>ML220113.1:340627-432450 GCA_004786065.1 Ascodesmis nigricans
TTTAGAAAGGTTTGCTACTACACGCGTGCTTGGGAACTGGATTACTACTCTTGTCCTTTTTTGTTCTTTATCCATTTTATTTTTATTTTTATTTTGTTAACTTCTTCTGTTCTCTATTCTGGTATGCGAGCCACCATGATGATTGTTTGTCGATCGATCTTGCTAAGTACAGTGCTTTCCCCCCCACCCAGCCAACCATGCATGTTAATGGTATGTTTTGTTCTGCTTCTGTGTCATCTTGGTTTGGCGATTGTATTTCGAGATTGATGATAGAGAACTTGATTGATGTTCGCCGCCGCGATTACAGGTGTGGAGTGTCAAAGTTTATTTGCGCTCTACGTCCAAGGGACTATGGCCTGGAGTGTATGGCGCTAGTAGCGTGAGTATGAACATGATATCGCCTGAATTGACGGTCACGGTGAGCATGTCTACATACCATTATAACTTATTTAAGAGTGATCCTATATTCCCCTATTCGACTTCCTGTCACAGTCCTTGCACACATTCACTGGTACTCGTGCATGACTCCACCATAAGGTCCAAGTCTCCAACTTGCCAGCCCTGCTTGTTGAATCTCCATACCTGATATTTGATCGTAGAATAGAGCCCGCAACCTCACCACCGTTGCTACGGCTAGATATTAAACGATCGACGCCCTATTACAGCCCAGCCTCCTACATCATCCCCTCTTTGTCTCTCTCTTGTTATAGCATAGTACAGAACACAATACAATCATCATCAACAACACCCGCCACTTTGAACCGTGACCCTGTAATCCCAAAGGAATTATATCATTATGGTATATTACGATATCAGAATATACCCACCGCGTGCTACACCATACCTACTACTCCATATTCAATCCCCCATATCCACAGCGTCTACACTTCATCCTCAAACTTGATAATGACTGATGACTGATGACACTCATGAATTCTCACCCCATACACTCCCCCTTCGCATCACTATCACCATCACCATCATCCTCATCGTATTTCCAAACTCCGCTGTGCCAGGGAAATCCTCCATATCTGACACAATTATCAACATCCACTTTCAAGCCCGAAGCCCGAAAATCCTCGCTCAAGCATGGTAGCGCCAGCAAAATCCAGTGATGGAATGGGAGGTATCATGAACCGCGTACTTGCCAATGAACTACAAGCAGCTTCAAATTTACATTAATGTGTGGTGGGTTGTGTGGCGTTCCTGTAGAGATGGTAGATAAACGAAGGTTTAGGAGTGGATGATGTTAGCCTATCCTGGGAGATCGGGAGGGAGTGTGGGTGTCGGAGTAAACTCGTTCAATTGGATGCACTTATTTTGTGATCTCTGCGCTGGTAAATCAGTTTGTGGGCTGACAATGAGAGGGCGCAGCGGGAGTTGTCATCGGGGGTAGAGTATTGCGAGCAAGTCAGCGATGTATGGACAGACGAATTTACTGGTAACTTCTTGATATCACTCTATCAAAGAACTCAGTACAAGTACACATCCATTATTTTTTTCACCAGCGGACAAGAAACTACTCGCAGAACATTTCATATAAGATTGGATTCAATGGCAAATGGACAACGAGCGCACGCAACTGACCAGGTACCCACAGATTGACAACAAATCGTAAAACAACCTTGAAAAACACACGCATGCAGACAAACAGCAGACGACTAGACTAAGACCCGGAATGTCTCGCCTTTCAACACCACCCAAGCAAGCTCAACAAAGACAGGAAGGACGACACAGCAGCAACAGCCGATAGTACACCCGCGAACCCAAGTCAAACCCACAACAATCGAGACGAAAAGCAAACCCGCAAGGAAACGAGAAACACAGCAGCAGACCCTGCGGAAGAGAATCAAACTCCAATTCTTTTCGTTGCTCAACGCCGGCATGAAACAAACAACCTCAGCTTTTTGACAGAAAGACGAGACGAGCAGCTGTATGAAAAGCATCAAATGATGCAAGTTCCGAGAGATCGACAGTATCGTAGTTGCTTAAAACAAAACAAGACAAAACAAAAAAACAAAATAGATCAGAACCGCAGAACGTCGTAAATATGACCTCAAGAAGCGTAAACGGAGTGGTAAGCCCGGCCGTCAGCTTCAAGGCGCCCCATCTGGTCATCGCGACTTTGTAAGTACATCTGGTTCATCCGCTGCACGTCCATCGGCTCATTCGGATCAGTCGGCCCAGTAACGGCACCGGGAGGACCCTGAGGCAATTGACCAGGCTGAGGAGGCGGGTGCAGATGAGCCGCATGAGGACTACAAGTGACAACAACTATGCATCAGCATTGACTCCACCAAGAGATCGTTCGGAAGGCGAACCGGAGAAGAGAAAAGTGAAGAACCCTTAGATGAAAGAACATATTTGCATAGACGTTGAAAAAAGGAATGCGTTTCGTGGACATCTCATGCCACCATGAATCCATCAAGTAGGTACATTGAATTTGAAATGAAAAAGGAAAAAAGAAGAAAATCAAAGCAGAACGAAAAAAAAGGTCAAACCAGAGCAAGCAAAGGATTTTGGCAAACTACTTTAGAGGCGCAAAGCTCGTGTAGTGGTGCTGAGGGGGCATGCCCATAGACGGGAAAACGGGAGGAGGCGGGGCCGGGCGATAAGGGGTGCCAGCAGGACCAGAGTTGTTCTGGCTGCGTCCCCAGGAAAGGCGGACCCTGGAGTTTCCAATAGGATAGCCTTGCATCTGGTTGATGGCCATCTCGGCGGCGTGACGCTGGACGAACTGAACAAAGCCACAGCCCTTTCCAGGCGGGATCTTGACGTAGGTTATTTCGCCAAACCCTTGGAAGAAAGAGCGGAGTTCATCCTCGGTGACGTATCCGGACAACCCTCCAACGAAGACAGTTGTGTTGTTAGGGTCGGTGAACTGATTCATCGGCTGCGGGGCTCCATAGTATCCCATAGGAGGGGCACCCATGGCGTACATGGGCAACTGCTGGGCGGCACCGGGCATGGCACCAGCATTGGGACGGACACCCTTGGGGGTAGCAGTGGAAATCCGCATGGGGCGGTTGCCGCAGTAGACACCCTGCATCTCAGTCAAGGCGCGGTGCTGGTCCTGTTCATCGGAGAAGCGGACGAAACCATATCCACGGGACATGCCGCTGACGGGGTCGGTCATGATCTTTGCCGACTTGCAAGATGGGAAGCGGGACTGGAACAGGGAAACCAAGACATATTCGTTGACCTCAGGGCCGAGATCACCAACGAAGATGGAATATTCAGGGCCACGGTCATCACTATCAAACATAAGACTCCATGCTGTTAGGGATAGATTATGATACTAACCGCCTGTCAGTGAGGCCACCACCAGAAGCCCAGTTCAGCTTGAACGGACGAGAGCAGTTCGGGATCTGGGTGCCGTTCAAAGTAAGGGCCTTCGCAGCGGCGGCAGGAGACTGGAATTCAACGAAGCAGTAACCAGCATTGCTAATTAATTGTCAGCGTATCCCGACCAGAAACGGCCTTCTTGTATTTCTTACCCAGAAAACTTATCGCGAATCATCTTAACATTCACATTCTCGCCGAGACCGAACCAAACGTTGCGCACAAAGTTCTCATCAATCCATGGCTCAAGCTCGCCCATCCTGTGCAACATGTCAGCTGCCGTCTCACACCCGAATCCATCTCTGAAGGTCAACACACCAGAGGGTCGTCTTGGCTCCATCACCGGGAGTACCGTTTCCAGCGGGAGCAGCTCCACCATTGTTGAACGGAGCAGGAGAGGCGCTAGGCTGGTTGGTCTGGGGAACAACCTGACCAGCAGGACCGGGCGCGTTTCCGGCGCCAGTGGGAGAGGCAGATCCGCCCTGTTGCTGCTGCGCAAATTCGTTGTACTGCTGGAAAGACATGCTGATGATAGTGATTCCGAGAAGACGACGTTAAGAAAACGAATCGACGATGCGGGAAGAGATGCGAGTGGTAGATGTGACTAGATGAAAAGCTGGAAAAAAAAAGTTAAAAAGTTAGCAGACGCCACTTTTCCAATTTGTTTGTTCGCGTATTGAGTTCAAGCAACACAAGCTCTGATGTTCAGCACCGGGCAGGCAGCGGGCTGAGCAGAGAATTGCGACTGCACGAAAAAAAAATAATTCGGACGCGGGGGTTTTTGTCGGATGGGATTACGAACGAGCAGGTCGAATGGTATCCGGTATCGAGCGGAGCGTGTCAACAGATAATCAAACCGTTGACAAAGAGAGACGACGATTGCTGAAGCAGCGGGGATGTCAGCGGGATGAGCGCGAAGAGCAGCGGGCGATGAGGCGGAGATGGTGGCGGAGAGTGGTAGCGGTGGTGGTGGTGGTGGAGTGAGGGCCCGCCACTGCTGACTGAACTGACTGGGGCAGGGATGGTGGGGGAGGGGAGCCTCCGTCACCGACGACGCCCATCTCTGTCTGGTGCGGCGAGCCTCTGACGCACCACCCACAATAGCCACTACAACCACTCGCTGAGCCAATTGAGCCGTTACTGCCATAAAGCAGCAAGAACGCCGGGCAGAAGCAGTGATTGTAGAAAACCCCCATCAAACCACAAAGCTGATTGTTGGGCACAAACGGGAACAACAGCGGGAGAGAGAGAAAGAAAGCATACCTGTTTGCAGGAAGTGGCGGAGAATGACAGATGTGCTCGTTGGACAGTCGTTGCAAGAGAAAACCCGAAAGCAAATCGAAGGGCGCGCGACGACTCAACGGAGAGCGGGAAGGAAATCGACGGTACAAGCACGGGAAAGCAACACCGCTGTCAATCAAAGCAGAGATGACACAAGACCAAGAGACGAGTATGCGGGAAGGGGAGAGAGAGGTGTGAAGGAAGAAGAGCAGAAGACAGAAGACGACGCTGGGCAGGGAAGAGAGGTGAAAGGCGGGACGGCGGGAAGGCGGCAGAACGATGATGAAAATGCTGAAAAGGCTCCACGGGCGTTTGTCATCCCCTCTCACCCCCGCCACAGTGCACGGCCACCCAGAGACACCCATCCACCGTTGTTGTCCCAGAGCCGTGATTGTCCGCCGGCCCATGCTCCAACTCCCCGAATGTACGGGCGAGGCTGGTGAGCCCAAATGCTCCAAACTTGAGCAAAAAATGCTGGGCAGTTGGGACCAGAAGTCGCCCAACGCTCTGTGCCAACTTTTCCCCCGCAGCCTTGCGGGAAAGTGCGCTCCGAGAACCCCACGATGCTCCGATGTATCTAAAAGCTTTACTGGCTGAGCAGCGTTCAATCGCTTTATGAGCAAGCCTGGTCGGATCCATTCCACCGATGCCGATAAGTGGTGGAGAGATGTGCAGCCTTTTGGCAGGCAGCCGCCGTGATGGCCACCATGATGGATAAGTTCCGTTGCCCGGCATTGGCATGGGCTCAGCTCCGTCTTGATACATACAAAATCGCGTAACCTTTGTGTAAGTTCTCCTCCTCGCATTGTTGACGCTAATCCGGATAACCGTCTGAAACTCCTCGGGTGCATGAACTCCGGTGCACCAGATCCATTCCAGCACCTTTCTGTTTTCTGAGGACTCTCGAATGCTTTTGTAGTCCCCTCATTCTAATATCTCCTCTGTCCTGTTCTAATCTTTGTTAGCAATCCAATATATCTTGGTTATCCTTTCCTTCTGTCCGAAAACGTCCAACTACACTTTGTTCTGTCAGTATCCAGAACACAACACAGCACTCTCCTTCTCCGCTCGCGGAGATATATGATGGGGTACCTATACTGTGTGTTCTTATCCGCACAATGCCGCTTCCGACTCTCGTCGTCATCTAGGTTTGGAAAACAGCGCAGCCACAGTCAACCTTGAACGCTGTACAGCATCTCGACAGCTATGCCCTTGAGTTCGTGCTCTGAATCGTCAACATCAGCAGTATCGGAAGGTTACGAAGCCGCCAGAGATATCAGCCAGACGTGACACACATCGACTCAGCGTGGGGTGTGGGAAAAGGTTCGAACCTCACTCCATCAACAGGCAATCCATGGGCATCATTGGGGGCATGGGAACCAGCCCATCGATATCCATCCATGCTCATGCATGTATTTTGACATGGTTCTATCAAGCTGAGCCAGATCATATATCCACCATCTTCTAGAATCCTTGACCATCCATCCATCACAATTCCTATCTCAACCACGATGACGACGACGACGACGACGGACACTCACACCGCAAACCACACCCGGCATACTCTCGCCACGCAATACCAAACCCTCATCCACAACACTCATCAACACCCTTCACAATCCGCATGTGTCGAGAAAAAACACGATCTTAGAGTCCAGCTTCGCGTGGATGTTAAGTCCGCGTCCTCCGCGCATTTCGATGACATCGTTGAGCATCTTGGGGCCTCGTTAGCGCAATTATGAGAGCAATTCGCAGTCGCAGGACGCGGACGTCAGCGCCGAAGCACCCGTAGCGGTCTCTCACACACAGCAACTTGCATGATTCGATTTGGGGGCATGGCCAGAATTTCTGACCTGGATATCGCGGACCACCATGATCACCACCATCACCTCGTCTCCGACAAATGTTGTGGAGATCCGGGGATTGAAGAACTGAACAACTTTTTCCGGATGGGTGAGTACCGGAAGCTACACATCCCTTACATCCCAACCTCTGCAATGGGTGAATGATATTCGCTGCGTACACCTGGATATCCAATTGGCCCGCTTAAACCAAGGTTCGGGGTTCCATATAAACCCCGCGCTCGCGCCCCATGCGTTTTCTTCATGGCTCACCAGGTGGCGATCAATACATCAAAAGCCGGATAGTGGTTGTGGTGGTACGGGTGAATCCAAGCTTCCATCTCGACGTGGGAAGTGCAACCTTGTGCGGGAGAGAACCGACCGTCGCGTTTGGGTGTTGTGCTTGGCAGGTAGAAGCGAGACTTGTTGTGATCAATGATCACTCGAGATGGGCGAAATGATAGGAGGTGATTGTGATTGTGATGACGAGGGTAATGAGGATTACAATCGTTTTCAGCGGTGAGTTTGGGAGAAGGGGCCGCGGATTGATTGTCAATTTTGACTTTTTGTCTTCTTTGCGTTCATTTTCATCGACCTCAGGCTCCCTTATTCGTCTGGTGAAAGTGATGCTTGCTGAAATGTGCATTGCTGCAAAAACTATGTCAGATCGGATTGTGTGTACACGGGTAATTGCTTCTGTAGCTCGTATATGACACTCCAGCCCCTCGCTGAAACACTTGTATTCTGTCCAATGGTTATACATCATCTCACGCAATTGAGCAAAAGGTTTTCTACATTACATGAGCTAACCACAACTGTGCTGCAGTATACCGCACCGTACTCAAATTACATGATGAAATCCCCCATGAACATGATCCATTCTTCTTGGAATTTTCCAAAGTCATTCCCCAGTGAGAGACGCATCAGCACTTGTCCCCTGCACCACTTTTCTAAATGCCGCAACAGGTCAAACACAAAACATGACTTTCAAACCGCCATCCATCCCTACTAAACTTTCCTGAACCGGAAACCAAACATGCAAAAACGTATCACTACTTTCAGCAAAATACAAGGCAAGTGTCTTCAACAATCTCCAGCGACTTTGAAATCGTAAGTTTTGGTACATGAACTTTTAAATGCAACCGTGCGTTTGCTTCCTGCGATCAATCTTCAAAAGAAATGAACTTGCCGGCAGTCTCAGTATGGTCTTCCTCCTCATCGACCTCCTGGTGCCCACTGATCGTTAAATTATCGAATCGCCTAACCCTCTTGTACGGCCTGGCACCTGAGCCCAAGCCATCCTCCGATTCAATGGTAAAATGGCTAAACTCGTTCTCCTCAAAGCCATTGGTCAAACGCTTCCCATAGACGCGTGTTGACTTGTGTGCAACGCTCGAAGGTGCCATCGGTGCACGATAAGAAACCATATCGGTATGGTATTCGTCGATGTGAATCGTTGACTGCGACTCGGACAATGAGGTTACTGATTCCCGTGGACTGAATGAACTAGGGGTCGACAGGTCTGTGACTTCAGAAACATCGTCACGAAATCCACCACGCTCCGGAGAAATCCCAAAACCAGGTCTTGTGGCCGAAACGGGTGTGAGCAATTCCCCCGGTCCTGACTGTGCGCCAGTGAAACGGAGGAGCTTTTCTGGACAAACATGAAGGACGACGCGGCGTGAACGGCTCTCAGACTTATTGGAAGAAGTCATCGCGGGAGGGATATTATCGCTACCAATTTCGGAGTTGGGAACTGTATCGTTGATCAGCAAGGTCCCAAACACTTCGTCATTATTAACAATACTGAGAGACTAACCAACAAAGATCCAGAAGCGAACGAGATGAAGACGAGCCGAGAATTCAACTTCTTTAGCTTGTTGGCACTTTTTCGGTTGTGATGACAACCCAATTGGTCGCCAGTTCGCCGGTTTCTCTGCTGCGAGAAAGGTTTTAGTGCCAACTGCCAACGGGGATTCACTTGTTGATTCATGGTCCTCCGGGGCCCTCTGAATTACTGTGCGTTTCCCGAGGGCTTTCGTTTGCGGCCCCAAAGCACCGGAAAGCTTTGGACCCTTTCCTGGTGAAGTCTTTCCGGGCGGTCGCCATTCTTTGGGATCCAACGGAGTCCACGGCTTCGGTGGATGGTAAAAGGCAGTGGTCTGGCTGGCACCAGCCATGAAATATTTTTCCAGTGTCAAGAATTTCTTCCCAACGGAAACGAGTACCTCAATGTGGGACACATGGCGTGGTACACCTCCAGGCTTCTCAGGAAAACGGCAGCCGTCATTTCCTGTCGGTTCGTAATCCGGGGCCCCCAATGCAATGGCATTCTGAGTCCACACGGCACCTGGATTATGGATACGGCCTTGGTCGGAAAGGCCTTCATTGTCATCATCTTGTTCGCTCTCGGCTTTGCTGGAGGACGAATCTTTCAGGAGATGCTTCGGCAATTTGTGGAACACCAACGGCCTTTCTTCTGTACGCCCCACACGGAATCCAGCAAATTCGACACGAAAGCCTTTTCCCCTAAGCTTGACTTCGCGGAAGACACGCAGCCCGCATGGGATCCCGTCGACCAGGGCTTCAACGCGGATGTCACCACGCATGTACGGGGGCATGTCTTCATCCGGAGTAAATTCGACGACAATCTTAAAAGGGATGTTCGTGGACGTTGTCTTGGTGGCTTGAGGTGTAACGACTGTGGATGTGTAGATAGGATGTGTCATTCCTTTAGTGGGAAGCCAGGTTTGGAAAACATCGGATTCTTCGAGAGCGGAATTGGCGGCAGCGGGATCGTTGTTATGAGAGCCGGAAGGAGCCGCCGGCTGTAAGGTGACACGAAGACCGTATGTCGAGATGGTAGGCATGGTGATGGAGTTGAGAGAAAGAATTGGTGGAGCAGAGAAAGGATGGAATGGAGCCTTGTGGTGGGAATGAGCAGGTTTGTGGGGGCGGTCAATGACACGCAAGTCCAGGCCGGCCACCAGACATTCTGGGTTTCGACAGAATGGACACTGTTATTAAAGATCATAATAGTGATGAGTTACTATTATCATTACTTCCTTACCTCCTCGGGGGATGATATTTTTCAAGTCATGGTTTGACCTTCATCGAAGAGGATCGATGGTCGAGTGACATTTTATGAAGACAGTTAAGTCCTTCCAACCCGAAGGATACCAGGGATCAACTTCAATTTAATGAATTCAAACTAAGTGTACCGTTGATAGAGATGGCCAGTAGTTTCCACTTTGGTTTATGGAAGCACCGGGCACATTGCGCACTGCGCGTTTTCATATAACCCAGATGTCATCATCGTTTGACCACCACTGCACCTCAAGCTCTCTCCACAATGGCGACCTCAACGCCAGACGCTTCCCCGACAGTTCATGATGTCAACCACCCCGACCAAGCTCCACCTCAGTCAGCGGGAGGATTTCTTACTTCTGCACCTTCGTCTCCCGGTCTCTCTACGGTGTCACCAGGCACTCTCCAGTATCGACCACTCCCGAAACCACACGAACAACCACTCCGCTCAGGGTCCCGTCAAGAGAGCAACTTCATCCGATATCTCGATAACGATCTTCTGACAATATCACGGAAGTTTGCGAAGCAATCTTTACCAGGTGGATACACTACAATGGCGGAGCCAGCTGCAGACATGGAGAAGCTCGTGGACCTACTGTGGATCTCATCAACGCGTACACCACCTTTTCGCACATATGCTTTGGAATGGTACTGAATATTATTGAAACTAGCATGGCTGCAAGTACAATATCTTCTCAATATCGCCAATACATTCAATGACTACCTTGCTTCTTTTCCACCGGACTGGCCCCCAATTTTTCAACTTTTGGATAAGCTTGATCGATGTTTTTATGATCTGGTTGTGGGGACTTCGCGAGGGTGGAAAATGAGTATGACAGAGAAAGTGCGAGTCAAAGGGATTATTGAAAGAACAAGACTACACGTGGTGCAACGTGCTGAGCTGTATCGAGATGAGGAACAGCCACCAGACATCGATGACCGACACGAGCGGATGGAGAGAGAATGGGGCAGCGGAGATGATGAGAGGAATGATTCTAGCTTCGAGCTCGACATGGATGATGGTGGTGAGGACGATGAGGACCTGGATCTGCAGATGGAGATTTCAAGGGTTTACAGTCGAACTATGGAAGAGGTTGGTGAGCGACTTGGTGGGTGAGTCGAATATCGTGCTGGACAATTTGGTTATATCATGGGTATTACCTTTGATGCTGAGACTCTGCTGGTATGAAATACTATGATTTACATTAAATGCTGAAAATACAACTATGACCACTGTTCGAAAACATCACTAAGACCATTGGTATGTCCATACGCTGCTGGGTAGTTTGGTGTTAGTATGCCGCATGCTAAAAGCAGGCTTTGTATCCCCCACTCTTGTTTCGGGTTTTAAACCAGAACTGACATTTGTCATAGGTGAGGAGTAGCAAGGACCAGCACTTCTTATTGTGTTTTTTACACAACCGAGCAGCCTGACGTCTCACCTTGCAGACTTCGACAACATCGCCCAGCTTCGCTTTGGGTGATCAATCACAATTCCCTCAAAAGTCCTACAAGCGCAGGAGTTGGAGCCAACTTGCATATTCTATGGCTTGCTGCGCATAAGCTGAAATCTGCCTTGCACCAATACCAGGGTCCCTCAGTTAACCCATGATAACAGAAAGCCATTTGACCAACCAGAGAGGACCAGCCCCACGTTCCCAGTCAGCCACAGCTGAAGGGTTGTGGAAGTTGCGCGCGTTACACATCTGACTTAACATCACGGCCATTGGAATCTCCACCTTCTTCAGGACAGGTCGCGGGCAACCTCTCCATCAACATCATGTCCGCATTCCCTACACCGAACCCAGTGTATGGTAATACGAATCACGATTACACCTACACACCCGTACCAGCCCCCAAGCCAGGCCCCTACACAACTCAAGCTCCAGTACCACGAACATCTGGCCGCCATGCTCAAGTTTACCGGTGGATATGCGCATATGCTGCCATCACAACAATTCCTCTGGCCCTTACAACAGCTCTGCTTTTGTACTTGGTCTTTGAGAATCGCGTTTCCTCTCCAGAGTCGCATATCTTCCTTGTTGACTATGATCTTTCCGCCATTTTGACAGTGTCTTCATGGTCAGCTACTGTAGCCGTCCTTCTTCCTGGATTGATGATGGCAACATACTCCTACGTCGTGGCTGGCAAAGTACTCTACTCAAGCAGCAAGTCTCCTCCAGCATATAACGACCTCCCAACACCGCATCAATATGCGCTCTCCACAGCAATTCTCGAGTTCGGAGGGCTCTCCTCCCTGTGGAGATTTCTCTCCAATGTATGCCGAAAGTCATCAGCACCTCTTCCGACGTATCTTAAGCGTTCAGCCGCCGTTCTCATCGCCGCCGTGGTCTTCGGATGGCTGATCACAGCAGCTGATACATGGCTCCACGCAACATCTTCCACCATCCTTTCTACCGAACTCACAGAAACACCTACATCCTCAGTTTCCTCCTACGGTCGACGTCTCAACTGTAGTAGCTCCTCGGGAGGGCCCTTGGTCGATGCCCGCGGCTGTACTATCAACGTCGGGAGGACAGCCTTCCTCATGAATGATTCGAAATCCATCAAAACCCTCACCAACATATCCAGCGAGCACCGAGTGTATATGGTTGACAACACTGCGTTTCTCCTTTCCGCATCTCTCCGCCCGTCAATCGATTTCGCTACCACAACATTTGGAATCCACACGGCATGTGCACCGGCATCTCAAGCTTGCGGACTCCCGGCACATAAATGTACTCGCTGTTGGGAGTTTGACTGCAGCACTGCTGGCTTCCCATTAGCCAAAGGCGATCTCTACAACGCGAACCAACGCTATTTCTGGGCTGGCGATAAAGCTCGCAACAAGTCTGCGGGTTTCGGCTCCGAGATCAATCCATTCCCATTTGCAGCCGGGATGTTCCAAATGTCTGTCGCCCAAGAGCTGTGGGGACATCTCGAGATCCCATCGGATCAGGAGAAAGTGGCGTTATTATTCTGCGAAGCGGATATATTGGAGCTGGAGGTTGCATCGACTAATGGGACACTCAGTATCACGAAATCAACAATGTCCACAGACACGGAACTTCTCAAAACAATCACCGGAACTACCGCGGCGACGTCTTACTGGACGGATCCGTTGCGGCAGGGTTTCATGGTCGCGGGGGCAGAGACTACGATTGAATCTTTCGTTGATTCTTTTGCAAAATCCGTTTCCAGGACGATGATGGCCCTCGTTTCCGGAGCTACGATGCCAGTTGCAAATATGGTCCAGAAAGATCGCAGGAGTAGACTGCTATCGAGGATCCCGATGGCGCCGTTTTGGGCGCTGGTTTTGTTGTCCGTCGGTGCGGTTGTCATGGCATTGATAGTGGCGACAATGGCATTGGTGAAGGCGGTGGGTGATGTAAAGGGCGTTGGACAGGCTAAGTTGAGGGCGAGCCCAGAGGGACTGGCGGCGCTGGCATTTGAAGACACGAGGGGGGCGAGAGGTGTGACGGAACATAGAGATTTTTTTGATGAGAATTTGGATAACGGAGGGAGGAAAAAGGTGGTCTTGACTGTAAATGGAGTTGGAGGGGTTGATGTCTTGAGGCATGGGCTGTAAATAATCAGCGTTTTTGGTGTGAGTGGATCATCGGCCCATGATGTTGAACATATTGCCTTTACAATACAGCTGCTTTCAGCTTAACGGCTTTGTTGAATCTGGGACTATTTTCGTGCCAGTGATGTTGAGATGTGAGCCTTTGCCTACATCATTCTGCTGTGCATGCTCACCACGCCCCACCATCATCCCAGTGCACCTCATCATCAGCCCCACCATCATCACAGCAACTATGGACATCAACTCCCCCTCCGTCCCTCCAGCCCAGACAAACGGCACCTCCGCTCCAACCGGTGACCTCCGCACCGACGTCCTCGCTCTTATCGACCGCAAAGATGCTGTTGAAGCCGAACTCAAAGCTCTCGGCTCTGTGCTCGAATCAGTGAGCTCTCAAACAACTCCATCCCGGATCAACAACTGACAAACAATCTCACTCATAGCATAATGTCAACATGAACACCTCCCTCACAACCTTCGACGGCTTTCCAAGAGACGATATTGACGTTGCTACAAGTCCGTTTTCCCAGAGTTTGCTACAGAACAATAACGCTAACATCTCCACCCATCTACGATAGTCCGCACAACCCGCGCTCGTATTATTCGACTTCGCAATGACTTCCAAGAGCTGATGTCGCAGATCGAGAAAGGCCTCCACCAGCTACACGCATCCCCCGATTTTGCTGAATCAACACCAGTAGCACCACAGCCTCAATATCAGCGCACTGAGATTGATACGACGCCAATACCGAGAGTGTCCGTACATGCGCCTTTTGCGAAGGTTAATAGTGTCGAAGATGGGAGCCCCGCGAAGGAGGCTGGGCTGAAGCCCGGCGATCATGTCAAGATGTTTGGGATGGTACATGCGTTAAATCATGAACGGTTGACGGCGTTGTCGAGAGAAGTGCAGGCGAATGAAGGGGTGAGTATTGTGGGCTCGATGGTGACGAGATAGAGGAGGGAGAGGAGTTGGAATGATGTCAGGCTAATTTATTGGTATCGCAGAGAGAAATCAAAGTGTTGGTGGGAAGGAAGGAAGAGAATGGGGAGACAGAGGTGGAAGTATCATTGGTTCCTCGACAGGGCTGGGGCGGAAGAGGGATGTTGGGCTGCCATATCACGTTGTTGTGATTACGTTGCTTTGAGAAGGATGAGTAGGGTTCAACTGTCTTGTAATACCGTAAAATTCCAATGATGGTGACCATGGCAAATTCACAACTACAAGGTATTACTGTATGTGTTCTATGAGCTTCCCTCCTGGTGTGTTTGGCAGGCCCCCATTTTTCCCATCCAGCAATGTGTTGGTGCTTCACCGCAGCTCGTGGCCAATGCACCATGGAATTCCATCCACATCATCAAGGGCTACGTGTTGCTGCCTTCTCCTCGACGTTGGAACTTCCAATTACCTTTCTCCATTACATGAAGCATAAAAACCCCCTCCAGAATCTTCCCCAGTTGTCCCCAGCCACCTCCAAAGCTCCCACGTTAACTTTAACTCTTTCTCCATATACCCATCAGACCCCACGGCACACCCCACCCAACCCCACCCCACCCCACTACTCCCCCCACCCTCACTATGACAACGTCAACCTTCTCACCTCCGACACTGCCCCCCTCCGACAACAGCCTCTCCGCCTTCGATTTCAACGATCTACAACTCGACTACACCCAAACGAGCGACGACCACGTGAAACCCACATCGCGGCCACCCTCCGCCGCCTCCTCCACCACCACCTCCACCTCCTCATCTTCCAACCCCAACACCGCCACCAACAATGCGAGCATCAGCAGTAGAACCAGCACTTACGCCAGCGCCGCCCCAATCCCCGTCTCCTCCTCCATCTCCGCCGTCAATGTAAGCGCGTTAACGGAACTTCTTCAATCCGCGAAATTCGCGCCGCTGGGCTTGATGGCAAAGTTCGATATTCACCCGGTGCCGGTCTCGCATGGCGTGAATAAATTCATGGGGACCTGTAGGGTCGTGGATAGGGTCACGAGGGAAACAGTTCATGAGTTGCCGGAGAAAACGGGGGCCAGTTGGCCGAGTAAGAAGCATGCGAAGGAGGCCGCGGCGAAGAGAGGGCTGGAGTGGGTTAGTGCGAGAGAGAATTTGGGAAAGAGAGTTGCAGAGTTGAAGGAGCGCGAGGGAGGGGATGGGGGGAAGGATGAGGAGGAGGATAAGATTAATTGGGTTGGTCAGGTTGTGGGTGAGTCATTCTCCATATCTCGATGATTGATTGCTTGATAATGATGGCCTACTAACTCCTCTCTTCCCAGAATACTTCCAAAAACGCGGCGTCACCTCCTACCCAATCTACGATTTCTTCTGCCCATCCTCCTCCACCCCAACCGCCAACCCTCTCTTCTCCTGCACCTGCACATTCAACGCCTCCCTCTTCCACCCCTCCCTCCCATCCACCCTCACCCTCGGTGACATCAACCTCGGATTCCCCTCCAAAAAAGCCGCCAAAACCTTCGCCGCGCGCACTGTAATGCAGTACTTCTCTTCCCAACCGTGCCTCGAATCCTCCACGCCCATCAAACGGCCTTCCAACACCCCCAGATCCTCGTTAGCGTTGGGACAGAAAGCAGGAAACCACCCGCTGCACGGGCAGTTTATCATGGTCCCGAGAGATGCGAAACCGAGGAAAGTGGTGTCGATTATACAGACGGAACTCAAGTATGCGATCAAGTATGATGTGAAGCAGAATCAGGAGGTGAATCTGTTGTATACTGTAGATGTCGTCGTGGATCAGAGGTGGGCGGCGAAGAGGTTGAAGATTATTGTGGGGAAGACGGTGACGGGGAGGAAGAGGGCGAAGGAGGAGGGGGCGAAGGTGGTGCTGGGTTGGTTGATGAAGAGTGAGTTACCCAGGTTGGGGGTGAGGTTGATGGCTGAGCGAGCGGAGGGGGAAGAGGGGGAGGGGGGAAACGAGGAGGAGAACAGTCAGAAGGGAGAGGAAGAGGTGAAGAGTGAGAAGGGAGGGAAGGAGAGTGGAGAGACTGAGGAAAAGAGTGAGAAGGCCGAGGAGGATGCTTAGAGAAAGTTTGCTGTGGTGGAGATGGGATTGAAAGAACTCGAATTCATGTTGGCTGGCAGAGTTGGATCTCACCTCCATTCACGTTTCACAGGACTATCAAAGACGGTAAAAATGAACTCGGCCAGGGGCGATACTTGTTATGCAACCTGGAGAATGCGGAATGCCCTGTCTCAGGCGGCAAGTGGGTTTCAATCTCTCTCAGTAATGAGGAATATTATGACAACGATGAGCGTACTTTTGTGGAGATTTTCTTCATTTAACTAGTTATAATGGTGTAGATACGAGTACAATGCACAAAGGGCCGGGTTTCATAGCAATGGATTAAACATTGTAAATGCAGTCAATTGATCCACCACTCACTCATGAATTGCACTCCAACGTTAACTCGCACAACATAATCCCGCTCGCCTCCCCACGCATCCCCAAGCCCGCCGTTTGCAGCCCCCAATAAATAGTTCCCGCGTCCCGGCGGCCTGGCAAGTCAATAGTCCCCCGATAACCGACTAGACTCGAGCAACCGCGGCGATCTTCCAGCCAATACAGACCCAAGCCGGGGCCCTAGTTATGAGCATGGAATAGTTGATACGTGGAATCGAATGACATTATTAGCATTATTAACATAGCATAGCCTCACTGAGTGATGCCGATTGTGCGAGCAAATACGGTATGTATCTTATAGGAGAACTGGGATACAAGTCTGCCCTGCCCTGTAGGTATGCTATTCTGAGCCCCGCTGGGAACGGGGGGCGAGAGGAAGCTGAATGAATGTGATTTGCTGGGCAGACATGCAGTGCGACTGTGGGCAGTGTCGCACGTTCTGCAGGAGGGAGGGGAAAATAGACAGCTTGTTTCGAGTGCCCCGGGTGGGAGCGGAGAAGGGGCGTGAGTGTGGTGTGAGGCTGAAGGAGCAAGGCTGGATGGGGAAGGCTGAGGGAATGCGATAGTTTGCTGGAGGGGAAAAAGTCGCTCTGACTGTCATTTGAGCTCTCCACCTCTCTACATTGAGTCTACAGGCCATCCAGGCACACACTCTCATCGTCAGGGTCCATGTGGGGCCTTTCCGTGCCGGTATTTACCAGCCCCATCACAAGGCCGCTCAGTCCCACTCTGGCTCCCAGTCCAGCCCACCAGCCCGCCCCAGCCCAATCCAATCCCTCACAATCCCTCACAATCCCTCACAATCCCTCACAATCCCTCCCTCCCCACTCCGCCTTCGAGAAGGGATCGCCGTCCCAAAATCAACGCCTGGTTGCCTGGTGCCCTTGCCAGTGTCTGTGTCTGAAGTAATCAGTAATAATCCATGAATACCCTCTCCCCCGAGATATACATACATACACAGATACCCACTTCCGATACCCACCTGTGCTCCTCTTCATCTCGTCCATCCATCCGTTTCATCCAATTCAGCCTTGGGTGTCCGCCCCGTCGCTCGTTCATCACCCACCCAACTCACTCACTCACTCACTCCGCCATCGTCAACCTCCGCCGCCGCTCACAGCCTCCCACTCCCACCGCTCCCCTCCCCACTCCTTCCACCACACGCTCGCTGCTTCCAAGCCGATCACGTTCGCTATTCACATACCCCCACAGTTTACACCTCCTTTCTGCGCTCTTCCGCCCCAAACTAAACACCGTGACGATCCGATCACTCGCTGCTCCTGTCTGCTCTCCTCCTCCTCACCGTCCTCCTCCCACTCCAACACCAACTCCTCCATCACCTCTCGCTCGCCTGCCCCATCGCCCCGCGACGAATCCAGCAGGCCCTCCGCGAACCAGCTTGCTCTCCATCGACACGCTCCGAACAGCGAGCATCCATCTTTGAGCGGCTGGGTGCTTCAGCTCCGTCCCATACTTGGAAACACCCCTGACGCCCGCCGCATCTTATTGCCCGGCGCGTCGAAAACCTCGCTTTGTCAGGCGCCGCACCAGGTGCACCACCAGCCGGCCAGCCCAGCCCCGACTTTGCACCCTCTCCTCGTCTCACAAGCATCCGTCTGCCCTCCAACCCCCACAACCGACGAACGACTAGACCTCCAGAAAGCCCGCTAGAGGTCTTCGACGGCGACGGCTGCTGCCAGCGGTAACCCTCTTAACCGCCATTGCGCACCCCGCTCCCCGTCGCTCTGCGCGACTGACCGTGAAAGGTCGTCAAGATTTACGACAGTCGGAATTCCCTGCTCGGCGGCGGAGGTTCGCCACATAATCAAGGCCGCATGTATCGACCAAATACCCTATGGAGCTGGAGCTTCCTGGCCCTCGCATTCATCCAGAGTTGCATCGTTCTCGCTTGTGAAGGGTACGTGTATTTCGACGGTATCGAAGGCGGCGGTCGCGGGAGGCGTTCAGGGCGGGTGGAATGGGGGAAATGGCGTGGAGCAAGACTGACGTTCGACGTTGCATTAGATACGTCTTCGCACGGTACCAAGAGAACCTTATTCCAAACCATATTGACGCATTGTCGAACTTGAAAGAAGCGAATCGCCAAAATCAGGAATTCCTGTACCAGATTGATTTCACACAGGCGCAGCCCCGGACAATACCAACGTATGGCAATTTCAGAAAATCAAATACATGCGCAGACTGACACAGACGACAGATATCTTACGCTTTTCATTTTCGCCCATGTTTTCCTCGTTGTCCTTTGCTACGATGCGCTCCGATTAAAGAACACTATCCAAGTAATTGGAATCTGTATCTTCAACCTCGCCATGCTCGTGTATGCTGCTATTCAAATGGATCAAATCCGCGATGCCAACGACGCTCTCAAAAAGCCTTTGGTGGAGGGCCAGGACCTTCAAAAGAAGGAGATCTGGAGTGACATCAAGCCGTTCCTCATCACGATTCCTTGCGTAATTGCGTTGTCGTCAATGATCATGTTCTTCGTTGCATGGAAGCTGTATGATGAGTTTGCATGGAAGATTTACAAGCATATCAGTGCCGACCTGCGCATGAAGAAGCGTTATCTGACTTTTCAGGTATACCGCCCATACATTCTCAAGCGGACAAAACTAATGCGTGCCAGATTTTTATCGCCCTGCTCAAGTTCGATTTCTTCTTCTTTGTCGGATTCACCATTCAGTTCATCGTCATCGTCGCCGCCACTTCAGGTTACAGTGAGCACGAAGTCGACGGCCGCGACTACGAATTCTATGTCACCATCGCCGCGCTCCCCGTTACAATCCTGTTCCTCGTATTAGCAGCTTGGTGTACGAGAAGGGAAAAGTTGTATCCCATGTACGCTGCCGTGACACTGTTCTTTGCGGCCCTGGCCTACTTTATCTTCAAGCTTGTCCGCATGTTCCAGAAGGATTACGAACAGTCTTTTAAGCCCGCGAGAAGGAGTTTGACGACTTTTGGTATGTCCAACTCTTTCTTTTTACTCATGATTACGAGTGTGTGAGTACTGACATTTATCCTCCAGCCGTCATCACTATCCTCCTCATTGTGCTAACAATCGGCAATGCCGTCGCTTGCATGATGAACTTCAACAAGGGCCTCAAACCACACATAACGAAACGCAAGGTCAACGACGATGACGACAAGAACAGCATTTCACTCGAGATGACGCATCCTCATTCCGCTCAACCCGTGCCGTCAAGAATGACAATCGATTAAAGAAAAGGCACGTGGGTGTATGCAGTGGGGAAATGAAAAAAAAAGAAACGGATATATATAATATAATATCGGATAATATCGCGGGGACGTGGGGAGGGGGCAGGAGGATATCAAGACCAATGGATGCTGGAGGAAGGAAGGAAAGTAAAATTCACGGAGAGAATGCAAGTGCAGCGCAGGTTGGTTGATCTGCCGAACTGGGTGTTTTTTTTTTTGCTTTTGGGACGTGGTAGGGGGTTATTGTAACAAGAGGTTAGTAGTGGGAGAAACGAGGATATGATGATACCATATTAAGTCGTTAACTTTTTTTTGTATCACGACTAGTACTGTTGCTGCTACTGATACTGCTGGTTGGTGGTTGTTGGCCGTTCGCCGATTGGTTGCTGGTTGCTGGTTACTGGATGTCGTGGAGATTTCATGAGGGTTGGGGGTTTTGGGGGGTTGGAATTCGATTCAACTGAGATACCTCTTTGATCTTTTCAAGTTGTAAGTGTTGAGTGTTGCGGGTACTACTACGATACTGGTCTGGTCTGGAGGGGTGAAAGAAATGCGGATGGCGGATATTTGGGATCTTGGGTTTTAGTTTCTTGGTTTCTTTTATATCCTTTCTCCTTTCCGTTTCCTTTTTTTTTTTTTCTCTCCATTATTACCCTTTTTGAATTCCTTTGCTTGGTCTAGTTTACTGTATCTTCTGTTTCTGTTTCTTTTACTTTGTTATTCGCGTTTGTTCGTTGTTTACCGTATTATTTCCTTGTCATGGACTGCGTATATGTGAAGACCTTTTTCTTTTTTGCTACTTTGTTACTCTTTTGAGCCGAGTTGATGTTTGTGACTGCGGTATATTTATATACTACATATAACAGTTAGTTATGGAGATATCTGTTGTTGATTTTTTTTTTTTTTTAATACCGACACTTGTGAGTGTGAATGTGGCCAGTGTGGGTGCCAGTACTCTACCTGAAGGTTGGAGTCTTCGTGATATCGAGATTCTAGATGTCGTGGATATATGGATGTACGGATATGTGGTGGCTATTGAGTTAATGAAATATAGGGGTTGAATATTAGATTCACTGGTTGTGGATGTTGGCGATGGTGACGATCATGGTTAGCTAGGCTGGGCAGTATGAGACCGGAGTGGTGGAAGTGGTGGGGTGGGGTTTTATTGTCAATGTCCTCCCGTCACTTTAACTTGATCGCTGGTACCACTCCTGGCCATCATTATCAAAAGTATTATATCACATCGGATTTACATAGTGATGGAAGAGCGTGAGGTATCATTCTGCATCATATTAATACTAGCAGTGCTACGGCAAGATACAAATGAAGAAGAAAGGAACTATGTTCGTATTAGGACTTGGTGACAGACTGGCTCATAGTTACTGACCGACTAAACACGTTTTTGACGTTTATCTACTACTCAACATGCTACCATACTACTCTCAGTTCCCCTATCCCGACCCCATCCTCATCAATACAAATACGCCGCCTGCGTCAACGGCAACACCGCCATCGGATCCGCTGTACAAACCACTCCATCAGCCTCCACCACATAACTCTCCGGATCGACCCTCATCCTCGGCATCTCACAATTCAGCCTCATATCCTCCTTGCCAATCTTCCTGGTCCCCCTCACCTCCTCCACCCTCTTCCTCAACCCCAATGTCTCCCCCACACCTGCCTTCTTCGCAGCTTTGCTCACCCACACGACACTCGCCTCCGGGATCAAGCCCGCGTACATGGTTCTCCCGATGATGGGTTGCACAGACGGGATGGACGCATTCGGATCACCCATCATGGCATATGCGATGAATCCCGATTTCAAGACGAGGGTGGGTTTAGTTCCGAATGACGCGGGAGACCAGAGGACGAGGTCTGCGAGTTTCCCGGGGGAGATGGAGCCGAGGAGGTGCGAGATGCCGTGGGAGATGGCCGGGTTGATGGTGTATTTTGATATGTATCTTTTGACGCGGAAGTTATCTGGAATGATATCGGCGTTGTTGGTGGTGGAGGAAATGTCTTCAGGGAGTGCACCGCGTTGGAGTTTGTTTTTGTGGGCGGTTTTCCAGGTGCGGGTTATGACTTCGCCAACACGGCCCATGGCTTGCGAGTCAGAGGACATCATGGAGATGGCGCCCGTGTCGTGGAGAACATCTTCGGCGGCGATTGTTTCTGCGCGGATGCGGGACTCGGCGAAGGCTACGTCTTCGGGAATGGATTTGGAGAGGTGGTGGCACACCATGAGCATGTCAAGGTGCTCATCGAGGGTATTGGCAGTGTAAGGGCGGGTTGGGTTGGTTGATGAGGGGAGGACATTGGGGTTGGAGACGACGGAGATGATGTCGGGAGCATGGCCACCACCGGCTCCTTCGGTGTGGTAGGTGTGGATGGTGCGGCCTTTGAAGGCGCCGATGGTTTGCTCGACGAAGCCGGATTCATTGAGAGTATCGGTATGGATAAGGCATTGGATGTCGTAGTCATCGCAAACGGAGAGGCAGGTGTTGATGGCGGAGGGGGTCGAGCCCCAATCTTCATGGAGTTTGAGACCCATGACACCAGCACGAATTTGATCGATGAGGCCCACTGGGGAGGAGTCGTTGCCTTTGCCGGTGAGACCAATATTGAGCGGGATAGTGTCGGTAGCCTTGAGCATTTGGTGGATGTAATGGGCGGAAGGAGTACATGTTGTGGCATTGGTTCCAGTAGACGGACCTGTTCCGCCGCCAATGAGGGTGGTCACTCCGGAGGAGAGCGCTTCGGGAGCCTGTTGTGGGCAGATGTAATGGATCTTTTGGTGAATCAGCAAAAATCCCAGGTCGAGTCATTGAGACCAATAGAGGTACACTTACATGACTATCAATTCCCCCAGCAGTCAAGATCTTTCCTTCAGCCGAAATAACGTCCGTGTTGCTACCCACAATCATGCCCTCCGTCACACCATCCATCATATCCGGATTTCCTGCTTTTCCAATAGCAATAATCATTCCCTTCTTCACACCCACATCTGCTTTATAAATTCCAGTCCAGTCGATAATCAACGCATTGGCTATCACCAGATCCAGACATTCATCATCGCTTCTTCCACTTGCCTGTCCCATTCCATCTCGGACCGTCTTTCCACCTCCAAACGCACACTCGTCCCCATAACACGTCAAATCCTTCTCCACCCTCACCCACAATTCCGTATCCCCCAGCCTCACCAGGTCTTCGGTCGTAGGACCAAACATGCCAACATAAGATTCTCTCTGCATCGTCGCGAACATCTTTTCCTCGACTTCCAATACAGGGGCTTCTTGATGCATAAAACCCGCCTTCTGGATATTCTTCAAAATTTCCTCCACTCTCTTCAAATCGACCACCCCAGTCGCAAGATCACTTCCCCCGGCAATAATTTTCTTCCCACCGATCTCAACCATCGTCACGGTCTTACAATCGCCAGGTTCGAATCTCACAGCAGTACCAGCTGGAATATCCAAGCGATAACCATAACTCTGGATGCGATCAAACTCCAACTTTGGGTTGACCTCGATGAAGTGGTAATGACTTCCGACCTGGACCGGACGGTCTCCCACATTCGTAACCTTTAACCTCCGTCTTTTTCTTCCCTCGCTGAGCTTTATAACCCCCGCACTTCCCTTCACCGCCACCACAGCTCCGGGCTGTTTCACCGGGCTGAGCAACTCGGCATTCTCTTCAATTGGCGGAAACAGTGAGTCCGAAGGGATTGGGAAGAAAGATCCATACAACGCGGCATCGAGGTCACCGTCATCGCTGCTGATAGGATTGTGGATTGTAACGAGATACGTGCCGTCGAGAAAAGTTCCTTCGATCTGGACCTCGTGGAGGAGAGCGGGGACGGAGGGGAGG
This sequence comes from Ascodesmis nigricans, assembly GCA_004786065.1. Classification (NCBI taxonomy): domain Eukaryota; kingdom Fungi; phylum Ascomycota; class Pezizomycetes; order Pezizales; family Ascodesmidaceae; genus Ascodesmis; species Ascodesmis nigricans. The sequence goes on from ML220113.1 coordinate 364,282, forward strand.
ACATGGCGACGACCGAGGAGTGATTTCCCGTGCGCCATTAGGGAGGCAACGGTGGTGTTGCCGTCGCGGATATGTTCTTGGATGACATGGGTAATGAGGCCCTATGGGTGATGGATTGATTAGCTGGTGGAGGTTGAGAGAATCAAACGCGGAGAAAGTACGGTGGCTTCAGTGAGGTTGAGGCGGACACCGCGGGCGAGACGACGCTGAGCAAGTAGCCCAACTTGCGTGATGACGAGCTTATCGAGCTGTGGTTGTGATGGTGGTTAGAGCTGGGAGCGAATCGAGATGGCGGGAGGAGCACACCTCGCGAGGTACGAGATGCATAGCACCTCAGGAATTCAGTAAAAGAAATAGCAGAACAGCGGAAAAAGAGCTATGGGCAGTTGGAGCGGTATCTTCAGGGAGCCTGGAGACTCGGTGGTATTTGGGTGGTCGTTGGTGGATGTAGAGCAGGCGTTCATGGTGGGGCAGCTGCATCCAACGGGTCCGGCGCGATGCTGCGGGGCATGATCACAACGTGCGGTGATAAGCTGCGTAAGAGCTGATAACCAGCGCCCGGATCATTCTCGTCCTCAATGTCATAACCATTGGTTGATTAGCTTCTTGGATGGCCTCTTTGTTTCCCCAGTTGTCATTCAATGTCATCAATACCATGGCAGTAACATACAAGTAGGTCCCAACACCCACAAAATCAAGCAATGAGCCGCCTATCCAGAAAAAAAATCTTAACGTTCCTCCACAATTACAACATGCCGCAATCCTCCACTTTTGAACCGTAACAATGATATCAAAATCAGGATACTATTCCAGAATCCTGTCAGAGAGTGGGTAATCATACACTAAATGTTGTAAAACATTTCTTGTCATAAAAGATTGTAAGCCCCAACAATGAAATAGAAAATTGTTTACTCGGCAGAGGCACCGCTCTTTCTCCGCTTGTTCCTTTTCCTCTTCGGCGTCTCCGCCGGCTGGGCAACCTCAATGGTTTCATTTGAGGGCTCCTCGACGGGTCTCTTTGGGGGACGGCCACGCTTCTTCTTCGGTTGCTCAGCGGGGGTAATCGGGGCCTCCTTTGGGGCGACAATAGGACTGGAGACAGCTGTGGGGGGCTTGATGGGGGTGGCCTTATTTTTGTTCTTCTTCGCAGAGTTTTTGGCCTTTGGAGGGGGCTCCGAGAGGGATGATTCGGATTCTGAGCCGGCTTCCTCAGTAGCCTCTGGTTTGCCAGACACGGCTGTCTCCTCGTCCTCGTCCTCATCCTCCTCATCCTCCTCCTCCTCCTCCTCCTCCTCCTCTCCCGCTTCTGCGGCCGGCGCGGAGCCGGGTTTCGCAAGGGTGTTGACCGCTGTAAAGCCGAGCGACGTTCTCGAAGCAGCAGGAGAGACAGGTCCGCGAATAGCGACAGGCACGGTGGCCATGGGCGCAACCGCGGCGGCGGTAGCGACCTGAGCAGCACCTGCTTCTTTTTGAGTATCATACTCCTTCTTCTCAGCCTTCCACTCTGCCAGTCTCTTTTGATACAGGGTGCTCCACTCCTACAATTCCAGTCAGCGACCAATTCTTCATTAACCCCGCTCCGCATCATCCCAATATCCACCATAATCGAAGGAGACAATCTTACCTCTTTGTTGGCCTCGGTATTCCACCTCTTCTTCAACTCATCCTGCACTTCCTGGTAGCTCGCATCTGGTCCCAAATCGCCCTTCACGGTCTCTCGTCCAGTCTGGCAAAACAACAGAAACGGAGTCGCCGGCTTCTTGGGAGCATTAGGGTCCTTGGGCTTGACATTGCGCTTTCTCTTCTTCTTTCCATCATCATCTTCATCCGTGTGGCGAGCACCGGGAGCTAGCGAGTGTGCGCGGCTGTACTCGTTGAGAATACTGCTGACGAGAGGAGGAACGCCATTCGAGGAACCACCGGTAACACGCATAATAGAGTCACCAGTCATGAGCTCGAAGTAGGCGAGCGCGGTGCGGGTGGCATCATCGGCAGCATGGCGGAGCTGGGCCATGGAGAGAACGAACTGGTGGAGAACGAGAAATCAGCCATTGTGGTTGCTCAAAGCTACATGGCGATGGTGGAGAGGGAAGGAGCAGTGGCAGTGATGCTACCACTTAATCATGTTTGTAGATGCATTTGGAGGACAGTAAAAATTATTTTCTGGGATGCACAGAGAGCGATATCAAATTTAACAACGATCGCGGGTGTGAAAAAATTGCTCACCTCATTGCGTCTTCGTTCAAAGTCCTCACGATCAATGATCGGAGGCTGTGTCTGTGCAGCACCAGCAGTGGGAGCCATATCGAATGGATGAGTTGAGTGGCGGCGGCTACGGGTGGTGGCAGGTGGTGGTGGGTGCGGTAGGTATTGTTCGTTGGTGGTGGGTAGGTGGGTAGGTGGGTGGGTGGGTGGTGATGTATGGTGGTGGACCAGGCTCGACCGATGGGGCCTCTTGTTGGTGGGTGATGGGAGATGGGAAAAAGCTTTGCCTTTCGCAAAATTGGCGTTGGTGCTTCGCGATGGCTGGGGTGGCGCGGCGTTGTGGGCAGCAACTAGCAGAGCACGAACGAAGGCATATGGTGGAGGGGGGTTGAGCCAACTAAATAGCCATATGGTAAGGGCATAATTACTATCCCACCCACTACGCCGCCGAGTGCATCATCATGGTCCCCGAAAAAAAAAGCGCATCAAAATCCTCCCGAGTCAGGAGCAAAATCTATCCTAGTCGAAAAAAAAAAAAAAAATATCCCACCCCATCACGCACTACCCATGCTACACCCACTGCAACCCGCTGAACCATGACAAACCAGCCAGCTACATAACCAACCAACCTGGAGAAATGCCATTCCATGAGAATCCAGGTTGCAATCACAATGCGGCCGAGCAGCCTCACGACCCAGTCTACCAACCTGGGGTACTCATCCGGCTCTAATAGCTTTTCGTATCTCTTGCTCCCCGACATGCACTTGTACCGTCCATCTACCCCCCGCAGATATCCATGATCGCCCATCATGATGATGACGATGGAGATGATGATGTTGATGTTTCTGGATGATCCGATAACCGCTGGCTAAATTGCAGCGCACGCACTCACCAATCTCGATTGTGGAGCCACCCACCCTCACACACACCATGACAGGCCCAACAAAAAATTGCTGTTCTGGCCTCATAACAAAAACTCGGGTACACACGATACGTATCACATCCAGCGATCTACCATTTCCCACCCCGCAACCGTACTCAGCCCCATCCGCTTCCAATTGCATTTATCTAAACCATCCCATGAGGGACGAATGGAGGGGTAAGCATAAACTTGATTATGTATGCTACTCCTCAACTGTAAAATGTTCCTCAATATCATTTGATCTACGATGCATGATGGCTTGAAATAGGGAGGCTGGGCCACATGTTATCATGATCGGGCGTTAGATATCATGGCTGGAACACAGTGGTACCAGGTTGGTGTTCAACCCCATTTCGTTATCACACCACCTGTGATAAAGCTTTTAAATTGTTGTGCCTGTACCCGTGGTTGGATAGGACGTCTGAGTGAGTGAGTAAATGACTGCGCACCTGGGTACACCGGTCAATATCCTACTGGACGTCAAAATGCAATGTCGCATGTATCTGACAGTCAGCATTGTCGACGCAAGCGCATTTATCGAATAAGGCGCTGGTGTGTGTGTGTGTGTGTGTGGGTGTCATGTTCCCATTTCTAAGAATGGCTATCGCCTGATTAGGTCGCTAAGGTCGAGAATTGCACAGTAGACTCGGGGTTGGTTAAGTTTTACCGCGATCTGTCTGGGGCTATGCTCATAGCATCAAACATTCCGTCGACATGGATGTGAGAGTGTAGTTTATAAGTCGATACGAGCTATGTCAGGCCGTCAACTTGAAGGGCGCCATCTAATGCAGACACGCTGTGCGAGAGTAATAGCCACCAACATTATAGAATCAATGCGCAACCAACCGCCCTGACGCGTACACACTGTGCCTACGGTATGCGTCTATTCGCCTCAGCGTCAGATGGGCGTAAGTAACGTTTCAAATACCGATCAACGGTCATCATGATTGCTAGCAACCTGTGTATACGGGACCTACTGTTTATAGCCTACCGGTATCTCAATGCACCGGCTACTGAGTGCAAAAATCGATGTGTCATTCATTTCTAGGCAGTTGCCTTGCTATACTATTTAATTAACCCACCGCCATCCATCTCCATCCCCATCTTACCATCTCATCAACTCCACACCTCATCCCTCATACGGCCCGTCCCCGTTCACCATGCAATCCATTCACCCCAGAATAACCATAATCCACTGCCACGGCTGCTCCCACACCTTCTACAAAGACCTCCGATATAACCCGGACGACCCTGCCCCCGCTGTGGCCACCACGTAAACGCTTGTATGTGCAAAAACCAAACAGTGCTGAATCCCTTTGGATGCCTCATGTTCCACACAGGATACGTATGGGAGTGTTGGGCAGGTGGAAACGTGAATACTGGGGGAATACATGAGTGGTGTTGTGGGGACTGGAAAGGTGGAGTGGTTCCAGGGGTGCGGAAGCACAAATGTGTGTATAGAGAAAGTGAGTGTGGAAATTTGAGGAGTGTCGTATTTTACAAGTTGAACAGTTGGTGCAGTCCGCAGATAGTGGAGATGGTGAGGAGATATGTGGAATTGTATCTAAATTAGGTTGCGAGGTGGTGAGGGTGAATGGGGTAAGTTTTGTGGGAGGATTTTGTATAGCCATGGTGTTTGTGATATTGCTGAACATGCCCTATTAAACTCGTGGCCCAACCAACAAGACCAACCACCCTTTGCTATTATGTCACGAATTTCAAGGTGAGTGCATCGGGTTCTGGTATCCACCACGGCTGGCCATTCCAATGCCTCATTCCCCAATTTTCCACCAACCAATCTATTGCCAAGGACGAGGATTATGAGTCTTCCTTTGATTATTGAGTTTAGGGTATCAAGTTTGGCGGTGCCCAGAAGTGTAGTGGACACAGGCAGGCGACCTGAGCGTGGATGGTGGTCATTGATTTTCTCTACATTAATGCTTTGTATCGACAAATAATATCTACGGTCATAGAACGATGATTACGACTGCCACTACTTTTTGCAGCCTGATATGGTAAACTCGCGCCCATTAATGGACGCTTAGTCGTTGTATTTTTGTGACGCCAAGCGCGCGACAGCTCTACTGACGTTTCACTGGCTCATCACGTAAGGTCCTAACTCTTGCCCTCCTTCACAGCCCTACAACTCTCGCCAGTTACCGGGAGAAAATTGCCAGCTTTCCAGACCTGCAAAGCTAATAAGCTATCCCCCGTAGGCGAAAAAAAAAACCCTTATCATAGTTCCCATTGCGGAAAAAATGGTTCAGTTCCCATGGAAACCTCCACTGTTATCTAAAGGCGGTGCACGATATTGAATTTAAGAGAAACTAGAAAGATCGGGGAGCTTACCTGCCCGCACAGCCCCGTGCGAATTCAGTTTCTTCCAATATATGAAGGATTGCTATAATCAGCCTTCTCATCCCCATTCGTAGCGCAGCGGTGAGATAGGTTATGAACGATCAGTCGTATTTTGACGATGGAAAAACAGCACCCTTTTGTATGCGCTACCGACATGATCGAAATTTCGCGGTACAACGCAAGAATCCTGGAGTTCCGGTCTCAACCCGTGGACAGGTAGCTCTTTGTCTGTGATTGCAATTAGCTAAAAAAGTTTCGCGTGTTGAGGGGCTTACCAGCAGAACGGTAAATATGCCGAACCAATACTTCCAGGTCCACCGCGAGACCAGCTCTAACATCATGTTCAGTCAAGAAATCAGCCCGATAACGATGTTCAAGAAATCGATGCCTTGTTAGTGCAGTAGCAACGAATGAGGGCCTCCCCTCAACGTTTAGACCACATTTAGACATTAGAACGTTTAAATCCTTCCCCTCAAAAAAGTGGGACTGATTCAGCGATAGTCAGTTATGTGGACTGCTCATTGGCTGTTACCGGGATTCCGACAAGAAAGACCCACAGTGGATATTGATCTTTAGAAACGGGGTCGTCCAAAACTAGCGCAAAATCTACTTTTAAACACGTTCTAAACGTTGAGGGAAGTCCTCAAATACCAAAATAAAATCACACAAGATATATAAGTTCAGCACGACCTTGGCAAGCCCAAAGCACATTCTCCCTGGAAACTGAGTAGCTGAGGCACGGATATTGAGGCATCATCCGGTATCACTTCACTGACGACAGGCCCCATCGCTGAATGTTTTATAGGGTTATGATGTTCTCCAGAAGTACGATAGACGAATACGCTACACGGTATACCTAACCAATTTTGTGTGATGTCGAAGTCGATGACGGTGGGAAAGAGTCGAATGAGGTGGAGTTATTACGGATTAGAACGATTGGATTTGATGATAACCAGTGTTAATTTGATATCGACAAGCGGTAAACGTTGATCGCGAGCTTCTCATCTCCTCATTCTCATTCATTCTCATTCTAATTCTCATTCCTCTCATCATTATCGTACACCCACCACCCAACTGTACAAAGGAAAAAAACCAACAACAACAAATCTCACCCTATCTGTAAATGACGTTACCAATATCCCCACAAACGTCATCAACATCATCCACAAAAAAGAAAAAAGTAGAGTATTATGTACGAGTACCACGCGCCAGACCGCACGCATAGTAACAGCAACCAAACAGCCAACCATCTGTTCATCCATCCATCCAGCCATCAAATTCCACGCTAGTTCCACATGATCGATATGTATCCCCCAAACCCGACGAAAGGTACAAATGAACAATAAAAGCAGAAAAGACATAAAAAAAAACAATCCACAAACATCCCGTACACCAAACGCGCAAGAGGTAACAACAGCATGCGATAGAAACAAAGACCGAAGTAAAGGCTGAAAACGAAACTCGAAAAGCATTAAAGCGGGACCAGCCGCTTGTTGAAAGTATTGGCGTGGTCCGAAGGCCGGGAGAAGGGGGAGTTATTTTCCGGTGAATGAAACAGCGCATACTTGGCTGGTATAAAAGTGGTGGGGGATGTACAGGCATCAGCCATGGTGGTGGTGATGGTGTAGGTCGAAAAAACGGGCCTGCTCAGAAAAAAAAAAAGATCAAGAAAGCAGAGAGAACCAACCTCCCGAATCCATCCTAGGCGGATAGATGGATCGGAGAGGTTGGTTCACGTCAACACACCGAACGCCGGTATTCCCAATTCACCATCCGTTTTCCTCCTGACCACTTCTCTCTCATCCTCCACATCCTCAACATCTGCGTCATCACCCTCCCGGTTTCCGTTGCCCAACTCGATCCCCAGTGCATTGCGGCCCAATCCCGGGGGTCTCGCTCGCAGTTCTCGCGCTTTTTGTAGACTGATAGTCTTAGCATTGTAGCTAGTCACTACGGGCTGGGTTTCGTCTCTATCAATGGTGGCCTTCATCATTGCAGCCATCCACTTCTTCCCCTCGTCTTTGGTTTCCGTAGCAAAGTAGTGGAGGCGTGGAGGTGTAAAGTTGACGCCCTTCGCAGCGCCTGGTGCCGGAGGGACGAGTTTAAACACAAACCACGACTTGGTATGGTGATGGTGGTGTTTACTTGAGCTTTTGCTTGGTGGTGAGGCGGGATTTGCGGGTGACGCCGCTGAGCTGGCTGGAGATGGTATTTTTTCATCCTGTGGGAGAGTTGGAGACGAATCTGGCGGGGAGAGTTGTGATTTCTGGTATTTTGCAGATTTCGGGGTGTGGGACGGGGAGGTAACGGCAGCGAGGGCAGCATGAATACCGACGATTCTGTCTTCCATCCCAGAGAGGACTTTGTGGCTTGTGATGTCGATTAGTCCGCGTTCTCGCGTATCGCTCATAGAGTAGAAGTAAGATAATCTTCTGCCCTCGAGGACAAAGAAGCGGGATTTCCAAGCACCAACGCCGGTGGAACCGCGTTTTTTGATCCAGCCAGAGTAGTCGGCATTTGTGGCAGCCTCCGCGGGTGTAATTTCTCTGATTCCGCGCTCCAAGGCCGAGGAGAGTTTTTTGTGTTTCGACTTGGATTTGGACTTTGACTTTGACTTTGATTTGGAGGATTTGGAGATGCAGGCGTTCATATTTGGGGTGGGTTGGGAAACCGTGATGGAAGGGACGGATCCGGACTCTGATGGGCGAGGGGGTTTGGAGGATATGACAGAGTCTGGAACCTCTTGGGCACCTCCGTTACCAGTGAAAGGATGTGCAATCAGTTCTCCAATAGAATCCCCGTCATTACCGCGTTTCGATGATAATGAAAAGTCGACTGATTTTCGAGATTTGGCGGAGGAGCCGTCATGAGAGAGTGTGATGCTGCCAGAGAAGGATGCGGATTTGCGCTTATGTTTGTCCATGTGGTAAGCCAGAGACGCAGACAGTGGTGTCTTTTTAAACAACTCTTCTGTACTCTCAATCCGAGAATGTCTTCTTGTAGTGCCACTGGTAGGATCCAACGAATCATTAGTGGAGCTTTGCTTCTTATGCAACACTCTTTTCTCCCGGAGAGAAGTGGATGTGCTCAGCTCGCAGCTTGAAAAGTAGTGGCGATCCCGATCATGCGGGGTCTGAGGTTGAGAACCGGAGAATCCAGAATCAATGGTGAGGTTAGTTTCGGACGATTGGGTTTTGTGCTTTGCTTGAACACCAGTTCTAGAGTCTGAACGGACATTGTTGTCGATGCTCCAGTTTATGTCGAATGAGGGAATACGTTGGTGGCCTCCAGCTGCGAGAACAGCAGCTCCAGCGGCCATCGTGGTGTTGAGGGCAGTTGTGGGAGAGGCGTGGTCGGGGTTAAAAGAATGGCGGTTGGACGGAGGTAGCCTGTGTGTGCCAGGAGAGACGGGAGCTTCGAAAGATGCAATGCGCGAGGATCCGACTGAAAGCCCTGGATAGCTGCTTTCTCTCACCATCCTCTCAGGCTCCTCTTCAGCTATTAGTGGATTCCGTGACGGTAGCCGATTGTGCTGGCTTCGAATCCTAGGAAGAACTGTGCCAACGGAACTACTCCTTGACCGCCCAAGCCCTGAATCTGCGAAACTGCTGACTGACATCCTGGTGTCGCCCACCCGTGACTTTGATCTTGACGGTTTGAGATTCTTGGTCAGATGCTCGATTTCCTTCCACACCTTGAACCGCTTCCCGAAACTCCCAATTTCCAGCTCTTTCAGGTGTGACATTTCCAGTTCCAACAGGATTGATCCATTCACTTCCTGCTCTTCGAACTTATCACACACATCCGCCTGCAGCCCTCTGCTGTGTAGATACTGTGCAACCTCCTCCGGTGACCATGCAGCGACACCTTCTTTCGTATATGGCACGTCGTTCATAAGGTCATACATATGGTCTGACACTGCGTCTTCCTCTTCGTCCGATTCAAAGTCATCGGCGGTTGGGACCGGGATTGAGTATTCTGATGCGGAATCTGTTATGGACTCCTCCAGGTCATTCTGGTTCTCTTGGTGTGTCGGCATTGATGTTTTTCCCCTGCTCCGATCACGGAGGGCCTTGTTCTTTGAAATCTCGGAAATTGCTTCGTCAATGTCGGTCAGCGTGTCGTCGACGACGGGGCTCCGAATGTAGTTGTTGTTTACACGGTCTTCTCCTGAGCTTGTGGGTGGAGGGTCTGCGGTCGACGTATGGGGGGTTGGGTCAGGTGTCGGCGGCCCGCTGATCTTCCCGACACTCAATGGCGGGGTCGGGATGGGGTTCGGGTCTTCAGGAGTCTGGGCGCCAGATCGGGAGAGGAGGTGGTCGTGTTCGGGGGGATTCTGGGGCGCCGGTGGGTTGTAGGAGGAAGATATAGCTAGCGGGGGGGAGACGGTAGCGGGCGTCGGATCAGATGGAGCTGCAGGGTTCCTGGTAGTCCTGGCTTGCAATCCAGCTTCTGGGCTGCTCTCCTGCTGCTGTTGCTGCTGCGCGACATTTTTGCGCGTGAAATCTGTGTGGGGAGCATGCATAACCGCGGAAGGAGTCGTGTACACTGTAGGAGAAAGAGAGATGGTCAGAGAATGTTTGCCGCGGTGGAGGAGTTTGGTGCGTCTCTTTCAGCAAGAGAGAGGAAGGAGGGCAAAAAAAAAGCTGTTGTTCAGAACGCTGTGGGCATAGGTAGGTTGTAGCGCCCGCCCTCCAGTGCCTCTGAGGTGCCAGTGCAGAGGCGCTTATCATATCTACGCGCCTTGGCTGGACACGGCGATATAATGGAATATATATAGGAGAATGGCGGGGATGCGGGGGAAAGACAATGGCCAGATCGGGGGTGGGGGAGGACACTGAAGGGAGCAGGAGAGGGCAACAATAACTTACTTCTTGGGAACAATCCCTCTGCGTTTCCTGTCAACTTCCGACCCTATCATCACCACGCTCTGTTAGCACCGGCGCAGTCCGTAATCTCTCGACGACTCCGAGAGCTCGCCATCCCCCACCAGCAACACAACGGCGCCATATCGAACCCGTTGTCATGGGCAAATGCGGACGGCCATAAGCACCACCATTAATCATGGCGGGGATGCAAGGTACATTGCGCCGAAGCGCGCTGCGGGTGGCTGTTGGCTTATGGCGGCGCCTCGCTCGATACTCTGCAATGAGGGAGGACCTGGAAGATAAAGAAGGCGTGGGGAATGGAAAAAATAGTGGCTCACCCGATACCATCCGTCGTTAAACTCGTCTGTGGATCATCAAGTCCCGTTAGCCTCTTGCACCAAGGGTTTTCCCCACAAGGAACCAAATCTTCACCACCACCGAAAGCTTGGACAACTCACAATCGTCTTCAAGCAGCACCAGCTTTTCACCCACGCGCAAGCTCAGTTCATCGTCGTCTTGTGCGTCATACTCGTGGAGCTGTTTCGTTCGCCGTCAGCTATACCCTCTACCCCGCACTCCGCCTACTAGCTCTGAAGAACGTACCACTTCCATAATGACTGTGGCGGGTGGCATAACAGGTCCTGGAAGTTGTCTCGATGTCGCCGCGCTGCTGGATCCTCGTTTGTCGGCGTCTTCTGGTTGTACTGGGCCCGGAATACGGTATTGCGGGATGGAGACCATCGGCGGTGTGAAGGGCGCCAGCCCGTTGGATGTACTTGTCCGCACCCAGGTACTGGTATCGGCCCTCGTCGTTACGGCCTTGAAGAAACGCGTGCCGGTGAAGATCGGGCGGTAATGGGTGATGAGGGTCGCTCGGACGGACGACGAACTCAGAGACTGGTGCTATGCTGTGGGAAACGGCCGGATGGAGGGAGGAAGGTCGACTGGCGAACAGCGAGGTCGTTTTTCGGTGAAAGTGGGCAAGGATCGAAGGCGGGGATGGGGTTTGGTAGAGTACTGTAGGTACTGGGGTCAGGTGGGGGGAGGATGCGTGGTTGTTTCAACACCGTCATCACTCGGCGTTGCCGCTGGATCGTGACAGAGCAACGCGATGGAAATGGAGATGGCGATGGGAGTCCAGCCTGGAGTTGTGGGCACGAAAAAGGGCGGGTACGTTGTAGTGGCAATGTAAAGAGGCAAATGGGCGAATAGAGATTTTCTGTCGTCACAGTCGATCTCCGCTCACTTCCATCACTGCCTTTCATGAAGTGCTTTTTTCAAAAGCCATCCAATGGTGGTGGGTGGCAGCTTCAGAAGTCATCCGCGTGCGTGTATGGGTGGGAAACATGTGCCTATCCACTCTATGTATAGTGATGTAGATAGTGCTGTTGCCCAATATTTTTCCATGAGCGCAACAACGACAACTTCAGCCTGTGCTGATAAAGATTATGTGGGCTTTTTACTACCTGCCCGCTCAGCTCCGCCTTTGGTGGTACTACCATCGTGGTTTCTCGTATCAGCAGTCAGCAGGAAACTGTAACTGGATGTGTTCTAGATAGCAGTCAGATTATGAACAACTACTGTAGAACAGCGTCACCACTGAGAGCTGAAAGAGGTCTGATGTCCCCCAAGAAGCATCACAGGTACCTTCATTATTGTCACATGTAGCTACTCTATCTATACTGTAGATTTACCTGGTTAACGTTAAACCTTAAGCTGTACCTAGATATTGGTATTCGTTTCGACGTTTCATCCAATTCTCATGTCGTGCAAGTAGAGTCCCGGTTACGCAAATTCCAACTCCATACGTCTACTGGGCATGAAAGCAGCATAAAAAGCAGTGTCAAGCTCTGACGGACGACAATCATGTAGTCCGATAATAAGGCATCATAACAGCGATAACAATCATCGATAAGCCGATTATCATGCGTGCTATGCTTGTAAGGAACTGAAACCGAAGAAAGCGTTCCTTACTTCGTTGCACACCTGTGCCGTACTGGATTTCTTACTCCTGGTCCTTCATTATCTTCCTGCAATCACGTCTGGCCTTGGAACCTCCTTTACATCATGTTCGACGGCTTCTTGGCGTTGGGGATGAGTTAACGTTCATCGTAAGTCCTACACCAAACTTGAGTTTCTTTCCGCTGACTCCGAACTCAGTGAAGTTTCCGAACACGCCAATCCGATCTCCGGCCCTATCCCTTTCCCCGTTTTCAGGGCAGCTTAACGTCAGAAACGAGGATCTGTACATGGATGATCATGCCATGGTAAGCAGAAGCGAAGGCACTGGGATTACTGACAAAGAATCAATGCATTTTGACGTCTAAGGATCGGTAGATGAGTTTCTTTGTGTTTGAAGGATGAAACGGTTATTGCAGAAATATGATTTCATGCAAATTGTGGAAGGGCCCTTGATGAATGATTATAATTTTATGAATAACATACTACAGGAATGACCAATGTTTCTGAAGTATGAAATGTCAGACCTTCGCTGGCAACATCAAACGACTTCCAAGCGTTTGCAGGGCATCAACAGCACTACTGCTCCGTGTACTCGCATCGATGGCATGAATTTGAAGAGGCTTGACATTGGAGTACCGCTCGTATTTATAGATGATTTGTCGTCATACTATAATTGGGCAACGAGTCTGAGACTCTTCCCGCTAGCCTTCCCGTATGCTGATGATCGTACGAACGGTTGTCTTTGAGGAAGAACATGCCGGTAAGAAGTCAGATGCACTGGGATTCTGAGCAACAACAGAAGCACTGGGAGTGTGGCACAGATAGGTCATATGAGTTGGTCACGTCCGTCTCCTAAACAGGTCGGCTGAACACGTAGAAGATGCTTATCGGACAGTTGAATTCCTTCTTTCCATGGAATGCTGCACCGAACTGTATGCAAGTTTGTTGGGAACGCGTATATATGCCTACCCAGTTAATATGGATTGGGTCTGCAGACTTTCACCTTCTTGTCTGTTGTGTTGTTGTTGTTGGATGGGCAGGCGCCTCAATGCTGCTTCCCATCTCTCTTCTCTGACTACTTGCTCTCTGGTTGTCCGTCCTGCCTGTCTGCATTCTCCCCACCTCTCTGTCTTTCTCTCCCTCTCTCGACGCCCCCCGTGTTTGTCTGGCGCCAACAACCACACAACAGCGCAAACACATACTACTATCTCCATCTCTCTCCACCCACAATCGCCACCATCATCATTCCACGCCCTCCCCTCCAACCCCGCCATCAGCCACCATCCCAGCCACCATCCCACCCACCCAGACCTCACCGCTGCTATCCACTCCTGCTGGTACATCTCATCCCTCCCTCATGCAACGAACGCCTGCTTTCCAATCCCTCCCGTGTTGAATCCGCCCAAATTGCTACGAACGTCCCTCTTTCCTACCGTCCTCCTCATCGTCAATCGTCCCGCTCTTAAAGCCATCTCCGCTGCGCATTCCTCTCGCTTTTGTACGGCCACGTCAATCCACTAGTCACATACCCCGTTGCCCGCTCCTGCGTTGGTTTTGAGAGCTCTAGCTCTCGCTATATCTCCTCACCGGCAAGAGGCGATTGGAGGTGTCGCATTTTCGTCGTCTTCAGCTTCTGGTCTCTGCAGCCGCATTGATCACTAAGCCCATGAAGCAACAAACCCTGAGTGGGAATGAGCAAACTTCACCGCTGCGGAGGAGGAAGCAAAACTCGACAACTCAAAGCTCGTCTTCGATTCCTGATGCCATAACGTACGCCGGGATCCGAAGGGTCACGCCTATCGAGTTATCCGGATTTGCTAACGTTAAATACTTGCAGGAGAGATTTCCACACCGTTAACGACACACTGAGTCGATTTGTCGGCGGAAAACAAAAGGCGTGGATGCTTGGTGGTGGTTCCGGTGCGAGTAGTGGTGCATCATTCGGCAGCGCTCCTGCGCCAGGACGAAGACCTCCGAACACAACGCCTAGACCGAGACTCTCAGCCCAGCGCTCTTCAGAGACTCCCTCCCTGCCCTCGGCCACCACCGCCCACGCCGGTTCCTCTCCCGCCATCACTGTCCCCGCGCCCGCTTCATCACCATCATGTCCACCTCCTGAACGCGTCGAACCTGCCCCACCGCCACCCGTTCCAACCTCTCGTTTACCGAGTTGTCCCTCACGGTCTCCTCCGCTGCAGTCACTCCAAGAGTCTGGATACGCCCTTCCTTCACCGGCCCCGAGTCATTCTCCTCCAGGCATGGAGCATCGTCAGCTTGGACAACCTGTGGATTGCGAGACTCCATGTTCTCTTCCAACACCAAGGGAATCAGTGTCCGGGCCGTCAATAAGTATGGATGATCCGAGCGTTCCCCAGAGATCAAACCCGACCACATTGGCGGCGTTATTGGCAGCATCAAATGCTGCAAGGGCGGGGACTACAGCTGAGGAGGCCAGAAAGAGATCAAGAGATGAAATTATCAGTGATACTGAGACTGGTCCCAATAAACGCCCAATGACGGTACCCCCTCCTCCAAGCGCACCTCCAACTCCAGTACCTCAAAGTTTGAGAACCGATAGACCAACAGTGAACACACAGCCAACACTTTTACCGCAACCCCAAGCACAGCCCCCGTTGCAACCCCATCATGTTCGGCATATGCCGCCACAGAATGTTCAGTCATCAAATTTGCCAGCGAATCAGTCTGCAGCTCTTCAACAAGCTTCACCAAGCGGATATGCTCCGTATAATAATCCCGGTGTCCCTGGATTTCACGGACTGGTTTCACCAGGTGTGCAGTCATCATTTGGAGCCATGCCCTCACCATTACCACCGAATACCAATAGCCCAGCGCATTCGTTACCACCATCCCCTGGCCCATCACCAGTGCAACAGATTTTTTCCAGGGCCGCGGCTTTGGTACCGACTGTACAATTGATGAATGCCCTGACCACTTTCGCGGCCCAATTCAATGGAGATCCTATTCGTCAGCTCACACACGGCGATCATACTAGACTAAAGGTGTTGCGAGAAGCGGTGAAAAAAGCGGATTGGCATTTTCTAGTGTGTCATCAGCTCTATATCGCACGCACAATGTTGCCCTCGGAGGTCAACATTTGGACAGGATTCGATATGACTGGAGACCACACCCATGAGGGATGGAGCAGCTTACAACACTATGTTGGGAATAATAATGACCTCTCGGGCGCTTGCCTAGCTTTCATGGTGTCCTTTCCTCTAGCGCTACAGACAGGTTATTTGAGACATCCGCTGATTTTAATGATCGTGCCGAGGTTTCAGGAATTTCTGACAGCTGGGCATCAGGTATGTGATTTGGTAATGCCCGAATTTAAGATTCCGGCTGAATGTGATTTTAGTCTCTAACAGAAACCCGAAAACTCGCATTGCAACACCTGCGGGCTCCTGAGGTAAAAAAAGTGAAGAATATCTTGGACTTCCCCTCTCCAACATTAATAAATCTTGTGATCCAAAAACTTCGTGATGAAGTTCGCCTGCTCAGTACCAACCGAATACAACAGCACGCTCAACAACAACAACAACAACAACAACAACAACAACAACAACAACAACAACAACAACAACAACAACAACAACAACAACAACAACAACAGCAGCAGCAGCAGCAGCAGCAGCAGCACCAACAGCACCACCACCACCACCACCACCACCAGCAACAGCACAACCAGCAACAGCATCACCAGCATCAACAGCAGCACCAGCAGCACCAGCAGCAATATCAGCAGCATCAACAGCAACAGATACCACAGACTATTGCACACCCTTCACCAAATAATGGATATTTTAATGGAATGTTTGTCACATTTAACACTAATCAACAGCCAAACAGCAGCCCATATATTCAGACACATCAGTATGTCCCAGCGCAAAATAAACGGTTGATAAATGCTCATCGTTATTGCAGACGTACGCCGTCAACGCCTTCAACGCCGTCAACGGAATATTTCCTACCACAGGCACAGCAGCTCACTAATCCCACTGTGGGCCCGATGCCGGTATATGTGCCGACGACGCCAAATATGCTTGTAAACACGGGGGCTCAAAGGGCTCCAGCGCAGACTGCTGCAGTTCCCCAGAGCGTTCAGCCCCAACATCAGGCTCACCGTTCCATTCATGAGCAACTCCCCTTTGGCCTTATTAACCAGGCGCCCAGAACCCCTCCAATCCGTCCCTCACCAGTCACCCACACACAACAACTCCGTCTACCACTACAGCCACCCCAGCCGACAGGGCCCAACCAGGTAATGCCAGGCCCTATTCAGGAAAATATCCTTCAGTCGAGACTAGTATCTCCAATAATGGTCCCTGCATCGCCTGTGTCTGCTCGGCGGCTTCACATCTTCCTCGTTTCTTTCGCTGTCAAAGGGTTCAAAATCTCTAACCTCGTGGAGACCGCAACTTTTGAAGTATCGCAGAAATCGGTTGGTCTGCTATCCCGCGTCAACAACCACCGCCCCGGCGAGCCTCCCACTCGGCCTATGGTCATCCCTGGAAATCTCATTTACCGTCTCCGCTGCGTCCAAGTTAACCCTAATCAACCAGCCCCGACCGACGATTCCGATTGGGCTGTAATGGACTGTTATTGGCCACAATCGCTTTTCGTATCCATAAACAACCAACGTCTTGAGTTCCGTCGCAAATCGCAATGGGGCAAAGACCTCCCCGTTGACATCACCAACTTCCTTCGTCCAGGGCCCAACGAACTCCGTGCAGCCAAAGTTCAGATTCCAGGATCACACCCGCCTGAGAAAGAACCAAAATACTACATCACGGTCGAGATATTCCAAGCAAACGATGAAGCTGTTATGAAAAGCGAGCTTCTCGACAAATCGTACCTCCCGGCGCGATCTGCACATAGCCGAATCATGTCTCGTCTTACTTCCTCCGCATCGGCAGACGATGATGATCTCGTCGTAGCATCTTCCAATATTCTCATCTCTCTCCTTTGCCCTTTATCCTTTGGCCTCATTAGCATTCCCGTCCGAGGCAAAAGCTGTACTCATATTGATTGCTTCGATTACGACAACTTCATGAAGTCAAGGCCGAAAAAGCGACCCGGCGAACCACCGCTACCGGAATCCTACCGCTGCCCGCATTGCAAGAGTGATGTCCGACCCAGTGAGATGATTGTGGATGGGTGGATCTGGGAGAGATTGCAAGAGGCGAGGAAAGAAAAAGGTGTCAAGGGTGTGATTGTAGAAATGGATGGGAAATGGCGATTCAAGATTGAAGAAGAGGGAGATGATAGCGAGGACGAAAAAGAGCCTGAGAAGAAGAAGAAAATGGCTATGGCGAAACCGAAGAAACCGGAGCCTGAAATAATTTGTATTGATGACGATTGATTTGATGGGGCCCCGCTTGATGCGGAGGTGATGATCTCAAAACATGATATCGGTGGTACTTCTTTCTTGTTCTTCTTCTCATCTTCTCTTCTTTGAGCGTCTTTCTTTTTTCTTTGTGGTTCTTTGGTTCGTATACGCATCATCAGGGTGTTGGCTCTTCGCTTTTGACTTTTATCTTTTTATTTTTTTGTGCTCGGCGTTCTGGGTACACACATATGCCTCCATGATCTTACTTTCGTTTGCATTATTCAATCTCTTTGCGAATCATAGTTCCGGAAGGTCTTTTTCGTTTTTCGTTTTTCGTTTTTCTCTTTCTTCACTACACGTTTTTTTTCTCATGATTTTTTTCTCATGAACAACTGGCACGGCGTTTTATGTGCACAAAGGCTTCATTTTCAGGAGATTGTTGGGTTGTATTTGGTCCCGATTTTAACTTGTTAGGCTTTTCGGTGAAAATCGGGGTTTAACTCACGCAAGTACGTATATTGTATTGTACTTTTTACGGACAATAATTGGCGTTTTGATTGTGTATCATACGGCGGATTGGGAAGGTGGGGTTGAAGTTGTAGACCAAGAGAGAGTGGAGCTTCAGTAGAGGGGAACAAAATAATGCTACATCAGTACTTGGGTGACTTGAGTATCACCCAGAATCTGCTGAATCTTTTTCATCCCACGGTAATTAAATTACAACTCCCCTCCAGAGTAACCTTCCGGATTCTCACCGTTGAAATCTCCTTCTTGCCCATTCCCACATTTCAGAAAACGATAGAGTACTATACTCTATCAGATCGTGCTCGGAAAACTCGATACAACTGTGGTAAGGCTGTCCCTTCGTCTGCATATTGTATTTGGCCTGTGGCTAATAGCCTGATCCTATACCACACCATGCTTGCGCCACAGTGGTGAGCTGAGCGAACGTGAATTGCCTTCCAGAGAAGCTTTTAGGCGAGGTACACGACTTGAGAAGAGCCTGTAAATAACGTCATTTGTTAAACCCAACATAGCAAGGCCACAGAACCCTCAGGCACGCTTCCTCAGAAGCCATCAACCCCAATTTCTCGATAACGCCGCTGCTCACCCACCACGACTTTCGTGGCTGTGCTCAAAAACAAAATGTTCTAGACCACAATGCCACATGCCGCCCCAACCCAATCCAATCCCGTTCACGCATGCTGCATTCTGCATCCGAGGATCGCGATTGGTTGATCGTGCGATTATTGCAGTGACACCGATATAGCTTAGCTTGGTGTAATATATTGGGTTTTTGTTAACGCATGAGAGAGACGAGATGTGGGAGACGAAGTTTTTTTTGTTCTCGCCACTCGCTTGGGTGTAAGGCGGTGGTTGGGGACCCTTGGGGGAGAAGAGTGCGATGATAATGAAAATGATCGTGATCGTGATCGTGACAGCAGTGATGAACGGTTGTTGCGCACGAGTGACGAATCTGCCCCGTCAACACACCAAAAGTGTCCGAGACGAGGTCCACTCTTGTGCGATACCTACCTTGAGAGATAGACGCCGGTAGGTATAGCTCGATCGCTATCGCAATTGCATCATCCAGCGCCCTTGGTGCACAGCTGATCATGATACTGTAAAAAGATGTGAGCCATTGTGAGGATACGATACAATACGAGCGTAACAACGGAGACGGCAACGGTAACGGCAACACAAAAGGTTCAACAACAACACGGGTGAAAAAAAGGATGGTGACGTGAGTTGGTGTTTCCGATCGCGATTCGCGAGCCGAAAAAATGTCGGTCCCCCGGTCCAAGAGAGACGGAGGAGGATGAGGGAGGGTTAATTTCCAAAGTTGGGGGGGACGCTAAACGCAATTGGGCTGTAGATGAGAGAATGTGGATGGAACGGGTTGGGGAACAACAGTGGTTTATTGGTTGGGGGAGAAGAAATTTGGTGGGTTTTGTGGAGAGTGTGATGGTAGAATGTGGGGACGAGATGGGAGTGCAGTTCGGCGGATTAAGCCGGCGGAATGACGATAGGATCAACATGAGTGACGATGGTCCACTTCAACATCGTTTCATCGTGACACTGAAGAGAATTTTTTGTTTTGGGATTTATTTATTTTTTCGTCAGTTTAGGCTCAGGGACAGGTGTAGACACCCTCTCCTTCCCAAAGCTAGAGTTTATACTACTCGGTAGGCTCATACTCGCAGGGTCCAAATTGAGCTGAGATGGAGCCGGCGCCAGCGAGCGCACTTGGCCTTCCTCAGATATGTCCACGTTTTTCTGGCGCTCGATGGCCGTGGTGGTAGTATTTTGTCGGGCCCCTGAAACAATGAAATCTCAGGGACGGGGTGAGGAAGGGTTATTGGTCAATTGAGAGCTCTCTGGTTTTCCCATGGCTGCGCGGTGAGACGCGTTCGGACGGCGCAAGACAGCAGTATCGTAGCTATCGACCAAACGTAATAGAACAATCACCACCATGTCTGGGCCCGAGGCTAAGAGCTGGCGCTGCTGCTGCTGCTGCTGTTGCTGTTGCTGTTCCTGCTCAAATGGGTTGCTGAGCGGCCGCTGCGACTCTGTCTGTCTGAGAGAGCTGTTCGTTGCTGCTTGTAGGATCGCAAGGGGGTAGCTACGCTCTCCAGGTTCGCTCGCAACAACTCTGCGCTGGCAGTGTCGCTTGTTGATGCTCGCAAGGCCGGGGCCGGGGCGGACATGGCGCAGATCTCGCTCCATCGTCATTGCTCCCGGTGCCGGGTGCTGCCATGTTGCAAGAAAAGCGGGCTAGCTCCACCCAGTAGCACCCACTCGCCCACTGGCAGCGAGACATACATCATGGCGCCCACGTCCCAGAAGAACCCTCCACCCCCCAGAAAAACACGCCAGCGTGCGGCCTTTTGCTTGACGAATCCCCCCCTCCTCCTTCTCCCCTCACATTCCCCCTCGTCCTGCTGAATTCGTCATCCTCCGAATCACCCGCTCCTAATTCATCACCAAACCTTCACCAAGCAACCACGCTCAACTTTGAATTTGGCTACGCTTCCCGCTCCGACCTCGTCCTGCTCACCCCTCCGTCCACCACGACACTCCAGAGCCTTCCTCTGCCCCTCGCACCAGCCCAGACGTCACTTAAATCTCCCGTCTCACGAAACCTCCTTTTCACCTCCGACGACCTCGAGACGAAGACGACGATATGACACTCAACTAAATCCCGCCGGGACAGAAAACAGGAGAACCGTGGTGCCAATTCACTCGTTTTGACTTCAGCGCTTCTCGACAACTTTTTAAACATTCGAACGGACGCCGTGCCGGTGGAGGAAACCACTGCGGTACAGAAAAAAATTAATTCATGGCGCTTCTCACCCACCACACTTCGACATGCGCGGACGCATTTTCCTCCGCCCTGTTTAAGGATAATGGCAAAGGAATATACGGGATTCCGTGCAGGGACAGTTCTTCACGGACATCCATCCTCAGTGAAGTCGAGTCAGTATTTGAGAAGGGTCGTTCCGCCAACAACAGCAGAGCGGATAACACTCTTCGAAAAATACCAACTATCCCCCAAATTCGGCAAGAAGACAGGGAGCGCGCTCAGCATAAGACCCTGGATTTGCCATCAATACAGATTTCCGGAACATGTGTGAGCTTGGCAAACCTGAATGATGCGAGTTCGCTGAGCTCGTATGACGACGACGAAGTCTTTGTGTCTGCTGGAACATCCCTTCATGCTGATTCAGAAGCCCACTCTGTCGCACGGGCCAAAGCCTGCTGTCCGGGCTCCACTGCAACCGTGGAAAAGCAACCGTATGTGTTTTCGAAGTGGATGAAAACAATGGTAAGGAAATCGGCTGGGGAATCGAAGCACAATCGACTACCGCTACCGGACCAGTTTAGGTCAAAGGGAAGCCTCGCGCCTTCAGATGTCCGAAGCAAAGCATCCTCGGATAGATTCGTGTCGGGAGTCCAGGCAGCATCTATCACGATAGCATCGTGTCTTTGGTCAGTTCATACGGAGGAGCGAAGAAACTCGATGGCCGGCTTGGATGATGCGACGCTTGAACGGATGATGGACCGGAAACATGTGCTGGAAGAGTTGATAACGACTGAAGAATATTACATCAGGGATCTGAAGTCATTGCGTGACGTAAGTGGTGATCCATTCGCAGTCTTCGGCATTCGACATAACGACTAATACACTACAGCAATATCTTCCAATCCTTCGAGAATGCGTGTGGGTCTCTGCCGAAACGCGACAGACCATGAATCGCAACGTTTCAGAAATGCTGGATATTCATGTGCGCTTATTGGACGATATTTCTCGCGCCCTTCCGTGCATCAACCAGATGATGATGAAAGCGGCGGAAATGGATATGAACCGCTGTCAAGTTTTAGCGGATCCTGCTGCTGCCGCTGAGGTTGCCAAAGTGTTTGATGCCACTGTAGGTTATCCAGTTGGAGTGACTGCCAACTTCTGACAACGATATAGGCCATGGCGTTCTTTGTGTATGAGGAATATTCCGCAAAATACGAAGAAGTGGTGCAGGCGCCCAAGCGCACCCATAAAAACACCAAGGAATATGGCAAAGGGATCGAAACTCTTACTGGTGCGGCCAACTCCTGGGATAATCGTGGAGAGTACGGAAAACGTGCCATGGAACTTTATGACATGTTGTTCAAGGTAAGGATCCTCATTTGATCAACATTTTGTTTCAGACTGACAGGTTTCTAGCCCATCCAACGCCTTTGCAAATACCCACTCCTTTTCCGAGATATCGCAAAGTACACACCGGCCATTGATTGTCCGAATACGAATCGACTCCTTGAAAAGGTTCGACAACGGCTTGACGATCAAGTACACCAAGTGAATATTGCGAACTCCGACCCGACGAGAACCCGGGATAAAGTGAAGAAAACATGGGTTCTTCAAGACAGGCTGCGGTTTGACAACAAGGTGCGTCAACAAGTGTCTTATTTCATTCCGAGTTGCTCTGACCCGACCACAGAGCGATAATCCAGCCCGTCTCCTTGGACACGTCAGCTTGTGCGGAACGCTTCATGTGACATGGCAGAACAAAAGGGAGCAGGTGCCCCACGAATACATGGCGTGCATTCTATTCCGGTCCTACTTGGTATTGGCTTCTGTTGCACGACATGATCAGTACAAAGTGAAGTTTGCAATTCCGTTGGCATTCGCTCACCTTGAAGGAGTTCACCATGGAAAAGGTGTGTTTTTTCCGGTTTTGAGAGTATAAGTTTACTGACCTAGAACTAGGTCTTTATTGTCCAAATGCACCACATACTTCTAAAGTTGTCTTTGAGGTAGATCACCGGATTTACGAGGTCTTGCTCTCAGCTTGTTCCGAAGTTGAACATAATACTTGGGTCAGCATGTTGCAAGAGCACATCGCTGCGGAAACCCAGGATTATAACGAGTACTGCACGACAAATGCAGGATTTTGCATTACCATACCATCGGATATTAGGTCTGTCGGCGATGTTGTGGGACGCCCTGGAACACTTGCACGGCATCAATCACTTCATGCGAATGCGAGTGCATCTGGCCTTGAGTGTAATGGACGCTACATCATCATCAACAATCTCCTCTCGTCGACAGACCCATATGGAGCGGAGCCATCAATTTACCGCAGTCATAGCGCGCCATCGGCTGGGGACATTGCCGGTGTTCCTGTCATTAACCTGAAGCGCTCCGAGAGGAATCATATAGAGTCGAAACTTGAGGAGGTCTGGACCAAAGAACTAATCCCGTTTAATGCTACCCGAACAGTGAAGGAGTCTTCGAATACTATCAAACGTCTATCAGTGATGAGTTTGATCTCCACTAAAAAGCCGTCCAACTCTAGCAATGTCAGCATCAGTGCCCAGTCCGATTCGGTTGTCATCGATGGCAACGATCGTCAGAGTGCAAAGTCAAGTCGCAGGCCGTCGATGAAGAGCTTCAGGTCAAAGACGTCCAATTCGAAGAACACACCCCCGAGCCCGACAAAGCGCAGTTCTAGCCTCCGGAGTAAATTGTCATTGACATCGAGTGTGAAGAACAGCATGACTGAAACAATTGACTCGCGTTCCAGTAGTTTCAGCTCCAGGAAGAGAAATATCCGTCCACAGTCGGATACATCTAGATGGAAGCCGTCTGGTGGTACCAGCCTCCTAGATGTCGTCTGCATGAGCCCAGTCTCACTTACTGGAAGGAGTGGGGAGTTTGATCCTACTTCACCAGACAAAACAACTAATCTACCAACACCTCCGTCATCAAACGGCGACACTTCCGATAGTTTCTCATTCACCAAGCCAAAAATTATTCAAGACGATCGACGTACCTTCAGTCTTCAGTCTCAGAAGAAATCTGCGGCCACACATATTCACGAGATCGAGTTGATTCGACGGCACACCCTCATTCTCCATCCACCAACTAATCGCTCCTGGCGAACCGTCAAACGAAAGAAAGTCAAGCGCGTTTCCCAAGAACTCCTCCGCGAGAGGAAACAATCGGCGGATATCATCCGCGCCGCTCTTCCAGCCATCGAGATTAAGCAAGCTTGATTTTGATTCCGGATTCGGCCCTTTTGCGCAATTAAAAATATTCCCTTCTTTTATGAGTTTAACCGGGTTTTCTTTGGTGTCGATATTTTTTTTCTCGTCAGTAATACGACGAATTACGCGGCTCCGGCTTCGAAATACCTATTTCCTTTGTTCTTTGCGGCATTATTGTGGACGTGATTACGGCATTCATGGGTTTTATGCTGATTGAATTGGGTATGGTTCATTATGTTGGTCATTATGCACTTTTTTTCGGCGTTCGTCATGTTTTTTCTTCATGGTTTCAGGATATGACTTGTTTTTCCCGATCCTCTCAGCATGATTACTTTTTTTGGTCATCTGTTTCTAACTTTTAGTTACATGCGTACCTGATGGGGGATTTGCGCTGACCATTGGGTTTGTCAAAATGGGGTTGTGTGGTTGTAATTTGCTTTTCGGTCGTGTCGAACACCGTTCGGCATCTGCTTTTCGGCGCCACATTTCTTCTCGTCTCCCCAACGGATTCTCTTTTTTCCTTTTCCCTTTTTATTTTATCTTCAATTTTTTTCGTAATTCATTCACCGGCTTTTTCGGGCGGCGCTGGATGGCTTCGCTTCGGCGTTCTGGGTTCTGGTACTGTATTGTATGCATAGTGTTACTTGTGGAAAATTCAAGAAAAGATACACTTACTGGGCGGTTTGGTTTTGGTTTAGGGTGCATGGGTACCGCCGGAGCTGTAATGGTAAACACTAACTGTAATGGTTATTGTTGGTTTTGGTGAGGTAAAAACGCAATGTTAGGTATTTTTAGTTGGTCCCCTGGGAAGAACTCGAGATTGGACATAGCAGGGGGGAGAGGAGTGAATGAGATATCTTTTTAAACATGATGGGTGCAACCGATGAGAGACGGGCATGTGTGTGAGTGAAAACGCTATTTATAAAGAGTAATCCTATCATATCAGTGAAAATTACAATCGATGCATTACCCAAAATTACAAACATGATAACCTATGCCATGAAATTCATGAGCTCCAATAGACGTCTGTATGTGCCCATATGAAGTTGAACAGATGAAGATTGGAAGCGACCGGAAACGCTGATCGCCGTTCGTGATGTTGAATTGTTCCACTCCTTTATTGGTGCGGTAGAGCGTAGAGCGTAGAATAAGATTAGGTTGTCAGCGCGTTGACAGGGCGAGGACGTAGGCTGTAAGACCGGGAAATGAGTGAGGAGGTAAATATGGATAATGGGAAAAGCATTGCGAGGCACAGTGGACGGTGAGGAGTTGAATGCTGCATCATTGTTTGATCCTGTTCATGCGTTGTGGCGTAGCATGACAGCTCCAAGTGACTTCTCGCAATGATCCGGAAGTTTTTTACATGTGGACATGGTGATGTTTCAATGGTGGGTTTTAAGCTGGTGGGGCTCGTCTCTTAATCAACAGGGAACGAAATGAGCAGGGGCACACAGATGTAGCAACATCACCAACCCAACCCCATTCAACGCCCTGCCCAAACCGACGACCGTCCCCCTCTCCCCTTCCCAGAGGACGACGCCGCAAGACCACCCCGCTTCCACCACAGCCTCCGCATTACCTCCGTTTCGCCGCCTCCCCACGCTCGTTTCTTGTCGCTCTCTTCATCTGCGCTTCCAACTGTTTTCGACTGGCCTCTCACCCTCGTTGACCCGCATCTCCTTGCGCCCTGACACCCATTTGCTGCATACCAGTTTGACTGCCGTCATCCACGCTCCCTCGATACACTCGAATCAAGACGTCTTCTTCCTCCAGCTTCGAACAAAGTCGGTTCCCGGGACACAGACGGCGCCATGAACCACCATCACCTACCATCACAAACACCCGCGCCGGTTCGCAACCGACTTCCCACGCTCTTCGAGGTCCTCAGCCGCCGGACGCTCGCTCCTGTGGACCTCCTCTCCTTCTTCATTTACATGCGTGACCAGCAGCGGTCGCTGGACTATCTTGACTTCTGGTCAGTGTCGCGACACCCTGAAGGCCGTCGAGCTGGGTAACTAACCTCACCACAGGCTCGACGTCTCCCAACACGCCTATTTCTGCCGTTACTACGTCAGTGAGCTTCGGCGCAGCGTTCTCGTTGGGACTCCCAACAGCGATTCCCCCTCCGCTCACCACCACCTCTACAGCATTCCCGACGATGGCTCCGACAAGGAAACCGACCAAAGACTCTCCGCCTTCCTCCGTGCGGCCACCCCAGAACCCAATCTCCACACCACCCAAAATGATCTCGATAGCCCTCCAAACCACAGCACCCTCATGTCCTCCAACCTCGACCCCTCCGACCCATCCTCAATCGGCAAGCGAGTGACCCGCGCCGACCTCCGCGCCCACGCCGAAAAAATCCTCTACACCTACCTCCTTCGCGGCTCCGAGCGCGAAATCGTCCTCCCAGACCCAATCCTCCAATCCATCCAACACGCCATCGAAGACGAAGGCCGCGACGACCCAGAAGTCTTTAACGAGGCTCGGGACTACGTATTCCAAGCCATGGAGCGCGACGCATACCCTGGGTTTCTCCGCAGCAAGGCCCTCGGGAATCTTATCCCCGCCAGCATCATGGCGCGCCTCATCTTGGGACTCCTGGGAATGTTTGCAGGCTGGTGGGCGGCGTTTTCGTTGATTTTCTTGGATATCAAACCCAAAGCGACGAGGTTGTGGTTAATTTTGCCGTTCTTTATTGGCGTTTATTGTCTCATTGCCCATCAATACTCGCTGGACCCGATTATGGGGATTCTGGGAGTGAGTGAGTACTCATGGATGAACTTTATGAAGGTTAGGGAACCGTATGTGAGGAGGTTGCTCATTAAACGGTCAATCTGGATTTTGGCTTTGACGATTTTTATTGGTATGTATTGCATTATCGCCCCAGTCGAATTGGTCGATGGAAATATGCTAATAAAGATACTATGTAGTCGTCGCGCTCGTATGTCTCTACACCTTTGTCCCCGGGAAAAGACTGTAATAATGTCTAATTACACAACTACTATACCCTTGATTTCTTCCAAGCCTTTGGCGCTTTTTTTTTTCCTTTGTTGTCTAAATAGTGGTTTTCATGGCAACGCTTTTTTTCTTTTGTTTTTGTAGGTAGTTATCGTTGGTGTTTGCTATAAATACCCCCCTCCATACCACTCGCGCGGTGTGGTTGCTTGTTTTTTTGTTGTTGTTGGCTGGCTGGCTAGATGTTGTTGGTTGGTCTCTGGTTCTTGGTTCTCAGATGTTGTGTGGTGGAGGACGTGGTTGTGGCGTCGGGATTACCTTGCCAACTCCTGTACTGTACTGTACTGTCGATTTGATTTGGTTTTATCTGCTGTTGGTCCCTTAAATGTCTTCTTCCTCTTCCTCGTCGTCGATTGGTTCATGTCATGTTTTGCATACTATACTATTTCACATTCATCTTTGTATTTCACGCGCGCACGCACGCACACGCACACACACACGCACCCTCTCTCTCTCTCTCTCTCTCTCTCATTTTTCCTTATCTTTCTCGTTCTCTTTCTCTCAACTTTTTGTTTCCTCTCTCTCTGGCTCTCTCTCCATCTCTCAAGCTCTCTTTTTCGTTCAAGTTTTGTGGGTCGGTAATATAAAAAAAATCTCTTCCTCCTATTCTGCTTCTTCCACTCCCGCCACCCTCACTACCACCACCACCACCACCATCATCATCATCATCATCATCATCATCGCCGTGCCATGTCGTGCCCCCCTACCCGTTTATATATTTCGTCTTTTTTCCTTTCAGTCTCCGTTTCTGAACTCTGTGGCGTCCCTGGCGTATGTTAGGGCGTGTGAGTGTGTGAAGTGGGGGCGAATCGAGACTTAATTATATCCCAAGTTGTGTGGTACCATGAGTGTGTGTCCACGGTGCGGGAGTAGTAGTAGTAGTAGTAGTAGTAGTAATAGTAGTTGGGGGTGACGGGGTGTAAAACAATAAACTCCAGGGCCATTCGGAAATTTAGGGGGATGCGAAGGAGGTATAAAGGAGCGCGGGTGAGAATGAGAAAAAAGACTGCGCATAGAGGATGAAGACAGATCATGGACAGCGTCCAACTCTAGCTCCACCAAAGAAATTTCTAGTTATTATTCACTGCACTGTCTTGCACTGTCGTAAACTGTTCTGTATCGTATCGTATTATACTACCACCAATCCATGCACCACACACAACACACCACACACTACTAAGTACACACCCCATCATCAGTGCAGTACAGATCCACCCATCAGTTCATCAATCCGTGGTAAGTAAAGTAGTAGCAAGTAACGCCACCCACCCACGCATACAAAGCAAAGCAACAAATATCACAAGTCAAAGCCGAAAAAAATAATCAAAGAAACGCAAGGTAACTCACTGAAATAACAGCACATACAACAAAGTGGTAGTGATACCGAAATCATAGCTGTCGGGGATTTCATAAAGTATAATACAACAACAACAACAACAACAAGTATATGCCTGATCGATGATGATGGCGATCAATGATGAAGGTGATAAAAAGTCTCAAAAAACAAACGCAAATTTGGCTCCGGAGCAAAAGCAAATCAAATCATGGAATATAGCGAAAAAAGATCAAAAATCAAACTCCCCCCAACCCCAACATAAAAGAGCAAAAGTAGTAGTAAAAAAAAAGGAAGAAGAAAAGAATAAGAAAGAAAAGAAAAGTCGCAGATGAACGCCATTTTGCCCCCGATGATGATATGATGATGACGATGGAAAAAAAAAAAAAGATGGTGTAAAAAAAGGGAAGCATGAGACGTATAGATGCTCCGATAAGGTTGAAGAAAGAAAAGAAGAAAGAAAAGAGGTCCCGAAAAAAAAAAAAAATGTACTGTAGCCATGAGACATGATGCAACGTTAAACCGTGACGTCCTTGAAAAAAACAGGCATAGCGTGTTCCCCAAATCGTGAGATCAAACGACTATGCGACATTACTGATTGCTGATTACCGATACGTTGAATCCGCTGCCTTTTCGATCCGTTGCTTCATTGCCCTCAATTCCTTGTCCCACATCTCCAACTTCCTAATCTTGTCGCTTGTAATTCTGCTCCTTGGGCCTCTTGCAAGCTCGTCGTGGGCGCGCTTGTATCGTTCGTATTCCTCTCGGAAGTTTCGCGCGAGTTGAAGAACGTGCGAATCGAACTTCTTCTGAGTTTTGCCGTTGGTGGCAACACCGTTTGCTTTCCGCTTCACGCCAGCTCCGTTGGTGAGACGGGAACGATTGCGGATGACACCCAATGGGGATTGTGATGCGGTCGAGGACTCGTCGGGTGTTAGATCTGGTGAAGAGGCCGTGGAGGGTGCACCGTTTGTCGCGGTAATGGGTGGGGATGATCCAAGTGGTGAGGGTTTCGGTGGAGAGTTGGAGATGCTGCGCACCGAAGGGGGGGCATCGTATCGAGAGGTGGTGGTGGTAGGTTTCGATAGCTTATGAACACCGCTTTGGGAGCTCGAACCTGCGCTGGAGGAGACATCCGACATGCGAGGCCGCTTTGCTGGCGACGGAGCACTTGTTGGCGGCGCGGGTCTTTTCTCGCTCTTTCGCCCAGTGTCCGCGTCGGGAACATCGTCCTTCCGGACCAGTGACTTTGTTGCTGGCTTGCGCTCGGCAGCCACTGATTTCTGCGAGGTCTGTGAACTGGTTCCGAGGGGAGTAGTTCCTGATGTCTTCGGACGCTTTGCAGGGGAGACATCACTCGTAGGCGCTGGTCTTTTCGCCCCTGTGCGCACATTCTCCGTATCAGAAGCCGTAACTGAAGACGACTTTGATACTGTCCTCTTCATTGAGATTGGTTGTGGTGGTGAAACGGACTTCTTGGCAGGTTGCGCTGGAGCCGGGGGCGGTGATGGTTGGCGTGAGACCTCATCGTCGAATTCAATGTCTGAATCAACAAACTCCTTCGATTTGTATTTGGGCGCCGCCTTGGGTTTGGCCGGCGCTTTCTTTGTCGCGGACGCGGCTTTTGGTGGTCGTCCTATTGCACCCTTGAGCTTCGCTGGAGCCTTCTTCTTTCCACTGATAATCCGCGAAATATTGTTCTTCGCTGTGGCCGCCTTCTTTGTTGTTGGTGCAGGCTTTGGGTCCTCAGACTTGAGTGCCGGTGAGGGCTTTGCCACAGTTGGTGGTGACGCTTGACCCTCAGACGCTGGCTTTCGCACACTCGGTGGCTTTGGCGTCGTGGCGGCCACTTCAGCCTTCTCGCGTTCTTCTGGTGAAAGAAGCACCCGATACTCGGGCGCATCCTTAGACAGCCGAAGTCGTCCGAATGCGTCCCGTGCATTTGAGATTGCTCGCTCGCGGTGCTTGTCTTTGACGTACGGAAACTCCCATGGATCCAGTTCCTTGTAAAAGTCGTCGATGAGTTCCCATTTCCGCCCAGCAGTTCCCCTTCGTGCAATCCGGTTCAAAACTTTCGTTATTGCGTCCTCTGGTGCTCGGGTTTTAATTGACAGGCTGTGTTCTGATGCGGGGCCGAGGGCGAGGAGGTGAAGCAACGGTATCCGTAAAGCATCGAGCGTGGCCTGTGGCACCGTTGGACCCTGCTCAACGTCGGGGAGTGGCGAACGGGTAGACTTTAATGACGGCGTTGTAGGTTTCGATTGTCCTGTTGAACGTTGTCCTTTCTTTTGGGCATACATCGCACGTCGGCCCGACACCGCTGGGGGCAACTGTGAACTGTCCATGACCATAGTACTTGAAGAGCTGTAAGCTACGAGCACCTATGGGGACAGAGGGGAAGGTGTCGGCGACTTACGATGAAGCCGCTTTCTGGTCATTGTACATCTCATAGCTCTTCTGCAGCTTTGCTTTTGCTTCGTTGACACCGCCAACATCTGAGCCTCTAACTTCAAGAATATGGCTGAATGTTCCGACGAAGTCTAATTTGCTGGAGCCGCTCGAATCGCTCATGTAAAGCTCATGACATGTCGTGTCTATTGTCGGGATAACTTCAATGGAGTTCTTTCCGCACTGGAGCTTCTGCAAGGCCCCACGGAGCACGGTCAGCCGAGATACCAAAAAGATTGCGCACAAGGCGATTTCATACCATTGACTTGCCGAAGGTGATCTTCAGATCGGCTCCTTGCTTTAGCGCTGCTTCGAGGAGAGCTCCATCGACAAAGTCAAGCCTGAGAGCCTGTAGTGTTTCTGACGGGACGGGACCGAGCGTGATGCCCGTTGACGGGACCGAAAACTTAGACATGACGGTGGATAGTGTGAGTTGGAGAGGAGATTGGAGAGGGAAATGGTGGCCGAAGCAAAGGAGCTTTTGTAGAGTGAAGCTTGGGCAGCTAAGCGGTCGCTGCTGAGCCCGGGCAACAGCCCAAAGCTAAAAGAACGGTCGACAGCAACAACGACAGGGTGGAAGCGTAAAGCGGTTTATCTGAATGACGCAGGTGTTGAGAGCTGCCGGAAGACCAGAGCAGGAGTGAAGAGCTCAGCGGTAGGTGGTGAAGGGTGCTGACGATGGGACTGGAGGAGCGGCGGACAGACGGAGAAGGGTCGGGATGTTGGGTTAAGGTTTGCGAAGGTTGAGGGTGTCAAGTGTGCAGGTGGTGAGAGAGCACTTGGACGGTTGCAAAGGATGACGGGGGGTGGGAATGAGGCTGAGGCACTGCTTTGGGGAGCGGGCTTGGGGTTCAGATCGGGTGGTTGTGAGGGAAAAAGGAAGCGGCAGGCTGTCGGAGCAGACACAGGGCCAGGTGTGGTACTGTAGTGCACGGGATTTGCGTGTGATTGGCTGGCGGAAGAGGAAGAGGACGATGACGAGCGAGACGAGAGAGCAGGAGAGCAGGGAGAGCAAGAGGGAGCTGGGAGAGTTGGGGAGAGGACGAGGAAAAGAGAGAGAGGACGAGGAAGAGAGAGGACGAGGAAGAGAGAGGAGCAGCACAGCACAGCACAGCACACAGCACAGCACAGCAGAGCAGAGCACGACATAGCACAGCACGCAACAGTGCCAGCAGGAACGTCAACGGAGCATTGAATGGTAGAGGATGGTGGAGTGGACAGCGCCAGCCTGCTTGGATTGCACGACGCCTTCTTTCATTCACAAAAAAGCCCCTTCATTCATCCATCCACCCATTGCTTCAGTATTTCTCGCCCCATCCCATTCCTCATCCTCGTCCTCATCCTCCCCCTTCACTCATTCCATTTTCCATCTCACCACTTCATCCTCCCATCGCCCCATTCCTCGCGTGCCCCCCCTCTCCCCAGCTCCCGGCCCAACGTGATACACTCCCGCATCTCCACGCCGACGCGGTGTGCGTGCCCCGGGCTGCCGCGGCGGCTTCCTCGGCTCCTTCCGGCCAATTGTAGCTTAGTGTGCCAGTTTATTTCATAGTGTGCAGCTGACTAACCAGCTACATGTTTTTCTACACTATATAGGACAGAAGAATTAGAAGGTCTTCCAGAGCCTCGTTGACACGTCCCGCAATGGTTCTGGCGCTGATGTGGAGCCACCCAAGAGCACCATCATGATGATCGTGGTCGCCTACAGGCCTGTGTGCTGTGTGCCTGTGTAAATCGGCACAAGCCTTTTCTCCAAGTCAATCCCCCAGCAGCAGGAGATGATCGTGCACCGCCAGGGTCCAGCCACACCCACCATGTGCCGCTCAGGAACCCATCCACCTTCTCTCCCGTCATCATATATATTATTTCATCACCAGCCCACTTCATCCAAGGACAAGAGCACGCTTCTTCGTCCTCGCCAATAACACGATTCCGCGAGAAGAGCCCGCCGGAAACTTGTCGGCGCTAGATATCCCATCCATCCATTCCCCAATGTGTGTGTGTGCCCGCGATTCCGCCCCGCCATCCCACCACCACCGCTGGCCCCCAATCAAGTACCACAATTCCGGAAACCAGATCCGCAACGTGAACTGAAAACGTCCTGTTCCGGGCACGCCAACCATGTAACCAGCAAGCGGACCGCTCCGTACAACAAACGAGTTGGAACATATCTACCCCGCATCAACTCCCAAAGCGCACAGTGCTGGCACAAAGAATGTACTCTATTGCAACACAGGGAATCCCGGAAGAGAAAAAAAACTCACACACACGAGCACACTCAGATCACATCGGACAGGAACATATGGATGGATGTCAGCATGCTTTTGTGGCGACACTTGCAAAACAAACGCCGAATGTTTCGCTAGTCTGGTGATCTGACCATATGCAATGTCCGCTTCCAAATCACCGAAGAAGCACATCAACAATGTTGAGATGTATAGTGTTGATGAGCAGAATACTAGTACTAGTACGTGGTTCTGCAGATGATAGCACAGCCAGATGATGACAGATGATGATGACGAGCACTCTACTCGGGTACAGAACTACAGTACGATGTGAGGTAATCATTGTGCCCAATTTCATTCCAAAATCAATGATACCAGAGACCCTACATGACATCCGCGATTGACTGCCTAGCGATCCTAGATTTCTGCCGATCATTCCTCTCAACACGGTAGTAATGATCGCAATACTCTTGACATTGCATCTCCTTCAAGAATTCTTCGTCATGGGTGATGACAATGAGCTGGAAGTTGGATTGGCTCCGGCGCGTCTCAATGATACCGTGCAAACTCTTTGCCAGCGATTTGATATTGTCAATATCAAGGTTCGTGGTTGGCTCATCCAGTGCAATCAGCTACATATCATCGTCAGTCTCGTTGCATGGGAGGGTATACAGCAAAAACTTACACCGCAGTTGACGCCGAAACATTCAGCAAGAGCGAGACGTATGATGATGCATGCTAGGACACGCTGTCCAGCACTGCAACGTCCTCGCATATCCATCTCTGCGTCTTGCTTGACCATCACCACTCGGTAATTGTAAGAACGATTACTCTTGTTATTTTCGCTCTCGGAACGGATCATAATCGTGTCAACATCTGTGCCGCGATATGTAGCTTTCCAAAGCTCTTCAATAATGTGATTGATCTCCTGCATCTTCAAGCTATGGTACTTCATCACCGCCCTGAATGGTCGTTAGCAACAATCATACAAGGTGTCAGGGAAAGGCTCACTTGTCCAACGCTGCGCTGTATTTGGTCAAGTCATTCATGGCGCTTGTAGTTGTTTGGACCTTGGCGAGCGTCTCGGTATACTTCTCCTTCGCATCGGCAAAGTCAGTGGCATAATCTTGGATCAAAGTCTCTAACTGTCGATCCTTCGTTATCATTTGACCGACAAGAGAGGATTTCTAAAGAACAGTCAGCATCAACTTCAACACCAACATCATAATTTCAAGAAGATACCTCGCTGCTAACTCTTGTATGACGGTTGTTGAGGATCCTGTTATCTTTCTCGTACTGGTCTTGTTTGGTCTGAACGTCAAGACTTTCGAGACGAGTAATCTCCTTCTCAAGTTCTTCTAAGTCTCGGACATTTTTTCGATACCTCAAGTTGTCATCTATTGAACGTGCCGTAGAACCGGCATTGGCCGCATTCTTCTCAAGATGATTGATCTCGTCCTGCATAGATACCGCGTCGCTTGATAGCTTATCAACTTGATCTTGATGCTCCTCAATCTCCCGATTGCATCGTTCTAACTGCTGAGGGCCTCCACAATCAATGAAGTGACGGATACGTTGCTGGATAGCTTTCAATTTCATATCGCTCTCGGCGATGTGACTGGCTTCACGTTGTTGGAGTCGTTCTGCCTCGTTCGCTTTCTGTAGAACCTCTTTCAAGTCACTCTCCGCTACGATAATTTGCGGTACCAGCGCGTCAATGTCAGCGTCGGCCTGTTTCATGAGGCCTCGTTGCCCTTCAATAGCCTTTTGGCATTCAGCCATACGATCCTGTATCGTCCGGCGGTTCACAAGCTCAAGCTGTATGTCACTCAGACGCTTTCGAGTATCGCTGATTTGTCGCTCGAGTAAGTTGATCTCTTGACGCGCCTTGTCTCTCCTTCCGACAATATTTTGGAGTCCGTCTTTATACTTCTTCGCTTCTTCATTGAGCTGCTTGATAGAGTCTTTGATTTCCTCAACCGTACGGACACCGCCAAAGTCTGTCATAGAGTCGCTAAGGCTGGATATTTCTTCATCATATTGATTAATCTCCCTCCTGTATCTACTGATTTCAGATACTGCGTGTTGAAGGGTAGCCAGATCGCTCTTGCGAGACTCCTTTTCCCTCATATCCTTCTTGAGCTATTTTCTGTTAGTCGTATCTTCATAATTCAAAACCGTAAAATGCCCTTACCAGCTCGCATCGACGTGAGAGAGCTTCCTTCTTCTGAAGATGATCCTGGACTTCCTTTTCCTTCTCGGGTATCTCGACGTCTGTCAAACGGATCCAAGTGTCATAACTCGTGCCGGTAGCTTTCAATGCCTCAAGATCTTGGTCCAATATCATAATGGCATCTGCACTAGCTTTCTGGCGAAGATTTTCGAGATCGGCGCGAAACTGAATTCAAGGTAAGCCAAGGACAACCAGTTTCCACAGGTTGAGAGCAAACCTTGTGTGATATTGTCGTCAATTCATCAGGGTTGAATCCACGACGGCATAACATACACGACTTTTTGGTCCCCGCAAACGCTGTTGCTTGTGTAACGTAACCAATCGCAAATTCCATTTGGTTGATACTCCTGTTGAAAGAGTCAGCGCGGTAGTCATATTAAAATGGACAACTTACTTTCGTTCTTCTTCTAGCGCTTTCAATGCCTCAGGATACTTTCGCACATCCGTTCCAGGCTCGCCTTGTTCATCATAAAATGAAGAAAGAACTTTTTCGGAAGCCTCTGACCAGGTGTTAGAAGCGCAAAACGCACAATGCGGTGAAATTACCAGTCGCTTGTTGTTTCATTCGCTTGAGGGACTCTGCTGCTATAGTATATTTCGTTTCCATCTGGCTTAAGCTCTGAGAAAGGTTGATATGTTTTTTGGTAGCCGTTTGCACATCCTCTTCGCATTGACTGAGACGATGTTAGATGAATGGGACTACTCAGCGTGAGTAACATACTCAAAGATAGTTTGAATTTGGTTCTCAACATCATCCTCTGACCACGGGCCGCTGATGGCTTGATCAAATTGATGCTTTTTGGCTCCGATTCTAATTTTTTTCAGTATACATCGGTGAAACAGGTTGACGGTTACTTACAGTGTTGATAATGCAGCCTCTCGTACCTTCTTGTTCTGCTGCAATATACCAAGTTGAGCCCGGATGTCAACATGGCGATTCACATCCCCTAATTCTTCCGTTGCTGCGTCCCG
This sequence comes from Ascodesmis nigricans, assembly GCA_004786065.1. Classification (NCBI taxonomy): domain Eukaryota; kingdom Fungi; phylum Ascomycota; class Pezizomycetes; order Pezizales; family Ascodesmidaceae; genus Ascodesmis; species Ascodesmis nigricans. Next base: position 400,716 of record ML220113.1, read on the forward strand.
TCGTTCTTCACAATCTTTGAGTCTATCGGCGACTTCCTTATGTCGCGCATCCATGTTATCAGCCTCAAACTGCTTTTTCGCACTGGCTAACTGGGATTCCTTTGCGAGTAGTTCGTTGGCCAAAATGGCTTCTCTTCCGTCGTCAACAGACATTTTGGAGAGATCCCGATTAAAGCCACGAATTTTAGCGTCAGAACTAGCAATTTCTTGCTGTGCATATTTACGTTTCGTCTCATGCGATTCCCTCTGTTTCTGCAGCTCTGCTAACTTTGCCTGGGCAGTAGCGATCTTCTTTTGATTATCAAGCTTCAAGCGCTCCAGCTTCGAATTCTGATCCCGGGCCATCCGTGATATTTCGCTGATGAAGTCATCAATATCATTGGAATCCAGTTGGCTCGGCAAGGTTGAAATGTCGTGTTTGATGTTGATTTCCCGAACCAACTCCTCACGTTGCCGGAGATCTTGTTGAAACGCGTTGCTTTCAGCTTGAAGGCGGCCGTGCTCCTTGAGTTGATCATTGAGCCTTCTTCGCATCCGCTCAAGTTCTTCGGTGAGCTGAATTGCCTGTTGCCGTTGTCCTTTGATGTGTTGTTCATACCGTTCCAGACGCTGACTGTACTCCCGTTTTGTCTTGGCCAAATTTTCGTCAGTCTCGTCGAGATGGTTCATATCTTTACCGAGATCTTCAATGTACTCCCGCAACTTGACAGCCTCACTTTTCTTGATTCGGATATTGGCAAGAGTCTCTGCGAACCCTTTTGCGGTTTCGAAGAGCTCCGCTTGTTGATGGGTTATTGTGGCAAGTTCCTCGGACAAGAGCTCAACCTTTGTTCTCATATCTTCAATTTCTTCATGAAGTTCATCGGATCGCCGTTTCGCCTGTAAAAAGTTAGATAATATCCATGTGTGGATATCGTGATGCACACCTTTTCTCCACGATCTTTGTCGACTCTGTATTGCTCTAACAAGATTTTGAGTTTTCCAAGCTCAATCTTCTGGTTTTTGGTCACAATCTTCATGTTCTCGATCGCCTTGGTGTACTTTAGTGCCTCGAATATCTCATCAAAGCGTTTTTTCAGCACACTAGGCTCGCTCATTGGCCAAAGACTCTCATCTTGGTGACAGAAAATGACATAGTCGAGGATAGCTTTGGAGACACCCAGATACTCCGGCATGAGCGTATCGAGATCCGCACACCGGGATGATATAGCTGCGCGTTCCCCGTTTCGGACCACTAAAAGTTGGCCTTCGAGAGTTTTCACGGACCTGGTCGTCTTCTTGATTGTGAGCTGCATCGACCGCGTGCACACCATTCGTGCACCGGTAGTGGATTGAAAAGATAGCTTCACTTGAGCCATCACTTCTTTCTCCCCACACATCTGGAAAGCGTCAGCCGAAAGAAGTAGCACTCCAAGAGAAGTTGAACCTTGGGATCATGGATGAATGCTCCGCCCTTGCTGTTCGGGGGTAAGAGTCCAGTTGTTGCATATTTGAGGCACTCAATGATGGTCTATTGGATTGCTACGTGAGCTTCACCATCGATTGTTGGCGAAAGAAGGCAGCCTACGGTTTTTCCAGAGCCATTGTAGCCAACGATCAATGTGAGGGGCGACTGGAACTGAATCGTCTCGCTCCTCTGGTTGTCGAACGATCGAACGCTAAAGCGTGGGTCAGGAGATGTTCCTCGTCGGCTGTAAGAGATCCAGCTTACCCAAGGATGGCGAGTTTGTCGATTCGAGCTGTGGCGGATGGTCAGAGTGGGCGGGAGGAGTGGGAGAGCCGTGGCCTGGGGAATACTGACACCTAGAGATGAGTTAGCATCAATGGCATAATTTGTGGGGAGGCAATGCTTGCATGAGGAAGGCGGTGGTGGGGGAGGGGGGTCGAGGTAGCGGGATGGATGGAGTGTGATACAGACGCGTTCGGTGGAGAGAGAGCTCACTGATGAGCACCAGAACGCGAGCACGTTGTCACGTGATATAACACCACCCATTCTTCGCGCTTCTCGCTGTCTCAGTCGTGTCACTGATGCGTGCGTCGCCTGGCGTCACTCTCTCGCTGGGAAGCCCAAGTCACCGACCAAACTATAAACCTCTGCACACCCTCTGACACTCTGGGGTGGCAACACCTTCTTCGGTCGGTCGGTCTGAAAGTATCGGAGGAGGAGGACCATTTTAGCGGTATTCCAGACTCTTCGCCCGCGAGTATCCGCTTCAGGAACTTTTGTGGGCCAGCAAAGTTCGGACGTCCATCTCTTGCTTGTTGCAACTTGAAGCTCTCTCTCTCTCTCTCTCGTACTAATAGTACTGTTCCCGCCCATCTCCTCCACCATCTCTCATCACACCACCACCCACTCCCACTCTCACCGTTGCTCCGGCTCCTCCATCCGCCCTTTCGGACCTCACACATCAGCTCATCCGCCAGCACCCAGAGGATCAGCGTCATCTGCAACATCCTGGTTCAACCCGCACACCTAACTACTCTCTCGGACCTGTCGCTCACGACTGACTACCTACACCAACACAGCTCGCCTGCCCCACCGTCACTGTCAACCTGCTCCCCTCGTCGTCTCGTCATTGGCGCCATGAATCCTCCACAGCCGTCATCCTCGACCGGCCCCGTCTTCTCCATGGACGACCATCTCAGTATCGGCGACCCAGAACGACGGCATTCTGTCCTCGCCCCCAACGGAATGCCTCTCTCAGACGATATGCAGATGAACCCCTTCGCTGTCCCAGCCCACCACCACCGTATGAGCATGGATGCTATGATTCCAAATGGAGCGCCCAATGCTGCCGCGTACATGATTCCTATTGATCTGAATACGGACAACCCTATTTCCCTAGATCCCCAAATGGCAGGCGAACACTATGCTGCTTTCGGGGCTGGAGGAACTCTGCCAATGGGGGGGATGCCTGGAGATTATGCAAGTTCTGGAGCAAGCATTTTGACAGAGTTTACGAAGCGTCGAAACTGGTCCCAGCGTATTCTTGAAGAGCTTAAGGATTTCCTACACATCCTCACGCCTGCTGGCCGAATAGTTTTCGCAACCCAGTCATGCGAAGCATTGACAGGATATGCGCCAGGTGACCTGATCAATAAACTGATCACCGATTACATCCATCCAGATGACTCCGCACTGTGGGTTAAAAATAAGCATATGGAATGGTCATGCCCCGCTCATAAGATTATAGTTTCGTTAGAGAGTTCAACGAGTCCATTGCAACCGGTCGGCCACTCAGATTATTCTACCGATTCCGCAAAAGTGACGATACTTACTGTATATTCGAAGCCCATGGCCATCCCCACATTGCCGATGCTCCACAGATTGACATGACCGCCGGCCAGTCTGTGTGTAAAGGTTTTTTCATGATGGCCAGACCATATCCCACCCGCAACGCCGCACTACTTGATTCGTTTCTGGAGCATAAAATAGAGAATGAGCGTCTCTTGCGCAGAATAGAGGAACTACGACGAGAGGAACTTGCAGAGCAGGCTTTACTGCGACAGCGACAACAATCTATGGGGACAAGTTCTCTATTCACTTCTGGTAGCATCACCCACTCATCCCCAAAACCCCCCACTGATCCAAAGTCCTTATAACATAGGCCATCCTGGAATTGCGCTGACTCGACAAAACCTTGGTCACCTAGAAGCAGCAGGGCGTGTAGGTAGTGAAGGACTCCGCGATAAGATGGCAAGATTTGATGCTGCGTCCCGCGTAGAAGATCTTGAAATGCTTACCGGGCTTCGGTTCGCTGAAGGCGAACGTTCGAAGGGTATTAGCACTGGCGACACATCACCAGCCTTGATCAGAGGCGATGTCGGCGTCCCAATTCCGATCGACAAAGAAACACGGCAAAGTTCCGACAAAAAGAAGAAGCAAAAGATGTCCGAAGAATATGTGTGCACAGACTGTGGGACACTAGACAGCCCTGAGTGGCGGAAAGGCCCCAAGGGTCCAAAAACACTTTGCAATGCGTGCGGGTTGCGCTGGGCCAAGTAAGTTTTTCTTTGACCCGCTTAATAACCAGTGTTCATGCTAACGAAATTGGAAAGAAGAGAGAAGAAGCGGATACAATTAATCCCAAACCCAAGTTCTCTACCTCCCAACGTACCTCCAAACAAAGGTGTTGCTGGTGGATGATGAGGGGTTTCAGAAAGTTTGTTGTCTTTCTCCAACGCAGGTGACTACACTGTCTTGTACAGATTCTGCTCTCTTTGGCTACAGCGTTCCTCAGCAGCAAGTTGATATCACCCGGATACCCGTTTTATTGGCGCTTTTGCTTTTTTGCTTTTTTTCGTTTTTCTTCTTTCTCACACGGTTTGTTGTATCTAGATTTATCGGGCTGGAACGGCAGGTAGACAAGTCTCAAGAGCTGAGTCTGTATGTCTTCATGTCGTGTGAATGGTTGGGTTGCGATGTTTTCGGTCACATGTTCATGGTTTTCAGGGAATTTATGTTCGGTAAGAGGGTTGTAATGAGCAACAGCCCTGGTTTTACGGCGAATATTTGAATACAAACGGTTTTGATCAACGTCTTACCTGTTTATAGGGCGAAAGACCTTCTCCGTCCCGTTAAAAACTCTTCACCAGTCACGTCGGCCTATTTTGCGTACCATGCTTTTTCGACACAAATCAATTGGGGCCCTCTATCCCCTTACATGCCTATAGGTACAGCCATCATCACTTTAACTATAAGACACAGATGAGTATCTTGGTTTCAACTCAGAACCTAAAGCTTCTGGTATCTTCTTCCTCCCTTGCAATGAAGGGGATCTTCAACGCACATGTCCGTGATTTGAGGCGTTCCGACAATGTTGTGTGGGATTACATAAGGTGCCCGCGTGTGTGTCTGGCAGGTGATGAATGCTCTGATCGCTTGTTTCCTCCCGCGGGGCTCTGACTTCTTCCTTCATAGGCCATCGCTCGGCAGATGGCAGCCCCTCATCATCACCAGGCTTCCGCTGGTCTGGCTTCCATGGAGTCGCCCGTAACACCTGACGTCTGCATCTAACCTCTGTTGTCCAGCAGTAGATAATCTAGATAGGCATCTAGATCCCCATTCCACTCCACGAGACGGAAATGACCAAAGACCATATTTGCCTGCTGCATTCCCGCTCCTCACCGCCCCTTCTCCTGTTTTTCTTTTCACCCCGCCATCTCCAATTCCTCCTCTCCTCCATCCTCCCTCATCTCTCCCTCTTCTTCGCATCAGTCCGGTCTTCAGTTCCACCAGCATGCGCTTCTTCAGCTTGGTCACGTCCACTCTGCCAGTCCTGCTCGCAGGTACAGCCAGCTCCCAGTTCGTCAACACTCCACCGATTGGCATGACCACAATCCAAACTCCTGGGTACCGTGACTGGTTCGTTCGGTTCAAACAACCTCCTCCCGAGATCTGTCGTACCAGAAACCCCAAACAGAAGCAGTACACCGGCCATATTACCATCAGGGAGAACTCATCCGGTGACCCCAATCAAGACTATCCGGTCAACAACTTTTTCTGGTTTATCGAGGCAGAGGAAGACCCCGACAATGCGCCATTGACCATTTGGTTGAGTGGAGGCCCCGGTATCTCTTCCTTGATGGGACTGATGACAGAAGTCGGGCCATGCGAGGCCAAACCGTTCGGAGACAACCATATTGAGACCGAGGCCCGTGAGTTTAGCTGGGACGGGAAGAGCAACATGATTTTCATCGACCAGGTTTTTTATTCCCCCATCCGACAGATTTGCTATGAAGTTGACAAGTTGCAGCCGAACCAAGTTGGCTATTCGTTCGACCTCATCCGCAATGGTTCGACATCCTTTGCGGATCCGAATAATATATACACCACAGAAGAGCTCGCACTCCCCTGGGATCAACAGCCTCTTGTTTCTGAACTCACATCAACTGACGGGTCACCTGATGCGTTTATGAAGCTGATTCGAACCACGGTTGTTGTGAATGGGACCTTTGCCACAGGGAGCAATATGACCATACCCAGAACCACACAGATGGCCGCACGGGCTATGTGGTCCTTTTTGCAGACATGGTTGATTAACTTTCCACAGTACAACCCAGGGACTGATGGGATCAATCTTTTTACTGAGGCTTACGGTGGCAAATATGGGTATGTTGTTAAGCCCCGGACTCGTTCTTTTATTGTCGCTGATTGAGGTCAGCCCAACTTTCTTCAAATATTTTGAAGAACAAAATGAACGCCGTGCCCGGGGTGAACTGAAATCTGACATTGTGGAACTTCATTTGAGCTCTCTTGGCATTCTCAACGGTTGTATAGATACACTCATCGAGATGCCCATGTATCCGGAGTATGCGCTCAACAACCCCTATGGTATTGAGTCGTACAATTCGACTGTAGCGAAGGCCGCTCTTAATCGCTACTATGATAAAGGCGGCTGCAGAGATATGCTCTTGGACTGCCGAGAGACGCAGAAGAAGCTGGATCCAGAAAATTTTGGCCTCAACGAGGAAGTGAACACAAAGTGTCGGACTGCCTCGCTGTTCTGTTTTGAAAACCTCCGAAATCCATTCATCGTGGCCGATAGGTACGTATATATATTTATCAACGCTTTTTTACTTATTAACCTAGAGTAGAAGCTTTTATGACATTACTCAACCGATGATTGATGCCTTCCCGCCCCGATATTACGACGAATACTTGAACAATGCAACTGTTCAAGAAAGCGTTGGAGCACCGCTGAATCATACCGATGGGTACTATGCACTGTTGCAAGCGTTTGAACATGGTGAGCCTTATCTCAAAAGAACAAAAACTGCGGTTATACTGATATATGTAAAGTTGGTGATTCTGTCCGTGGAGGTCAACTTGAGGAAATCGAATATCTTCTCGACCGCGGTGTCCGAGTTGCCTTGATTTATGGTAATTCATGTTGGGTTCTACTTTTTTGGACCAAATTAACGCCCCGCAGGTGATCGTGGTTACATGTGCACCTGGAAAGGAGGTGAACAGGTCAGCTTAGCCATCGACCACTCACATAAGGATGCTTTTGCAAAGGCCGGTTACCAAGATATTAAAGTAAACCGAGGTTACGTCGGTGGTCATGTCCGCCAGGCTGGCAACCTGACCTTCGCAAGGGTTTATCAGGCAGGACACCACCTCCCAGCCTACCAGCCTGAAACTGCTTTCCGCATATTTGAGCGAGTCATCACTGGTAAATCGGTCGCAACCGGAGAGGATATTGACCCAGCGACTTACGCCACCACCGGTCCTTCAAATTCCACCACCATTCTGAAGGCCCCTCCCATGCGTGAACCGACATGCTATCTCCGAAATATCGCCACCTGCACCTATGAGGAATGGTTAGCTATTGGTAGCCATCAGGGGACACTCAATAATGGTGTTTGGACCCCCAGCAACTCTACTTTCACCTTGGGAATTTACCAACCTGGCGGAGATAAAGATGACGAGGACAAGGATAAAAAGGACGAAGGAAAGCAACAGGGTGGTGGTGAATTTGAGGGAGATCAGGAGCCTCAATCGGGCGCCGGTATCGCGAGACCGAGCCTCTCAATCCTGCTCTTCGGGGTTTTGTGCCTTATGTTTACAGCCTAGCTCCTTTGTTGTTGTGTTGTTGTTGTTCGAGATCTGTTGAGATCTCACTTTGTTTGTATATCGCTATCACATTGTGTTTCTGGAATGATCATGTACCAAGGAATAGTTTCTTTTTGTGTTTGGATTGGATGGGGTTCTCATCGTTGGCGTCTGGATATTGTCAAGCAGTCTCTTCATTCGCTGGCCGGTTTAGAGATATCTGGGAGGTCATGGGAAAAATAAAAGGCGTCTTCAACTGGTGAACTTGGTCCATTGTATGTTGTGACGTTTTGACCCTGACATTTCATCTCAGGTTGACCGCTGTGGCCTCCACTTCGTTCAGGGTTCTGGTCAATGCGATTGTGATGAACAATCACATGTTATAAGCAATCCTGAGCATTTAATTAGTCTTATATTCGAAGTTAGACTGCTTTTCATACTTTAGTTTTAGTTGGTGAACCGGGGTCCATTTTGCGATTGACGCCGCTCCATGCACGACTGCCGGAGCTCATCGGCAACACCCGCGCTTCACTTCACCCCAACGGCCACCTGTGTCGGATCAAAGCTTCACCTTCAGAGAACACCATCCACCAAAATCTAGCCTCCCCCGCGAACCCTCTCTCGCACCTTCTCCCCTCTGGCAACCGACGCATAATACCACGCCTGCTCCTCTTCGGCTGCCTACTTCACCAGCAACGCACGCCGCCACCTAAGCGGCTAACCCCACCAGCGCCATGAGCTCCCACAATAGCCCCATGAATTTTGTCACCTTCAACCAAGACCACTCGTGCCTAGCTATTGGTACGCAGAGCGGCTACCAGATATATAGCTGTGATCCGTTCAGCAAGATCTATGAGAGCAAAGGCAGGGACACGGCAATCATTGAGATGCTGTTTAGCACATCACTAGTAGCTGTGATACATTCTCCAAGACGGCTGGTCATCACAAATACAAAGGTCTGCTGAACCTTCTTGAGGTCATACTAGCTGTAGTGGAGCTTGGTACAGCTTGTAAGAGACTGTGGCGAAATGGATTGCTAACCTTCGTGGTGAACAGCGGCAAACAACAATATGCGAGCTCACCTTCCCCACTTCGATCCTTTCTGTCAAACTCAACCGTAAACGCCTAGTTGTGGTGTTGGAGGAGCAAATCTACGTCTATGATATCAGCAACATGAACTTATTGCATACTATTGAAACCTCTCCAAATCCGAATGGTGGGCATAATCTTTGCAGTTTTGAGGTTCAGGCTAACACCGTTCTACAGCAATTTGTGCTCTCTCCCCATCCTCGGAAAAATGCTTCATCGCCTTCCCCCGGCCCGTATCTACTGGCCCTTCTCCCTTCGCACCACCTTCCCATGCACCTCCCAGCGCCAACCAGGCACCTCCTCCCTCGGGGGACGTCCAGATTTTCGATGCCATCAAGCTTGAGACGATCAATATCTGCGAAGCCCATAAATCACCACTCAGTGCAGTAGCGCTCAACAGCGACGGGACACTCCTTGCGACCGCCTCGGACAAAGGCACCATTATCCGAGTATTTTCTCTCCCATCCGCACAAAAGCTCTTCCAGTTCCGCCGCGGAACCTATCCGGCCAAAATCTACTCCATGTCCTTTAACCAGACCTCCTCTCTACTCTGTGTTTCATCCGCGACAGAAACAGTCCACATCTTCCGCTTGACACCGGCACTTCCTGTTCCGGCCTCTGCTTCTGGGAAGGATCACACTCCTAGTGCTGCTGCACTCTCTGCACTTGAAAGCGATTTCGATAATCAGCAACATAATACCTACGGCCAGGGCACAGCCTCCACCACAATGTTCTCGGACACCGGTTCAATCTCCGACTCTGTTTCATCCTCTCCGTCCAATCACGCTGGCGCAGCTGGTCACGGTTTCGATCACTACCTCGAATCAAAACGCCGCTCCAACGCTGCTGCAGGATTTGGATCCTTCATCCGTCGCCAATCGCAAGGCATCGGACGTACTCTGGCCGGCGCTGCTGGGGGATATCTTCCTAACGCGGTCACGGAAATGTGGGAGCCGGCAAGAGACTTTGCGTTCGTCAAGCTGCCGAATGGCGGTGGAGTGAAAAGTGTGGTTGCGCTAAGCTCAACAAGCCCACAGATCATGGTGGTTACGAGTGATGGCTTCTTTTTGGTGTATAATGTGGATATGGAGAAGGGAGGAGAGTGCGTGTTGACAAAACAGTACTCGTTAGTCCAACCCGAGGATTTGGGGGAGAGTGGGATCGAAGGGTAAGCAGTGAGCAGTGGGATTTGACGATGAGAGTGTTTATGATGCAGGAAGCATGGTATTGTGTGGTATTATAGGAGTTTTTTGCACTTGATTGGCGTGTTGAACTTATATGCTAATTCTTTATCTTTTTAATTTGACTGTTCATGTATTTTCTGCGGTTCTGTATGACCGATGTGGCCTCCATGTTATTTGAGTCCGTTTTGCTGTCTTCTAGCTGGCCATAATACACCGTCATACTTGCAATTATCCCACCGGCTCCTTCTTTCAAAATTTCATGACGGCACTGTCATCGAAACTGATCCCTCTCCCGGGCCCCCTTAGCCCACCTTTCAGACCTTCACGGTTAATAAAAGATTGCCATCTATCAACCAGTTTCCGGATAACTCAAACCATTCTACAATTGTGTTCACCGTCCACCTTTCTTGGGAGTTTGGTGGTAAGAAGCTGGGTGGGCAAGAAAATTGGACGCCTTTCAACGGTGAAAATTATCTACACCCTTCTGCTCTTCGATTATCGCCGGTTGCTCAGGACTATGATTGATTCTTTTGCATTAAAAACTCTCTTTCAGCGAGCGTCACCGTCTGTACTGACTTGTGCCTCTCCATTAAAGAGTTACAACCTTTTAATAGGACCTCTCTGAAGATTCTGGGAGAAAAGCTGAGGTCACGCGGCGCATCATCACCAGGACCTGCTTGTTCCAAAACAATCACAATCTGCTCAGAGCTCCCGTCGGGAACTCCTGATGATTGAATGGCTTAGCTAAATATGTCGACGTTGAAGACTCCTGCAACTTTGACAGCATGGTGCGTACGCGTCATGATGCATGCTCGTAGGGCTGCATTCGATTTTGCACCCTCCCGAGTTCCTGTTGGTCTTGATACCAATCTCGGGAGCGTGCGTGCGCAAGAGTTTGATGTTGCGCATGCTATAGAGAGATCTCCGTGCTGTGCTATATACCGTAGTATGATCGGAAGCTTTGGCGGATTGGTGCAGAGAGATGGATTAGTGTTTACAAGCCTCGTTTGATGGATAGACCTCACCCGATGATTGATTGCGTGCTCTACAGGTATTTTGGAATGTTAACGATCATCCCTGAGTTTTGGGTTTGGTGATGGTATTGGGAGAAGCTGAAGCTACTATTAGAGAGGCTGTGATGGTTGGTTAGGGGCGATTTCTTGAGGATCCGGATGTTCGTAGTGTTTGGTATGGTGTCAATACAGCGTCCCAGCCCCGTCAAAACGGAAAGCTTGAAGAGGGCCGTATTGAAAATAGATCGGAAGGTTACAGTTTTGTGCGGAATAGACATATTTCAGTTTCCATCGCGATGTCCACAAGTTTGGTCATATCGAGCTGGGTTGTGAGTATGGTAGCACCTTGTCCATTACTTTGGCTTCTCACGCCCTATCAACAATGACGGACAAGATACGAGGGTTCTTGATTATCCATTAAATACCATATTAGCACCGTATATTTATCATGCGATCATGAATCAATAGATCACGCACGTCGTGTTTATAAACAATCTTCACTTCCCCAGAATCATGCGCAGTGCAACGTGCAGCGAAATCCGCCCATATTCAGCAGCCCCACCCGCAAACTCGACTTGTAAACCAACTTGGTGGAACTCAGCATGACTAGGCGTTTTTTACGCGCTCGGTGTTCTAAATAGCAAGCCCAAGCTTTGTTCTCCAAGTCAATGCTTCCTCTGATTGATAGATTACAATTGCGCTCACACGCATCGAACGATTTCCCAGAGTCCGTTGAGTTTGAGCCCTCTGCTCGGAGTTCGGAACTTTACAGTAGTTCCTACGGAATCTGCATCAACCCACAGCATACAAGCAACATGCCGTAGTTACACCTTGTACAGCACGGTTCATGCTCAGTTCTTTAGATTCTCCTTCCCGTAATCCACACCCAGATCCTCACATCTCGGTAGATTGTAGGCTTGTAACCAATCGCATACATACCGATACCGGAACAGCCGCATTCTGAATCCCGTGCCACAACTATGTAGAGAATTCGGGTGCATATTCAACGGCCGCCATGTCAGAACCTACCGTCATGCTTTCCGGATACAACATCCTTCTTTCGAACGGACCGTTCTCCCGGTTACACAGTACCGTCTTCGATTAAGGAACTAATGATAGATGGTTACCGCGGACATGAGACGGAAGCTTGAGCACTACTAAGATCTTTACTATGTTCCAGGGTTTGATCTTAAACTAAACCCGGTCATCGGGACGAAACAAGAACTTCACATAATTGTATGAAGCTATCATAAATGATTGACTGGGAGCTCCGCGCGTACCTGACCAGAAACAGTAAATGCTACTTTCCTTCCCAACGTCTCATCCCACGTGTTAAAGAAGCTTTGACGAGGCGTTCAACAGCATACGAAACGAGAAAATAACAGACCCATGTTATTGAAGATATTGTTTAACGGGTAAGAAGAGGATTGTGAGATTGGGAGGACCTTTTTGGAGAGAATCCCGTTAGGCTGGACATATGTATCATGCCTAGCGGCGATTGTGTGAATGAGCATGAAGAGTAACCCCTCACGTCTGCTCGGGATCCCCAGAGAGAGAACGTGTGTGCTTGAACGCGGGGTAGGATATAAGCTCAAGAGCCACTGCACAAATGTGTGGATTCTTCTTTGAAAAAAGTAAATTTGTTCGCCAATCCCCTCTCACCGGTATCATCGATCTCTTATGGTTTCTGCATAATCTGTCACCTGTGCATTCACCAAGTAGCGGACGGTTTCTTCAGTTCATCACCCTTCAGACAGTGCATTATTTGATACACCAAAAACTGGACCGAGCATTTTCCGCCTGAGACAAACAAACCTTTGACCACTCCTCAACACACATTCACATCACACGCCCGTATTCAATTCCCCACAGTGTATAACGGTGGAAGGTGAATCCTCCGGAAATCCTCCGTTTTTACACGGCTTCGTGCTCTCTGTCTGCTGTTCGTTATCCGATACGTCAAATCCGGGCTTCGCTGTTGAACGATCTTCGCATACCACTTATCGCGCAAAGTAACGGCCAGGAAAGAACAGTTTGAGAGCAACGTGACAAGCTCTGTAACCCATTCGTCATCCTTAGCCGGATTCCGTAGTGCTTCAGGGTCTCCAGGGGCATCTTATAATCTACGTTATTACGACTTTCCTTCAATTCCTCGCCTTTAAAAGCCTGGCCCTTTCAACGTCCTCTCCCTCTTCATCATTACAGTCTTCAACTTCAACTACATCAACCTCCACATCTTGGGCTTGACGGCTTCGATATCCGCGTAACGATCTTCAAGCACTTTAACCGCTTCCTCCTCACAAAACCCGCCTCCTCATCAATCCAACACACCCCCAACAGCTTCAATTCTCCTTCACGTCCTTGCTCTTACTCTTCCCACAAAAGCACACTGACAAAAACACCAACAATGTGCCGCTACTCCCTCAAGTACTACCTTAACTGCGCCCACAACGGCAACAACAGCGATATCTGTCTTTTCGCCTACTGCCACAACGCCCTCAACTGTCCTATTATGGAATTCATGCCTGAACGCTTCGTCGCCCCCGGTCTGTGCCCTCCGTGCCAGAAGGACATGGAGAATCGTCACGAGAATAAGGCTTATCGGAGGTATCAGCTGGACAAGGCGTTTCGATCTGGATCGCTTTGAGGATGCTGGGATGTGTGCGGAAAGGAGGGGAGATTGTTTGGTACGTTGATGATGGTGAAATGTTGAAGATGAGAGAGATGGTGGTGAAGCGCGGGATTGGTAAAGAGGGCGGTAGCACGGATTTTATTTATTCATGTTGATATACGGTGTGGATATTTGTTCTTTTGGTTTTGTGTTTGCTTCTTCTGAGTTGTTTGTTTGGCTTGCGTTGTCATTGATGTTTTTTTTTTAGGATAGAGCTTCGAGTACCGATTTCGGCGTTTGTTTAGATAGGTTAGATCATGAGAGATAAATGTAGAAGCGGTCTTGTAGAAGGTAAAATGTCTTCGGCACGTAGATGCCAAGATTCATATAATAATTGTAGGTGTAGAAATGTAATGGTCTTTAGATGATATCAGTACGTGTGTTTGCGAATACATATATTGCTTTTCGATTTTGAGAAAGATGATCAGCGTGCTCAATGCCAGAAAGTTGTTAAATTTGAATGGCTATGACCTTCAAGGCCCATAAATGGGGTAGGTTCGTCGCACGTTGATGCACACTTGTGTTTCTCGGGGATCGCGGGGTATATCTAAGTGTGAGGAGGGTGGAAATGCGAAGAGGTAAAAGTAATGGACGTCAAACGCAAGTATAATTCAAGGCGATAGGGATTTAGCAATGTTTAAAACACCGCGACCATGTTCCACATCTAAAGGCAGAACTTTTCAAGCAGTGAGCTGAGGCCAAAACAAAACGAACTTATTGCGAAACGCCGTAAAAAAATCAATGATCGCAAAAAGTCCTGACAACAAGGAAGAAGAGAGAGGTTCCCTGGTTCAAACACCTCTGCCGCCCCAGAAAATCCACCCACAATTCTCACTACCAAGATACCACTACCAGCTATTCTGAAATCATCATCTCATTGAAACCTTTAGTAAATTCGTACGACATGCTGATGGCGGGGTTTTTAGGCGATGAGATATCATCCGAAAAGATCGAGTGTAACGGCTGATCGAAGGTGTGATGACGAGGAGGACGGATTTGGAACGAGAGGATTTTGATCTAGCAACCGCCAATCTGCTCTTGATGGACTTCGAGGGTATCCCCATCTTGCATGTCCAGCTACAGGATAATGTTTTGTTAGCCAGCTGTTCCTGTTACTGTGTGTGTCAAACCATGCTGTTGGGTGGTAAATGTGCCGCGACGCTCTCTGCAAATCGGAGTGACGCCAAAATGTTTCCCACGGCCCTGGGCTGCCAGGAATACGAATAACGATGGAAAACAACAAGAAATGGAGACTCACACTGTCTGGTGTATCGCCAGGCTGGACCCTGGTTCCATCGAACAAAAACCGGACCGAGCTCGTCGATTTCCCCTGGCGCTCACAGAACGCATCCATGAGCTTCTTCAACTGCGTACTCCGCTTAATCTTGAAGAAGACCTCGTTGTTGTTATCGGTAACTTTGATGTTCAGATGCTCGGCTCCAGGCTCACCAACTTCGGGCTTAGGAGGTGGTACGGAACCCTCGTTGTCGGCCATGATTAATATCGGTTGTGTATGCCAAAGTAAATTGTGGTAAGGTCAGTCGGAGGATAGGTTGGCGAAGAGTTGTGAGGAGTCGGTGGGTTGTGGTGTTGATGAAGTGGACGACGCGTGGGGAGACCAGAAGGAGGGAAGGTAAGGATGTACGCGCTGGGTGGGAGGCTCTAAGCGTGTCTGGTGGGGAGGGGTAGCCGCAGATATGACTCCCCCAAACTTTGTTTCCTTCCTTATGAGCATCAATGGACAAGATTTCTTCTAGAATCATCTCCCACTTGGCATTATATTCATTCATCCCTATGACAGCAGTCATTGGCACGGTGGGCGTGGCTGTGTCAATCACGTGATTCATCAGCCACAGTTCTGACGTCATGGTCAGTGGGATCAAGGGACTCACCACCAAATATGCCATGATCTGTACCAAAACCCAACTGCGTTTCTTGTCGCCGCCACGTAGACCATCTATATTCAAATTCCGGACTAGCAGAGCGTGACAGGAGGGTGGCTCCGTGCTTCCGCAGGGATCACGCGTTTGGTGGAGCTGCATACAGCTTGACACACTGCTCCTGCTCTTCTCCCATCCACACAGCACGACCTCACCACCTCTGTTGCTCGGCTGGCCATGTCTCCTGCATCGGCAAGCCTCTATTATTCTACACCCCCTTCTCTTCTCTAATCCATTGCTTTTGTCCCGCTGGCGGTTCAACAAGTCGTTTTCCATCACCCCATCCAACCAGAGTGACCGGGGCAAGTTCAACTGCTCTGCATTCCACCTGACAGGCCACCCACTTTGGTTGGTTTGTGGTGATTTCAAACCAGACACAACCGCCAACCGCCAAAAACTAGACGATGCCTCGGGCTGGCTGGGTTAAACCGCAAGCATTAGTTTCGACCAAGCGGAATTCCTGCTATCGGCGTCAGAAACGCCAGGAAGACCGAGTGAAGAAGACACTCGAGGTAAGTTTTGTCCAGATTGGAAGAACAGTACGATCAATGACCTGACCTTCCCTACAGTACCAGAAGCAGGCCATCTGCGACAAGTATCGGATCAGATTCCACCGATATCAGAAACGAAACGGATATGACCCAGACGAGGAGGTCAGAAACCTCGCTGAACGCGACTGCGAACTCCGAATGCTGGAAGAGAGCCATTCCCGCAAGTTGAGCGATACACCATCCGTTACTGAAGTCGACGTCGAAACTGCATCGATTGATCAGCCTTCATCCAACGAAGTCTCATCAGTCGGCGCAGTCAAACGGCAAAAACGTCCTCAAGATCGCCTGGGACGTTTTGTGAGTGCTAAGAAGTTGGTCGAAGGGAAAGATCCAGACTTTGAAGACAGACAGGACCAAAAAACGTCAATCGGTTCTCAGAATATGCACACAACCTCGCTATTTCTAGGATTACCGACCCCCACTCCAGTGCGCCCTTTGCCTTCCGAAGGGCGTATGGTGCCCATGATTCCTCAAAAACCTGACACCAACCTTTTTGGGTGGGGCGCCATGCCTACGATGGGGCCTAACATAGAGGTCTTTCAATCTCCTCCTGTGGGGCCTCCTAATCCTCCTAATCCCTCTGTTCCTAATCCAAATGAACCCCTCCAACCCTGGCTTCAAGATTATATAGACAACTTCACCGGTGATTCGGTCCCCGATTGGAATTTTAACCCAGGTCCTGCTACCCAAAACTCAGATGGAATTGTCTACTGGAACCACGATGGTGCTGCGAATGTCGTCCCAACCGAGGGGAAACCGGAAGCATACTATGACGATGAGCTTCCTCCCATGGACCTCGACGATATCAGGTTTAGAGATATCCTTCTCCAAGCGATTGCAGCCTTGGATGGCCGCGATAATTATGTTAATCAGACAGACGCTGATGGAAATCTTGTTTCATACTCGGTGGAAGATCTAAGCATTGGGCATGATGTTCATATTTGTAGGACTGAAGAAGAAAAATAAGGGATTTCTCTAATTGAATCTTTAGTTGTATTTTTCGCAGAAATAAAAGCTGATGGCTGAGTGAATGTTTCCGTCATATGTCTAATGAAACGATCAGTAAATCAAGAATGAAAGTTCAATCAGTGGGTGTGTTTGCGATCATCAAGCATCGGGTAGTGGGCGTTCATGTCCTTGGAGTGTTAGCGGAAGAATTATGTCCAAGTCGCTCGATGGCTAGCGACGGTGAAGTTCGCTGGTGAGCCACGTTGACCGAAGGTCAATGCCTCCTGACGCTTGTTGAACGCCAGCGGAGCAACAATATCAACCTCATGAGGTCAGTCTGATATCTTCAACGGGAGCATCAAAACATGGCATCTCAATTTCGTTGCACATAAGTCGTCATTGCAACCATCACATGTCGGCGTCTTGAGGGTGGCTGGGACGTAAACGTAAGTATCAACGGGCATATTGAAAAGAGATCAAAATAGAATGAATAGAAGATGGTGAACTTGTAAACTCTCCTGAGTCTGATGGTGATTGGTTCTATCGCTAAACTTTTTGCATCACAACCAAATCCACTGACACGGTCATACTCTCCGATATCTTCCAATCACCAAACAAGAGCGAAACAAACAAACAGAAAAGAATCATCTCTATCGATACACATCATTATCAGCCAGACAGCAGCGTTGAATCGCCATCCCACCATTGGGTATTCTCATTTACGTTAAACCGAACACTATAACCCATGAACTCATGATATCGTACGCCTCACAACCACAGAAAAAACCCACGATATAAAAAGAAATTATAGAAATGGTATGGCCCCCATGCTCTCTCAGTCACCAACATCCCTCAAACTCCCAAGTCTCCGCTCTAACGTGCTTCAAAGATTATAAATTACCGGTTCCCATAACTGCCGTTCCCTTCCAGTACGCTTGACAAAGACCTTGGTATCGATGGTGTTCTCGGTCATGAATCGCCAGATATGGACTTTCTTCATTTGGCCGTAACGGAGAACACGTCCGATGGCTTGGGTCTCGCTGGATTCGTATTCATATTGTGTTTCTGTGAGCAGCGGAGAAAGCAAGATGGCATGATTAGCGTTTGTGAAGTTGCTAGATTGTCGTTAGTACATTTCAAACCATTTTTCTCTGAGCGTTGGGGTACTCACGCTCCGGAAGAACTCTGCTGCATCACGTTCAACAGCATGACCTTTGGACCTGTGGCTCCTTGAGAATTCTGGAACTCATGAACGGTCTTCCCCTGCGCATCTGCGGAGCCAGAAATTTGCAGAAACTTGATACCATGGTGTTTCAACACCTTCGCAACCTTATCCAGTAGATCCTTGAACTGGACAAATAGTAAGACCTTGTCATCCTTCGGAATGTGCTCCTTGATAAGCTCCACAACTTTTTCCAGTTTCCGACCAAAATGTTTCCCATCGCCATCCTTCTTCTCTTCCACTCCGAGGTCATCCGCTTTGAGAATAACGTTTTTCCTATTCTTCGCGGCGTCGCATTTTGGAGCGATGCATTTGATTGTCTTCGACAGCTCTGAGAGACAATCATAACAACCGGTATGGCCACAAAGCGTGAATACTGCCGCTTCGGAAATATCAAGTTTTCTTTTCCCACATTTGGCGCAATCGACATCTGTGGTTCGTGTCCCCTTCTCCAGCAACAGCCTCTGGAAATCTCTGACAGCACGGAAAAACCGGAGACCGCGATGGCGACCGACAAGTTCATTCCTGACCAAGTTGCGTAAAGGGAAGAATTTGTCTTTGAGCTGGGTGTAGCGTTCGCTTTTTGTTCTGGGCCAGCCACCAACGTGCGTGTCTTGTTCAAGGAGCTGGTCTTTTTCTTTCTTGGTGAGTTTGGCAAACTTCTTCCATTGGCCGTTGAGAAGAATCATGCCGCTTCCACCAGCACCTTCATCCTGGTCGTCATCATCAAGGTCAGTTTTCTTCTGGGCTTTGCGCTTCTTATATTCTTCATATTCCTCTTTTGTGGGGGGAGCACGCGGAGGATTCGGGATCTTGGGGTCTGCTTCGGTCCCTTCGACATAGACAACCTTCGTCGGCTTTCCTCTCGCCATGGCCTCTTTGATTAAGACCTCAATGTCATGATTGGCGTCGGCGTCTCCGATACCCTCGTGGAAGGCATCAACGCCAATCTTGAAGACGTCTTTCCATCCCGTCTCCGCCCACTCCTCAGGACCAATCTCGTCATAGCGGCGAACGCAATCCAAGAGTCCGCGACGAATATCATCTCGAATGCTAGCCAACTGGTCTTTCCGTGACTTGACGATAGCCGCACAAGCATGAACCGCGTTTACTTCGTCCTTCGCTTGCATTTCGTAGTGTGAACAGCGCTTGATTAACGCTTCATCGGCGGATTTGCATTCTCCCAAAGCTTCTTGTGTGCGTCGATCACGATCATTGTCCGCTCTCACCCGAGTTTTGCGAATGTTGTAGTCAGAGGCAGCAAGGTAGTTATCAAGTTCGAGGTAGATGGCAAGTTCAGCAGCGGGGAGATGGACCGGGATGATGTGCTCCTCTCGAGGGATTTCGTCAATTTCAGCGACGTTTTGGCGGACGAACTTGTCCAGGAAGCCTTGCGCGACTTCGTGACGACGCTGATGCCAATAAGTAGAGCGGAGATCCTCGAAGGCGGTAAATCGTTCGACGCCTGAATGAGATTAGTGTATGAGCGGATGAGTATTATTGGAGAATAACGTACCAGTTCGTTCTTTGACAATCTTACGCATGTTGACTTTGGTTGCTTCAGATTCGTCATCAATACCCAAGTGGATACCGAGGAACAGAGCCATGGTCTTGATGTCGTTGAAATCCTCCAAACCTGGCGTACCAGAGAGGACCCAACGAGACCTACCATGTAAACTGGTGATACCCGCATGGATCTGACCTTTGATGTAGGTGAATTCGTCCACGATGATACGATTGAAGTGAAACATTTGGAGCGGAGGTGTCTTCATGTGTCGCCAATCTCCAACCGTGAGCTTATGAGACAGATTCCAGTCCGATCCAGCTGTGTATGATCGCTTCCCACTCGAGCCAGTAATCTTCGTTTTCTTCATTTTCCGAGAAATTGACTCTTCCGAATCATCTCCCGAAATATCCGCGCTGTCGTCATCGTCTGATCGTTTCCTCTTGCCAGTAGATTCCTGTTTACTGGCGATATAAGCAGCGCCAATCACACGCTTCAATCGGACAACTTCGGCTTCCTGCATCAAAAGCTCATCCCAGTACCGTGCCTTCTCCTCGATCATCTTCTTCACAGCTGTGACACCGTCATTTCGAAGGAGCTTAACTTGCTCTTTGAGGTTTTCAAGCGTTTCTTTCTGCCAATCCACAAATCGACGACCTTCACTTACTGGAGGTGGCCGGGAGCCAGAGAACTTGGCGAGACTCTCTAAGTATGCCGCGGACTGGAAGAAGGATGCCGCGACTAAAATAATGTCTGCTCCCATGATATCTTTGGCCGAAAGCTTGTTGAGATTGCCTTGGTTCTTGATCTCCAGCACTTTATACCGGGTCCCGGTGAACTTGACGATCTCAGCGGGCCATTGCATGGACAAATGTCCGGGGACAACGATTATGGTGGCCTTGACAGGTATCATTCCGTCCATTTTAGTTGGCAGCTGGATATAATCCTGAGTCGAATCGATGAGTCCCAGGGAAATGGCTGTTTTTCCATATCCGACTTCGTCAGCAACCACACCGCCGAGAACCTTGAACGGACGTTCAACACGGCCTTCAGCCCGCCAATTAAGCTCCGGAAATAGTTGTTCTGCCACTTCCTCCTCAATGAAGGGTTTGACGTCATCAGCCTCTTGCCTTAACATCCAATAGAGTGATCGTAACTGCTCCGGCCTCAAGTCCCTCCTGAAATGTGGCGGTTGTGGATTATGAGGATCTTTCCTATTGCTCGGTAGCAGATATTTGGAATGCTGAATCATCGTGCTCGGAACATAATCCGTAACCAATCTCCAACTCATCTTTGGTTTATCTGCCAGAGGATTTGCTGGGAAACGTGCGAGTGCACGATGCAACAGCGTCGGGATATTGAGTCCAATACGCAAAGTACCAAGCATATTGTCAGCCAAATGAAGCTGCGTGACGATTACGGCAGGACGGTTCTTCAGTGCGCGTTCGTATGGAGCGGCGAGCTCGGTATCTTCGATCGCCCTGTATCGACCTTTCATTTTTACCCATTTGAGTGGCGGCTGCATTGGAGCACATCGCTCACAGTTGTGCAGATTCTGAGGAAGGTCGACCTCCGTCCAAGCCGACAAAGCTTTCATCGAACGGATCCGTTCCGTAAGCCAGGCAAGATTCTCGTATGTCAAATGTTCGTGGATCTTATCAATCTCTACCCATTTCTTCATTGGCCAGATAGGTTCGGCTTGATTCTGGAGAGGAACTTTGCAGACGATGAGAGCTTGGGCTGCCTCGCAAGCGTTGATTTCTGCGCTGAAGTTGAGACCCCGAGGCCCTGGCTGGTAGAGGACCCCTGAGCTGGCTGACTCAACAGCAGGCGGCGACAGTTTAACCCTTGGAAGGGATACCCAATGTCCGCGAACGGTAGTCTTTGCCTTGTGAACTTTATCGTCATCGGAATGGGGTTGACGGAATTCCGGTTGGAGCTTCGCAATGACAGGCCGCGTTTCGTCGAAAGCCAGACGGCGATGGTCCTCGGAAAAGACGAAGCAATCATTCCCCAACAAGATCCTAGTCTGGTCGATGAAGAAGAACAGTGGAGTTTCATCCATGTCGTCCTCACTACTCACCCGAATATGCAACGATGCTTGAGCAGCACCGCAATTCGGTAGAAGCTTGTATCTGCCACTGATATCCCGCTCCAACGTTCCCTTGACATCATCAGGAACGGACACCTTCAGGTGCGACCAAACAGTATCCTGCAACGACTCGTCGTCTTCCAGTCCAAGAGCCTTCTTCCAGCCGTCGACCCCTGTCCCTTGCCCTTTGATAGAGATATCAAACTTGACCTCCGTGGGGAGGCAGATATCCCATTTTCCGAACAGGGGATTGGAAGTTCTGCTCAGCGACATTCGCGCAACTGGGTGTTTGCAGAGCTCGCGTGTTCGGCTGTTCAAACCTTCATCTTTTGGGCATAATGGGAAGATGCGCCATTCGGGTCGCCTTGGCTTCAACACCAACTCCATCTTCGCATGAGGAGCCTGGTAGACCACGGTCCATTGTTCTTGTCGTAACAAAGCCTTGAACCGAAATTCGCCATTGAGAGCAGAGAGCGCAAGTTTAGACCAGAGTTTCCAATCCTTCTCGGTGATCATATCGGAAAAGTCTCCATCGCTTGTCCTCACCCGGTCAAGGTCTTCTTGAGACACTTTGGAAAGCTGCAGTCTCATGGGTAGAAAGCTCTTTAGCTTATGCTCGAAACTTAAAGGCGATAACCGATTCTTCGCCTTATATTCCTCGACTTCTGGAATCTTTGATGGATCTTCCGGGTCCTCGGATTGCTGGAAAGCGTGGGATGGCCGACCTCCGCACTTATTGCAAACGGTGTATCCGCATTCCTTGCAGCAGAGAATGATGGTTTTGGTGATGGAAGAGCGGCCTTCGCAGATACACAATCGACTGCTTTTCTGGGCCTCCATGATGATATCATTGAGATCAAAATCAACAGTGGTTGCGAGATCCAGCTTCCGGCTCACAAGCGCATCTTCGCCGGTGATGTTAGGATAAACATCGACTTCGGTCTCCTTCAAGTTCAAAAGTTCCTCTTTCGTCGGCTTAGGTAGGATATCCTTCGCAAGAATCATAGCACACAACATAGTTGTACCGACGACAGTTGACGACATGGCATTTCCAGCCAAATTCTGGATTTGTTGAGACGTCTCGCGAGTTAAAAGCAGTTCGTGGATAGGAAGCCCTTGCATGTGGAGAGTTTCAATGCCGACCATGGGACCTCCACGATACGCCAGAAACGGAATCATGTGAGGTGTGAGACACGGGCAAATTCCTCTCGGCAAACCTCCCACGGTATTTCGATCGACATTCTGCGAAAGGTTCCAGAAACCCCTAAAACTATCAGTAAGAATACTATCCATTGGCTTCATTAGAACAACGACTCACGCTTTATGCATGGCATCGTATCCATGCTTTTTGGCCTCCTTCAGATAATTGATATCCATGAGATCCAAGACGCGATCAACTTGCTTGGTACCCCAATCTTGCCACATGAAATCGAGAACCTTGCAAATGCCACCTTCTTCCCATGCTGTCAGAGGGCGGCCCAATCCGAGTTTGTTCTCTTTTCGATCCTGATTATGGCGACCTTCACAGCGTTCCCAATCCACAGTGCGAGATTTGGTTGGTCCGTTTCGCCCATCACCTGCCATTTCCAACCGGGCTTTGTGTACTCTTGGATCATCATCAGGTAGCATAAAGGCCTCGAAAGTCGAAGTATACGTCCGCTGCATACTCATCGCGAAATGGAGCCATTTATTTGGCAAATCACTTGCGACGCCAGGCTTCTGGGTATCAAAAGCACAAAGATATCCTCTCTGACGCGTATGCGGTATGTAATACTTCTTGCTATCGAATTGTGTCGAGAATTCCGCCGTGTATCCTGATCTGAGATAATGGGCTCGCATGTCGCCCCACGCGGCACCCACCACGTTCTCTTGGATGATGATGGCGGGGCGATGTTTCCGTGCCCATGCCATCATACCAAGAAAAGTATCTCCGGATTCTCCGCCTTCTTCGATGGACTTTTGCTGATTGTTCAGGTTCGAGAAATCGACGCAGGAAGTGCCGGCTACGAGTAGGCCAACGTCTCCGGGGACATCAACAAGTGTGCCATATGCCGTTGTTGCTTTATCGTAGCCGAGTTCACGAATATCTCGGAAGAGAATCGGAGGCTTGAAGTTCCTCTCGATATAGGCCTGCTTGTACGGCTCAATCTCACAGGAAAAGACATGCTCAATATCCAATGTTCCCCACCCCATTTTCTTGATTTGCCTTGAGAACATATTTAGAGCCAACAACGGTGACTCGGTTCCAGAACACATCGTTGCGACCCTAAGCTTCCGATACTTATCCGGGCCCATGAAATCCTGGAGCGCTCCTGGTATTCTCGTGAGGATATCGAGAAAGATTGTTTCCAGATCTGACATAGGCGGTAAATCTCCTTCTCTTGGCTCAATCTTGATACCACACGGCTTTGGTATTGACTTATGTTTGATTTTCTTTTTCTTCTCTTTCGGGCCATCGACATCACTTTCTCGATCCTCTTCCTTGACTCTTTTGCCTTTGGGCATTGGAGCAGCCCTCCCTTTCACTTTGGTTCGGCCGTTCACTCTTTTCGGCTTTTCCTCGTCTTCGTCTGCGCCTATAACATCCTCCTCCTCCTGCTCGCCCATAGATTCATCTTCAGTCGGCAAGGCATCGGAGATTTCCTCCTCCTCAGAT
The DNA here is from genome assembly GCA_004786065.1 of Ascodesmis nigricans. Taxonomy (NCBI): domain Eukaryota; kingdom Fungi; phylum Ascomycota; class Pezizomycetes; order Pezizales; family Ascodesmidaceae; genus Ascodesmis; species Ascodesmis nigricans. The sequence goes on from ML220113.1 coordinate 425,141, forward strand.
TCGCTGGCGCCATCAGGTATGAAGGCTTCGTCGTCATCCGACTCGTCTTTCAAGACCCTTTTCCGACCTATGCTCGTCGTGAACAAATAATCATCCTCGTACTCCTCGTCGCTGATGTAGATGTATGCGGATTCTTTCTTCTTCGGCGTGGGTGGGATCGGTTTAGCGATGAAGTAATCTGTCAACGCTGTCTGCCGTCGAGGGACTATTTGCCTTCCATGTCAGTGACTGAATTCTTTACCACCTCTTCTCGTTCCTTCTCCAAACAGACTGGACTGAGCTAAAGGCATCGAGGACACTCACTCTCGACTTTCGTCATCCTTTGGTTCCCGGACGCCGACTTGAGAGGCTTCTCTGAATCTTCCATGACCACATCACCATCGCCGTCAATCTTGTTCCAGCCCTGAAATCCAGACATGATGATTCCGACGTTCAAGAATAAGTTGGAGCGATGGGTGAGAGGAACTGGGGCTGACAGAGGCCAGCTGCTGACAAATTGCGTTCCCGGTTGCTAATCGTCAGTTTCTGGCCACCCTTTCGAGGTGATTGGGACGATGACTTCGGTCAAGACGTGCTACGGCAATTGAGGCGGAACCTCTAACGTGTAGGCGTTAACGGCGTAGGGTGAAGCTTGATGACTTGAGTGAATGGTGGAAGGCCGAGTACTCAAGGAGGATGGGCCAGCGCAAATACCGGAGGAGGAACGAAGTAGGAGGAAAACGCGATGCCTCTTACTGGCGTACCGGGGTCGTAGGTTGTAGTGTAGGAGCGAAGATGGGTTACAGTAGGCGGAGTGGAATGGTGGGATTAGGAGACGCGTTCTGGTGGAACAAATCAACGCGTTGCCAGGGTCTGTACGTGCCAGTTGGTTACGCGATTGGCAGCCAATGAAAAGCGCCATGTCCATGGAGAGTAGACTGGTCAATTTCAAACCTTTATTGAGATCAAGTGGGGGATGTGTCATTCATGATGATATCTTTGTTACGGTGCCTCCTTACATCAACTTTCACCAACCTTCGCATGTGCAGCACAGGACATCATTCGCATGGCTCTTCGCTTTTCTGTCCCCGTGGAGATGGAAGTCCAAACAACCGCTCCTAAATTCTGTGTTATGGTTTAATTTTCCCTCTTAACAACTTCCTCAATGTCTCTCAAGCCGTGGTAGTCACACATCACCTGCGTCTCTGTGTCATCGACTAACTAGTATCGGAGTTCCGGAGAGAACTTTTTTTGATTTGCAATCAAGTATGGTCGGCAAATTCTCATCTACCGGAATGCTGACCATACGGTAGAGCCGGTTTCAAGATTCATGAAGGCTATGACCATGGATCGTTGTCGCCCATCTTTCGTTTTATGTCACGTGAAGACGCCAGTCATGGAGGGGGCGGGAGCTTCCCCACCAAAACGTCACGTCAGCAACTCCACCGATACCTCGAACAAAGCAATCGCAACAACAACTCCCACAAGACATAGCGAAAATGACGGAGCTCAGCTTCACGAAATCAGTTCTCACTCTACTCAGCGCGAAGCCACCAAGGCTATCACTGTCGCACTGTGAAGACCCCCAGAAGCTCCCCGCGAGACCTCCGGTACGATCTTCCATCTCAACTCTTCATCTGACTTTGAACCTTGGAGTATAGAGGACTGACTGTTTGAAAGTATACTCTTCCCCGGCATCTTCCTCCGCCGCCCCCACCATATACTACCTCACCCTCGAGTCCCGGCGCACCGAATGCAACCCCTGGCCCAGTACCTTCATCCTCGTCTCCAGCCCTCACCGTTTCAATAACCATCAAGCCCCTCCGTCCTACTCCCGGGCTCGACGCTCTCAAACTTCCCACTGCCACTCTCTCTTCAACCATCCTCACCCTCAAAGCCGCCTACTCGAAGCACACTGGTCTTGACACCTCCCGCCTTCGGTTACTTCTCAAGGGAAAGCCAGTTACAGATGTCAAGACACTGGGCGAGTTGGAGCTTGGGGACTCGACAGACAGTGATCCTGTAGTGTTGAGCGTGATGGTGATGGGAAAGATTGACCCAGAGGAGCTGAAGAGGAACAAGGAGGCCATGGCGAAGAAGGAGGCAGAGACGTTGAAGAGTGTACCTGCTACGGCGCCAGAGAAGACGGCAGAAGATGGGCACGTGGATAAGAAGAGGAAGGTTTTGCAGGATGAAGCATTCTGGGGCGAGCTCAAGGGGTTCTTGGATGGGAAGTTGAAGGGCGAGGAGGAGGATGCAGCGGAGGTGATCAAGGTGTTCAGGGAGGCGTGGGCAAAGAGGTGATGGAATAAGATATCAGATGGGGGTTTGGTGGGGAGGGACACAGGGTGGGGGTGGTCAAGTGAAGATGGATAATTGCATGAGTGAAATGTGACATGGTCATCTGGAGGGGCTTGTCATTGACGTTCTATTGTGTATTCTTCTTTAGCTAGCGTATTCATTGCTATTCTCGACCAGCTGCTGGTGCAGGGTTGTGTCAAGATGCCCATTGCTTTGTCTGGCACGATGGCGACCTTTGCAAGATGATTGGACTTGAAGGCGAATCCCATGCTAAGCCTTGGTCTGATCTCCTAACATGCGCAGGAAAGGTTGTCCTGTCAGGAACCACGACGTTTCCGCGTGGTCCTCATCGCGGATCCCAACATCGCATTCCATTCCAGGCCACTCAACACCAAGCGTGTGGTGCACCCTGCTTCCCCACCGCACCGATCCGTCACGATGGTTTGCTAAAACTAGGTAGTTGTTCAGGCAGCCCTTGTTCGGGGAGAACCCGGAGTATTTTCTTGCTGTGAGGCGTTGGTGTCCTGTCCTTATGACAAGCACGGAACAGCAAGTGTCCGGTGTGACGTCGCATTGATCTGCTTGCAACAGGAGCTTTCTTCCTTCTTGTCTCACAGTTCCACGGCGGACACGGTTCAACACCAAAAGAAAGTCTGCCCTCCACCCATACTCGCGATCCCGTTACTCAACAACGGCTCGCCAATCTCTCCTTCCCCTCTCTCTCTCTCTCTTCTCCCCCCCTCCCCCCCACTCATCTCTTATGTGCGTGATCCGTTCATGCGAAGCCGTTGATCTTGGTTGCTGACTTTGTCTCACAGGTTATTCGCCACTCTCCTCCTCGCCGCCCTCCACATCCTCTCCCCTCCTCACGCCCACGCATTCGGTACCGTCGATGGTATCCTCGGACAGAACACGGAGCATGAGCGGATAACACGTTTGGCGCTGTCATGTCGCCCCGGGATAGGCCAGCGGTCTTCCGGAGACTGCTTCGAGGCGAACACCATGGACAACCTTGCTGGCGCAGGCGGCAGTTTTGGGGCTGTCGGATCCCCGGATTCGCCTGTTCCGCTCGGCCACGAGGCACATTGCGATGACGCCGACTTCTTGGATGTTCCCGAGTACCCTCAGTCGCGAGAAAAGGCTACCGAGATGCTCCAGAAATGTATTTCTCATTTGAGAGATCGAATACAAGAGGGCGTTACCTATGCTGCCGAAATGCTTGACGATGATCTCCAACTTGTTCCGTCAGAAGTCGACATCAGTGGGACTAGCTGCACATTCAGAATCCCCGGTGGCATAAGCTTTCCAGGCAGGGCAAAGTGCCATGTATTAGAGGGATTTGGTGGTGCCCTGCATGGAGTGCAGGATTTCTACGCACACAGCAATTGGGCAGATTACGCGGAACCTCCTTACAACCGATTCAATCCCCCCGGCTTGAACCGTGATGATATTGCCCCATTGTTGGATTTGAGAATGACGATTCCTGTCGCCGATTCGGTCCCTCACAATTTGTCCACTGGGTGTTTTGTGCTCCCAGACACCACGGAAGGGTTCTTTGGATGCGAAAACAGAATTACTCACGCGACTTTGGAGAAAGACAAAGGAGTAATCGACCGCAAGACTGGAAAGATTTTGGTAGCTGGCTCTCCAAGGGGAGAACGTTTCGATGGAATCAATTTCCAGCGAGCAGTCGACCTCGCAGTAAAGGATACTCGGAGACAATGGCACAACTTCCGGAACTCCATCAAGCGCAGATATGGGCCGGGTGTTTCCAATCGCATGATTTGTGCAGCAACCCGAGATGACCCGAAAAATGATTGTCAAGGACGACGAATTGCCGTTGTTCTCGACAGCTCGGACTCGCAGCTTGACGCTGAATCGTATCGCCATAGAGTGGCTGCTACGAAACGGCTCAACTCACGTCTCTTTCCGATGAACAGAATGGAACCAGGCGGACATCCGGATGAAATCATGGTCATTACGTACGATGGCCGCCCCAAGTTTGTTTATCCGTTAGGCGATCCATCAGGTGTTGATGTTGCCCTCGACAATCTCGGCAGCATTGGACATGCATCTCCTGGAGAAGGTCTGAAGTTTGCGATTGATCCGTTAATGCACGGCTGGGACCAGCGCGAAATCGTCGGCAAGACTGGAGTTGTTGCTCTCACTGATGGGCTTGATTCTGTTAACCCTGGGCTCCTCAAACTTGAGCTTGTACGCGCTCAGCAAGAGGGAATTCGAGTTTCTGTCGGCCTACTATCCACCGGCTTTGAAGGCACCGAAAAGGTTCGACAACGAATGGGGCGTAGCGCGCCCGATGTTGATACAATTACCGCTATTTTACACACGGGTGGACTTTACGCAGTTATTGACAATGCCGTGGGTCAACACAACTTCATGACTCTCGTCGAAAGCCACGGCCTCACGAATGCCGACGGGACTGGAGCATCGATTATCCTCTATCGCGGAGTGAAAGTTGCCGCCCTTGTTTCCCCCGTCTCTACAAAGCATCATTTTATGTATGAAGCACATGCCGGGGAGAAGATGACTTTCACGGTCGACTGTCTCAACAAATATGGTGACCAACGCGTTGCTGTCACCATCCGCGATATCAATCATAACGAAGAAGTTGGTGCATCCGTTGCCATGTGTGGCGTTGATGCAAATATCGATTTCACCGCCACTGGTGATCAATGGTTGGAAATCATTGTTGAAAGCGACCCACAAGATATGGTCGATGGCGCAGTTCTTGTCGGCGTTCAGTCTTCCCGGCCGCTAGTTGAACATGATGACTCAAGTGTGGCACGACTCATCCATGAGGTTCATCAACAAATCCCGTTTGTTGGTATGTCGCGTTGGGAGATCGATCGTGAAGGGCCAGAAGTCCGTGGTAATGGTACCTTGGATCTCGACGACTCCGATTATGAATATATCCACTCCCATGGGGAGCCGATCGAGGATGTGGGAATGGATGGCTACGCACCGGACGCTGTGACGACTCATTCGATCACCTCTCAACCTGGAATGGATCTCATGGCTGAATCACAATCCTCCTCTATGACGTGTGCCTTTCCTCTCCGTTCTAGTGGGTGTGACTTCTGACTATTTGATAGCACCCCTTTGTCTGGCAACTATGGACCTTCCACTCTTCCTCCGAACCGTAGCACAATTACGGACACAAATTGGCCTGCAGACAGCACCCATGCATCAGATGGAGAGGAATCGGAAATCGATGCTGATACCTCCGACACGCCTGACTCCAATCTGCCAGGACAACTTAACCATCCCCCAATGTTTCTTCCTGAACAGAACCTCGCCGAGCCCACCAGTCGCCCTACTATTCTCGACCTCACCTACTCTACACCTCCACCATCGCCATCGCCATTACCTTCCCCCTCACCTCTTTCCCCCTCTTTTCGAAAGCCACCCCAATCTCAACACCGGTCTCAACACCAACTCAACAATGCACAACAACCTCTCCCTCTTCCTCACTCCCGCCGTCCTCGTCGGCCACCTCCGGCGACAACTCCAGCGTCGCCGGCGTCTTTGATGACCTGGGATCATAAATATCCTATTGAAACCAGAACGACAGAGAATAGTGCCAAACCGACGCAAAGGCCGTTAATCCAGTTTAAGGATGCAAAACTGCCGAGGATAAAGAGTTGGAGAAGCTTCATGGCAAAGTTGATTGTATTTGTGGGGACTTGGTTTGCGTTGGCCTGAAAGGGGACAGAGGTCATGAGCTGGGTGTTTTGGTACCGGTATAGAGTGGCGTTTTGATGGCGTTTGCGGTGTTGTTGACTTCTCTGTTTCGCGGTGTTGGGTTCTGCGAGATGGTTTCCTTCTTGGCGTATTGGTTGTGGGGGGTTTTGCTTCATGATTCTTCGTTTGAGATTCCTGTGTTCCTTTATTCTTCTCTGCTTTGTCACTCCTTCATTGCCTTCACTCCCTTTATAGTTTTCTTCCTTTCACTTCATGGCCATGATTCATTGTCTTACCTTTTTTTGGTTCTTTGCATGCAAGCCGGCGTTTTGTTGTTTCTCTGCTTTTTCTGCTATCTTTTATACCTGTTTCCTCTCTCCGCTTCCCATCACCATTTGGTATGGACTCGCATTGGAATTATGTTTTGCTTCATTTCTCTCTCTCCCTTTCGCCATTCACGAATGTGCATATTGACTGACGGATCTCACGACCAGCATCATGGCATCAAATCATACAACCTCATGTATCTTATGCGTTTTTTATCATCATCTCATCTTATCTTTGCATTCTTCTTCTTCTTTTCCTTTCTCTTGCAACTTAATATTTTAATATCCCTTCCTCTTCTTGGTAATACAAGTGTCGTTTCGGTTTGATACTGCGAGATTTTACGGCAAGTTGCATTCAATGGGGGTTTGTTGCTAGTAGATTGGATAGATAGATTCTTTTTTTCGTTTTCTATTCTTTTTCTTTTCTTCAGTTTTTTTGTGGATTATGTTGAGCGGGCGTTGGAGTAGATACCTAGGTACCTGGTAGATGAATGTTTCATCATTAATGGATGGTTTAATTCTTGTTCTTCGCCTACTATCGTACGACGTTTTCAAGTTCTCGAGTATGGACATGTAATGGTTCTCTAGAGAAGTAGGATGAGGATGTATAATACGGATATGATGATTCTGTACTGATGCTTCCGAAATTAACTACCACAGCACCATCATCACATCGAGCCTTTCTCTTCATGATCTGACCCTCAACATTGCAGAAATAATCACAACACCTTACTTATACACGCCGCCCAAAGCCTTGTGTCGAGGTACGATATTCAACAATATCCACTATTGATTGATTGATTGATATCATTTAAGCGCATGCGTCCCTTTGGGATATGGCGCGAGAACTAACATACAAAGCGTCCCCTTTCCGCAGTGCTGTACTGCATCTACTCAAAAACTCTGCTTCATCCGTTTTCAACCACTTTCTCGCCGACCTTGCTGCCTTTGCAGTGGCCGCCTTTTGAGCTGTACCCTGCGGTAAACTGCGGTATACTTAGA
>ML220113.1:434170-454373 GCA_004786065.1 Ascodesmis nigricans
GCCTTGAGAACAGGATTGCCTCGGTTTTACCCAAGTCGAATTCGACGGCGTTTCGGGCTGCCCACTCTCCAGCTGCCTTCGCTGCTGACTCCAGGTTACGGGTGATTTTGTCGACGTCTTCTCCCGTTGCCAGCCAGCCGACGTCGTCAGCGTACGAAATACCAATCACACTGCACTTGGCCTCGACCTCCTGGAATACCCCGCTCAGGTATATGGCAAAGAGTATGGGAGAGACTGGGGACCCTTGGGGAACTCCGGAAAACACCGGGTGGCTTCCTAGCTCGTGGCCGTCTATTACCATGCTGACACTTCTACCTTCCAGAAAGCTAGATGTCCATTGGATCAGGCCCGCATCGATGTCCTTCTTTTCCATGCTTGCAAGTAGGCACGCTCGGGATACATGATCAAAGGCACCTTTCACATCCATTAATAGCATTGCTGCCGATTCCTTTTTTGCCCAGGCCTGCTGGATTCTGTCCATGGCGGCATAATGCTGTCGCATCGCATGTCTTATCTCTCTATAGATTCTAACTTTGTCAACGAACATCAAATCAGCTCGGTTGGTCTAGTGGTATGATTCTCGCTTAGGGTCGCACCCTAATGCAAAGCTTGCGAGAGGTCCCCGGTTCAAACCCGGGATCGAGCCATTCATTTTGCTCCCGCACTTTTTTTTTTTCTCATCCTGGAATTGTGTTATGATTGGTGGTCGTTGGTTGAGGTGAGGTCGAATGGGGTGGCCTGGATGTTGACACAACGTGGCACCCACCGCACGGTCCATGAACAGGTACAACCGCTGAGAACGCCTGGTCCAAGTTGTGATATCCCAAGTCTGAGTCTCAGCCCGATATCAAGTCACTGATATCCACCTCCCGAGTTTCAACCAACGTCGATATCACGGAGTCCTAAGAGGCAGTGAGTCTGAGTTCAAAGTTCATAAACATCGATCAGCGATACCCATAAGCAGCGTGCATATCTTTTTTTTTTTTGTTGTTTACATGATATACAAGTCCGAGGACAAGTACTGGTATCTCACGACGAAGTCGAAGACAAATCCGAATCCGAGCCCACCATAAGCTCCCCTCCCTTCACATTGTTGATGGCGGAAAGCGGCTGCAATGCCATGGTCCAGAAGCAAAAAAAAAGGTAGAAGAAGAAGAGAAGTTGAAGAATATACAGGAAAAAAGAAAAACACAAAACCCAACGCAGCTTATCGACGGTGAAAACAAAAAAAAAAGAACACCATATCCCCCCCCCAAAAAAAATAAAATTTAACACAAAAAAGCGCAACAACCAAACAACAACAGTTGGCCCCAAACAGCAGCCATCGGTATCAGTCTTGTAATAGCAGTAGTAACAGTAGTAATCTCCTCAAAAACAAAACAATAAAAAAAAAAAGCGAGAACGATCTCGAGAGAGAGAGTGTGTGTGTACGAAAGAGTGTAGTCCATTTTGAAAATTCCAATGAGTGAGTGTAATGAGTGTTAAGAAGCAAGATCAGGGCCCAGCCGATCCAACTCCGAGTCCCAAATTCGTTGTAGTCGTGTACAGTATGCAAGTAAAAAGAGCCCAGTCTGGTGTAGTAGTAGTACAAGAGGTGTAAATGATAGTGGTTGTGTAGTACCAGTAGTAGTAGTGGTAGTCGTACTTTTTCGCTGCCGTGTCCGAGGTGTACACACAATGTTGTCGTGTGTGTGTGAAATAGTGTAGTGTAGTGTGTCAAAAATCCATCATGTCGCATCCCCCAACGCCCCGCTGTCCCAGAAAATTACATCCTCCAATCCCCGCCATCTGCGTATCTCGACCCCAACCCCCACTCCTCTCCCCACCGCTCAAACCCAAACTCATCCTCATCGTACAACACCTCCACCTTGGCGCCCAACGCCTCCCGCCCCTCCTTGATGAGTTTCTTCACATTGTCATTCAGCCTCCTCATATCATCGTCCATTTCCCAATCCTCTTCCGCTCTCCGTCCCATCCCCATTGATCCCGCCGAGCTCATCAACGACCCACTCGCCGTTCTCCTCCCAGTGGGGCTTCCCAACCCACCACACCGTGGAGAGCGAAAGACCCGTTTCTTCCCGCAACTGGTGATGGGACGATGTCTTGAGCTCCTTGGAGTTCCACATGTTGAGGCGGCCGTGTTCCAGGTCGATGTGGTGTTGGTGTTGGTTGTGCCCGAACTCCATGTGTGGGATCGTTTGTGGGGAAGAACGCGGGGTGGAGGAGGAACCATGACCCAGCGTTGGGATATTGTGGTGTCGAGTTTGGCCATTTCCGCGTCGATTTGTCGTTTACGGTCTTGGAGCTGGCGGAGACCAGAGTCGATGGCGCGTTGTTCGGGGGAGAGTGCATGACCCGATGAAACGGTCATTTCGACAGAGACGGGAGGGGTAGCGGGGGGCGAGAGAGGCGGTGTTTGGAAAGAATTCGGCGTGAGTGTGAGGTTGAGAGGTTGAAATGGCGTTGATCTCGGGGCCGGAGTTGACCATAATGAATCAGGATGAAATGATGGTGTTTCTGGAGCTATTGTAACCTGCGGTTTCGATGGTGTCGCTGGCGTATGATAGGAAATGAAACTGGGAAGAGGCTTGGTAAGGATACTCCAAACTCCCCTCACAGCACCCCCGACAAGATCCAGTATCCGTCGCTTTCCACCCGGCGCACTCATTTCGCCTCGCCGTTCCGCTTCCACCCCAAGGCCTGTGTCACCATAGCTCCGTTTTCTCGATGTTGTTGACGCTGGGACCATCAGCGACGACCGGTACTCAACGTCACTATAGACACTTTCCATCATGGCGTCATCCTCCATCGGTTCGTCATCCGAGCAGATGGGAGATGGTGGGTACGCGCTATAGGCATAGTGGAGGTCGTAATCCGAGCGGAGGGTATAAGCTCTTTGGCAGCGTTTTGCGGGGCGATTTGAAGAAGCTGGATACGCCGGGAGCGACGGAAGAGACGGAGAGAAGGAGGAAAAGGCGGCGGGCATGGTGGATAGTATCATATGATCGCGGCACAGCGGCGACGGTATGCGGTGATGGGTCGGAAGAGAAGCAGCAGGTGGTGCGATGTGACGGCAATGGACAGGGTCGGTGAAGAAGAGGGAGGCGAAGCAGTGGTAAAGGAAGAAGGTATCGGCGAGGGAGAAGCGAAAGATGAATGAGTGGACGATGCGGGCGGACGAGGCGAGCAATCAAGAGGCAATGGCGATGAGGTGGGTGGGTGGTTGGTGGTGGCCGGGTGGTGAGCGACAACACCGACGACGGACGAGGAGGAGAGCGAGCGAGCGGACCTCGCGAATCCACGTTTCAGCGGGTTTGCTGGCACTCACGTGCTGGCCACGCCAGAGCCTCGAAAAGCGGGCTAGCGGCGGAGCAGGGAGGCGGGTAGGGATGTTTGAAGAGAGCGTTCGTTGAGTAAAGAGATGAAGAGGCGATGATGATGATGAAGATGAAGATGAAGAGAGTTAGAGAACAGGAGGCCAGAGCTCGAGACGAGAGAGGGAGGGGACGCTTCGAGGCTGTGGACGATGACGAAGGGACCCAAGCTTCGACACCAACCATCAACAACGACGGTCGATCGCGAATCTGCGAACCACCAGCCCTGTGGGACACGCACAGCCAATCACCATTGAAATCGGCATCTGTCTGACAGTGGCAGAAGCAATGGAAACATCCCGCATGGCGCACTGCGCTCAGCGAACAGCATCGCAAACAGCATCACAAACACCATCGCATACACCATCACAAACACCATCACATACACCATCACAAACACCATCAACACCATCACATACACCATCACAAACACCATTGCCACTCTGGGCCTGCATCCTCTCGTTCCGGCCCCGCTCTGTTTCCTGCCAATCACCTCTCCTCGTTTCTCGACAGTCTACTGCAACAGCGGCAACTAAAAGCTTCCAAAGTGTGGGGAAAACGATCTGAGTTCGCAGAATCACAATCATGACACCATGCGCACGCGAAGAATCAAGTAAATTTCTATGGACCACTCAAGCCTTCTTCACAAGTCGTCACTCAATCTAAAACTGATTAGGTCCGGTGTATCCAACCTAAAGTAGCGATTCCTCTTCTCAGTGTAACACTCCACCATATCCTGCTGTACTTTAGTCACCTCTTCCCTCGAGCATCAATCTCCATCTTATCTCCTTCTTCTTCTTCACCTCCTTCTTCACCTCCTTCTTCACCTCCTTCTTCACCTCCTTCTTCACCTCCTTCTTCACCTCCTTCTTCACCTCCTTCTTCACCTCCTTCTTCACCGTCTCTCCCTTTCCTCATCCCCTTCCCCTTCTTCTCCTCCGCAACCCTCTCCCACTCCCTCACCGCCGGCGTGATCTGCGCGCGCTGCATGCACTGCTGCTGGAGCTTATACTGGCGCCGGGGGAGGAAGATTGGATGTGAAGATCCTTTGGGGGGCGGCGGGATAAGATGGGGAACTCGGAGTCCAAATTATGGGGTTGGAAGCAGTCCTAGAGAGAGACTGGGGTGACTTTTGGGTTCATGATGGTGAAAAAACGAAAGTTTGATTCAAGATAAATCTTTCCACAGTGTCCATCCTCGACCCTACTCGCCGAGTGAAACTGGGCTGCACATATCCGCGGGAAGATAGACTTTACTCCTCCACTCACTCGTGCATGACTCACACCCGAAGCCTCCAACCACAGAATACTCCATTACCACCTCTATTACCCCTCAATCCATCAACAACCTCCACCTCCCCTCCCACCTCTCCACCCACCACCTCAACGCCAACTGCCTCATCACTTCTCCCCTCCACACACCGACCTCCCACTCCTCCTCCCTCCCCACCCCCACCAACGCCCTCTCCACCTCCCCCAACTGCCTCCCCAGATCCTTTCCAACCTTCTCCACTACCCCCCTCAACACCTCAAACCGCCTCTCCAGCATCTCGACATCCCGCGGTAACGCATCGGGGTGCACCTCAACCCACACAATCTCGTTCTCCCGCGGGGGGGTGCTCATCCAGCTAAACGGCATTGGCCGTCGGGCTTCCCGCAGTGCGAGGGCGGTGAGATAGATGTACTGCTCGTTTAGCGCGGTGAGGAGGAGTTCTTTGATGTAACCCGGGACGAGATTCTCAGCGCGGGAGGTGGCGGGAGCGAGGGGGGCGGAGCGGGAGAGGAGCTTTATGATGTGGGGGAGGGAGAGGGTGGGGGGTGTTGGAGGTGGCCCTGGGGGGGTGTCATCATTGTGGTCGAGGGGTGATGAAGAGGAGGAAGAGTCGAGATCGAGAGCGAGGGTTTCGAGACGAGATATGTGGCGGTTGAGGGAGTGCCTGAAGGAGGGGTCGTGGAGGATGAAGAAGTTGCCGGAGAGAAAGTCGAGGAGGCGTTGGTGGAAGTGGAGTTGCCAGGGGGATACGGGGGGTTTGGAGTTGTGGTCAAGGTGATGGGTGAGGGAGGTGTTGGTGGTTGATGATGAGGTATCGGTGAGGTGGAGGATTATTTGTGTTGATGGTGGTTCAGGTGTTGAGGAGGAGTGGGGATGTGGGATTGTGGGGAGGGCGGTGACGGGTGCCAGCAACGCTGATAACGGTAGTATAAGAGGGAGACACAACATTCTTCGGGTCCGTGGAATGACGACAACAACGACTGAGAGACTGTTCCGTAACTATAGCTTGGGAAGATAGTGTGTCTCTATTTCTCTAGCGTCTTGGAGTTGAATTTGAATGAGCAGGAACTTGCACAAACCTTGGAAACTGTCTTTTGGTACCGCTTTCTGGCATCTTCATATACCTCCCCTCCGACCCCCAAAGTACACCTGGTGGCATTGCCTTGGGCGCATAAAAGTGTTCAAGTACTAGTCCAAGGAGAGGAGAATCGCGCATGATTCATGTGAGCCCAGTAGCGGCGTACGCGTACAATGCTTGGTGCAAGCCACTAAATTGCTGTCAATCAATGCCCTTGCAGCTGGTATTCTTTCTGCACATGGCTTTTTTAGATTCCCCTCACAATACCGATACCGGTATTGTATTCACGCCAACCTAAGAATTAGCCGGTAAACGTTCGTTAAATGGGTCGAGTCATTATTAGTGACGTTTCGAGTTACAGTATTTCCGGAAAATCGAAAGAAAAATCAAAATTTGGATATCCACTAAAATAACTGAAGCACTGCTTCAATGAATATACAAGAATATATCAACCTCCACTCTCCAAGTTTTCACAGCCTCTCATTCCGCCGATTCCAAACGCCACTGTGCACTTCAAAAAAGCTGCGTGTACAGCCTCTACCCGAGCCTATTCGCAATGAACGTAACAGCCCCAGACGCGTCGTTGAGGTATGTAAAGTGCGACAGAGTAATGATGAGAGTTCCCGTGCTTCACCGCATAATCAGCCAACCATTCCACACCACAATCTCCACGGATTCACAGGTACTCACCAGACGAGATCACCAACAGCGCAATAGACCTTCAGCTTGTTGGACGGAAAGTTGGGGATGCCACCGCGATTCTGCAGATTCTTGGTGTAACTGGATTGGGTCAGCTTGAACTACTGGTATGGTTGAAGAGTTTTTGGATACCCGAAGAGGACGACAGCCCCAATCCGGTTGCGGATGTTTGCTGGGAGACGGGAGATGGCGCCGGCGGTCACAGCGGTACCTGTTATTCAGTTAGTATGATCATCATGGTATACTGACTCGAGGAAAGACATACCCTGAGAGTATCCTCCGGCCGCAATCTTTGCGTTGGGGCAATCATTCGCAGCTAAATCAATCAGCACCCACTCTCCATTCTGTATGTCAGAAGGACAGACCCTTAGTCAAAAGGTTCTGCATAGTAGTGATAGCGGACGGAAGAGTTCCATCAGGAAGAAAGTTTGAAGCCAGATCAGCGGGATAGTCGACACCCTGCATGGCAAAGTTGTTGCGGTAGCGGGATCCCAAGCCGGACTGCAAGATTGGGCCAACACTGGATCCCTGGACAGTTGTTAGAGCCGTGGTAAAATGAAACATAGCACACTGAGACATACAATATTACCAGGCTCAGTTGAAGCCCGGGCGTAGATCATGATTACTCCCTTGCAGCCATAGCGGAGAAAGTCGTTGGCGGTGGAGCCACCAAGTTGGCGGGCTTCAAGATCACCGGCTGGAGCAGCGAAGACGCCGGCGATGGCGGTGAGGGCGAGGATAGCGAAGGACTTCATTTTTCTGGAGGGTGATGAGAGGAGTGGGCGGTGATGAAAGACGATTAAGTTGTTTGTGTGATCCCGTTGATGGAGAGGAAAGATAGAAGCGGGAAGAGAGTTTATATATTTGATATCCAAGACAATTGGTTTTTGTGGAGTTGACGACAGGAGGCTACCCCACAAGATACTGCATGTACCCCGCTGTGTAGCCGTAGACGTTGATGTCGGATTTTTGCTAAATGAATGGACGGTTCCTGGTTCCTGGGGGCGTGGATGACCACGGCCGGGCCGGGCTACACGGTATGCCGAGCTGGCTACCAACACCATCCGGGATGGTGTAGTATAGATCAACAGAGGGCCATGATATTCCATCATCAGAGGACATTTCTGGTGAAGAATTCGAATCTTCTCAATCTGCAAAAAAATGAGAAAACCCCCCGAAAGGATAGAAATCCCAGTAGGATCATCGAACTAGAACATAGACCGCGAGATTTACGCTGATCACCAGAAAACGAAGGCTTCTCTGGAAACACACCAGCTCGAAGATTTTCTTGGCTCAATCCATCATGGGTACGATCGTGTAGGATTATCCACATTAGCTATGACAACAGTAAAGAACCAAGACCCAACGTCCTCGGGACAAGACCACACCTTGATACAATAACTGATCAGCCCCGTGATGAAATGCAGTTGTTGCGGGCGTTGTATCAGCCCAGCACGGCCCCGTGTTCCGGCCCCGGCCCATGGATCTGCCCCGCCTCCGGGATCTAAAGAAGGTGTACCCCATACATACTTTTATGAATAACATCCCTCGCCTCGGTTTAGGCGAGGGTTGAGTTTATTTTGACAGCGTTGATATAAACTCATGCATGATGTTTTGATGGTTGCGACCAAGACGAAAGGCAACCTCCTCACAACTGAGCGTCGGAAGTGTTCACCAGCCTTTGAGTTCTGGCCAAAAAAGCGTGTCCACGGGAGCTCCTCGCCATTGCGGGATTCTGTAACGTATCCTGTGCGATCAAGGTGTTGTTGACGTTGTGGTGGATCGCCAGCCACAAGAGCGATTGGCGTCAATAATAAACTCATATTGAGGACTTCCCGTAGAATATAGACCCTATTCTTCAGCAAACCTTGGGTTGCACGCGCTCGTGCTGACTAAACAGAGCACTAATACACTAACGCCATGCAGCACACACACATTTTGGCCAATCAGCATACCGAATGGCCATCTTGTGCATTTATACCGTTTGGAGGGGGTACCCTCCAAACTGGCCCTTTAGCCACCGCTATTTCCTATCCTTAGCGCGAAATGCAACGTCTAAATGGCGCGATAGTACTTCCTAAAGCTACAGGACGTCCTCCTTTGCCTGGTGCAGATCATAACATGGCACCCGTCACGCAGCTAAGCGTCCGGTTAAGGCCAACCGAAGTCTGGGGTACTGACGCTTCGTCGATCGGGTTCATCCAGACTCCGGTCATGACATGAGAACCGACGATGCTGGAGTACCCTCTATCCACCTTAGTATGCAAAAGACGATAGCCCAGAGTTGAAAATTGCTCTTCAGGACGCTCAAGCCTGTGTGACACTGACACGACCCGTTGAGACAAATCAAGCGATCTGATCGGAGCGGGGAGCGGTGTCTGGAGGTATCTTGGTTCATACTCGCCTTACAAGAACGAGAGTTTACCACATAAATCTGTAAGCAAATACCGGAGCTCTATAATACAATAACAGTTGGAGATGTATAATCGCGGTTATGGAGTTAAGTCGGTTGAGGATTCTTTCGGGACGAGACCCGATCGCCCGCAAAACAATGCACATACGCACAATAGTTCTCCGGGCCCGATATGATTTCCAGTTCCGAATTTATAAACGATTCAGGTTCGCCAAGAGATCCTGAAGTATTGACATCCCCCTCATGCACGAATAGATAGGCGACAATGCAGTGCGCAATCTATCGCGAGATGTGGAGTAAACGTATAGTACTAGTACTCTACTAGCTAACTTGGGCATTGGCAGAGTGTTAAGGGTGTAGGAGTCCGCGAGGGAAGGGTCTTGAGGTGAATACTAGTCCGACCACATAACGGTGGAATTGGAGGTTAACTATTGGATGTAAGAATGACATGTAAAATGATGATGGCCGAGTCATCCCTACAAATATCGGTGTAGCTTCTCCGCCTCTATCCTCCCTCCCCATTCTTTCCCCGTCTCTCCCGATAAAACCCTTTCTCTCCAGCACATCCCACAACTTACCCTCCATCATGGCCACAAAGATTCCATCGTGCCATCGCGATTATGCCTCTTCTGCCACCAGAGTCATCACGTGGAACGCCTGGAGGGGTAAGCAAACTTGCAGAGTACATCTGATGTCACTGTGGCCACAACATCCATCGCTGTCGCTTCCCACTGGCATCGTACCGGACCTCCAACACAGAGGCCGGCGCCGATTATTCTGGTTTTCTTGAGACCGAAAACCTTTGGATACATGCCTGTATCTCGAGTGCCACGACAGCTGGACCTGTTGGGCATGCGGGCACGGGCACAATTCACAGCTCATGAAACTCTGTCAGAATTGGGCGGTTACGGATGAGGATGTGAGGGTGGGGATGTGTCGGTATGACAGAAAGGAAGGGGAATGTGTTTCGACAAGGTTATGGATAATGAGTGGGAGGGTACAGGGGTTGAAGGGGCTGAATAATGAGCAGCAGGGCGCGAGGAAACGGATGGAGGAGGGTGGAGAAGAGAAACTGAAGGAGGCATTCAAGTGGGTGAGAGAAGTGGTGTCTGATGATAAGCTGGTGTGGAAGCTGTTCCCCTGATCCTCACGACTGCAGTGGGCGAGGTGGAAGAAATCCGATGGAGAGGTGAAAACAATAGCGGAGGTGAGGAGGGAAAACAACTTGAAAGGGATCAATGAGGTGTGTTGTGTAGAGTATATATTTAATAGGTGGGATGTTGATTGATGAAGCCCAGCTGTTATATCTAGGCTCCATCCCAAACTGGCGAAGTGGCGGCTTCTGGACTTGGTGGTCTCGGCTTTATCCAAAAGCCGGAGGAAAAGCTTCCCCGGCACCGGAGAATCGAGATGGTTGCCAACCGGAGAGCTCGGGGCCGAATCTTGACCGCACCCTTCGAGTCGTCCAGGCGTTTGATACTCGGTGTGCATCCTACGCCCAGTTATAAGATAGCATGGTGAGCTTGATCGTAATATTTGACATGATTAATTCACAGCGGCTTCAAATTGGGACAACCAATTCTGTATACCATGCATCGAGTGATATATTGCAGACTGCACCATCAGCGCTCTGTACGCCACATTTGGATTTTCGGCCAAACCAGTGGCCTTTTTTGTAACTCCTAAACTAAGGTGTATGGCTAGTTTATTACAGCCATATCATAGAGTATGGTGCGATGCCGGTTTTTGTAATCGAGTGCTCAAATGTGATTCACTCCCTGATGCACCCAAATGGTTTTGGGCGCCGTCCCAGTTGCAATGGCGTGGGAAAACACAGCCTCAGTTGTCTTTCTTCAGGCACTGCTGGGCTCGTCCTTCTGTTGTGGTCTGCATGAACAAGTGTTTACTTTCCCAGGTGTGCATGTTTTGTTCTGTGTTGGATTTCGAGGCTGTGCTCCCAACTCTCGTTATTGATTCGCTCCCTATGGATTTGATTCCCCTGACAGTGCTCTCTGATCTGGCTTTCACTCTGGTCTGGCATCATCACCATCACAAGCAACTCAATTAGTTTCATCACCGGCCTTTCAGGCACCAGGAAACCGCAATACAAATAATATACACAGCTATCCTCACGAAAAAAAACATGGCCGACCCAGTCAGCATCTGGCCTCGTCTTTGCTATTGTTGCCTTTGCTCAACAATCGGTCCTCCCCTCGTCGACTCCCTTTCCTCCTCCGAGGAAACCCGAGCTCGTGAGTCTGTAACCGCGTTTCTCAATGTTCTCGTAGACATCAACGCGCACGAAAAATCACCACGGAGCTTAGTCCAGGTTTTGGAAGATGCCGGGTTCACTCTCGAGAAGTTGGCGACTACTTTGGACAAGACGCAATTGATCAGAGGTACTGCTGGAGCATCGACAGCGGCGATGTCGAAAAGAAGAAAGGTGAAACGTTGAATAAGACACTGAAAGTGAAGCGGGCTAAGCTTGCAAAGAAGCTAGAGATTTTGGCTGGAGAGTTGGAAGAACGGAGGGAGAGGTTGATGTTAGCGATGATTGCAGTCACGCAACATGTTTTCCCCTATTAGTTACATTCTAACCGGGCGACTTATTTTCAAACTTTGAAGCCAGAACATGGTTTGACGAGTTATTCTTTAGTAGACAAGCTCTATCAGCCGCCGATAAGGCAACACAGCGCTACGAAATATCACAGTCGAGGATCTAAACCTTGTCGCAGACAAGAATGCTGACCTGAAAGTTTTGGAAGACCCCAAGCAGTTCTGGTAGCAATGCAAAAGCAGGTCACTCAGATGCGGAAAATTGGGGGGGCTGTGGTTCTTATAGGGTTTCTTTTTAGACCTGCACATGCCATGAAGCCGTGTGCAGATACCCTTCTTTGGCTGTATGTAGCGAGTTGGAGGTTGGCGACTTGGTCAGGTCGAGGATTTCCTGTAGGATAGAATAGGGGTTGAGAAAACCTTTGTAATGGCAGCCGTGCCCTTTGAAACGGTATCGCATACTTTATTCTGGTAGTATCGGTGGACACCCAACCCCACACACGGCCGCGATGACGCGCGTTTTCACCACTGTGCTCTCTCATAGGAGAGATCATGTTCATGAATTAGTAGCACCCTCTACTCACTGGTTGGTGGTGAGCGTGGTGATGTACGTCGCGATACGGGCCATTCATTGTAAGGAGTGTGAGTGACCGGGTACAAGTGTGTTGGCACGCAATGGTGTGCGAAGGTTGATGCGGGGTCATTATTGGGTGCAGTTAATGGGGTTGGCGGGTTGCAATGCACTGAAATGGGTCCCCTTCATAAGGCATCTATTCCTGCATGTGTCCCAACGCCATTAATCCCCACCCAACCCCGCAACCACCCACAAAATACACCCATCAAAGTACATAGAATGCCACGCATGGCCACACATGCCCAAGCATTAAAAATTGTCGTCATTTCCCACTCTGCGCCCAGAAATACACGGGTGTTTTGCTCCTCACGGCTCACAAAAGCCTGTGTTACCGTGTCTGTATGTGGTGGAAGATAAATGGGTTTACTGGGTTGCAATAATGGATCGCTATTCAACGGATTGGTGAAATCGTGGTGGTGGGTCCTCATCCCCGCATGTATGACAGAGTTCCAGCACTATCATGTTGCGTGATGAAATAAGCTCATTGA
Source organism: Ascodesmis nigricans (assembly GCA_004786065.1). NCBI lineage: Eukaryota > Fungi > Ascomycota > Pezizomycetes > Pezizales > Ascodesmidaceae > Ascodesmis > Ascodesmis nigricans. The sequence goes on from ML220113.1 coordinate 446,685, forward strand.
CAATAAGCCAACCATCAAACACCAACATGGCTTTGATATTCCCACGATTCCATCTCATCTACCATGCCCATTCCACTTCCCCAACCTGTCAGGACGCACAGAATTCCAAAAGACTGATTCAGCCGGGATTTGAACCCGGGTCGGGCGCAGAATGCTTAATGGCAAGCGCCCATGATACCCCTACACTACTGAATCCTAACACAATTCAAGTTTCTCTCTATAGACCTATTTATTTACAGTTTACGGCTGAATAGTGATACCACGGGGATCCAGTACAACAACAGGGCAACTAGATGGTTAGGGGTTTGGCTTGACAGCCACCTTAAACTCCAGGAACACCATAATATAGGCTTGAAAAAAGCTCGTACAGTGATGTACCAAGCTCGGAGGCTGGCGTCGGCTCAAGGACTCTCTCCATCGCATGTCAGGAAAATCCTGGTAGCCACGACACAGACAATTGCGCTGTATGGTGCAGAACTCTGGTGGACGGGTCGAGCGGATGGGAGAGTCCTCCAAATTCAGAAACTCATCAACGAGCAAGCTCGCGCCATCACAGGAATGCTACGGACTACACCCATAGGACCACTGGTCAGAGAAGCCGGCCTACACCCGGCCGCAACCCTCTTACGTTACCATCAGAGAAAATACGCTCTTCGGGCCCTGAAGCTACCGACAGACCACCCCTTGGCAATGATCATCCCAATGGAGTCATACAACATTGGGCAAAAGAAAGCAATCAACCTGGGAAGGACTCTTCGGGACTGCATTCATGACTTAACAGATATGTCGTTTGGCGCTGAGAGGGGACCCCCGCACACTGCCAAACTGGTACCCCATAGCTCAATACATATCGAAGAACGCGAGAAGGCTATAAGAACCGCCAATGTATACGAGCTCAGACCCCTGGTCCCCGACCAAAGAATGGTGGAGGTCTTCTGGACAGACGGATCAAAGAACCGGGAAGGAGACACCGGGGCAGCGGCGGCATGGCGTGACGCAGACGGGGCCTGGAAGACCTATGGCTGGACCTTAGGAAGGAATCAGGAAGCCATCGACGCCGAGCTATTCGCAATCGCGGCGACCCTGAAAACCATGTCACCAAGCGCAAGGCCGGACGAAATACGGATCTTCACAGACTCCAAATTTGCGCTGGAAAGAATCACGTCATTGGACCCAGGGCCAGGACAAGAAATGGCCAACGAGATCCGGAAAAGCTACGCAGAACTAAGCAATAGAGGAGTGGACGTGCATCTGCACTGGGTACCCGGCCATCAAGACATTATAGGTAATGATACAGCAGATAAAGCAGCAAAAGAAGCTGCCACCCGCAACCCGAATTCTCGGCGGACCCGGAAACCCTCTTTAGCTCATATCAGCCGGATAATCAACGAAGCCAGACACCAAGAAGAGAAGCAGTGGTTTGGGGAGAAGTGCCAAAAGTACTATCCCCAGCGATACAAGCTCAGGAAGTCTACCAAAGTGGACCCAATAGCTGCAAAAGCTCGGAAAAAAGTTGCTCTGCAATACTACAGGTTTGCGGCAGACCGCGCAATCACAGCGGTCTACCTTAAATCGATAGGAAAAAGAGACAGCGACGAATGCTGGTGGTGCGACGGACCCAGTCAGACCCGCGACCACCTGTTCAAGGAGTGTAGAACATGGAAAAGGGAGCAAGAGGGGCTCTGGAACACGCTGAGGAAAGAAGGGTTTATGAAGACGCACGCGTTGTCGACAATCTTCGCGGAACCCAGGGCCACTCAGGCGATCCTAAAATTCATCGAAGAAACGCTGGTGGGAAGACCAAAATCAGAGGACGAGGATAGAGCCGAAGAAGAGCGGGTACATGAGGAATGGGGGTGGGAGCAAGAGTATGGAGTGGAGCAGGATATGAGCACATAGTAAAGCAAGAAAAGAAAAGCCGGTGGGTATAGGAGAGTCTAAGTACACTGCAGTTTACCGCAGTGTACAGCTCAAAAGGCTGCCACTGCAAAGGCAGCAAAGTCGGCGAGAAAGTGGTTGAAAACGGATGAAGCAGAGTCTTGTAGAATAGAAGCAGCGTCACGCTGTGGAAAGGGGGTCTGTATGTTACCTCGCGCCATATCCCAAAGGGACGCATGCGCTTAAATGATTACAATCAATCAATCAATCATTATGCTAGCTTAGGCAAGGTTGTGGAGAAAATCGCAGCGCACTTAATATCAGAACACTGCGAAACGGCCAACAGAGAAGGTCTCCACCTCAGTCAAATGGGCAACCGGCGAAGAAGATCGGCGGTAGATGCGGTAGCTATCGCAATGCAGAGAATCCAACAAGGATGGGAGCAGAACATGACAACGGCAATGCTTCTGATGGATGTAAAGGGAGCCTTCGACCACGTTGCGAGAAACCGACTCCTGGCCCGAATGACCCAACTCAGGGTAGATGCGGGCCTAGTAAAATGGACGTCAAGCTTCCTTGAAGACCGCCAGATACGGATGATCATCGACGGCTATGATATGGAAGATCACCCTGTACGAACGGGAATACCACAGGGGTCGCCAGTCTCGCCAATTCTATTCGCCATTTACTTAAGCGGAATATTTGCGGAGGTAGAAAGGAAGGGCAAGGTCACAGCAATATCATACGCGGATGACATAGCTTGGATAGCCACAGACAAGGATGCAGAAAAGGCTTCCAAACGCCTTGAGGAAGCAGCACGTTGTGCAGAAGAATGGGCCTCTCGAAACGCCGTAGAATTCGACTTGGCAAAAACGGAAGCAATATTATTCTCCCGCCAAAACAACAAGAAGTTCCGAAGAGCCATGAAAAGATACCGCATCCAAGTAGGAGGGGTAGAAGTCCCGTTCAACAGTACAGCCACGCGATGGTTAGGTATCTGGATCGATAGCCATTTGAAATTCCGTGAACACCACAATACGTGCATGAAGAAAGCAAAAGCGGCAGAAACCAGAATCTGCCGACTCACGTCAACTCAAGGACTCAGCCCAGAGAATGTGAAGAAAATACAGATCGCTGTAGTTCAGGCAATTATGTTATATGGCTCAGAGTTATGGTGGGGCATGAAGCCCAATGACTCACGAGTATACGATATACAAAAACTGATCAACAAGCAAGCTCGAGCAATCACAGGTGCTCTCCGAATGACACCAATAGGGCCGTTGATATCAGTAGCGGGGCTACGGTCAGCACAGTACTTACTCAACCGACAACAACGGAGATACGCATCACGGATCCTCGGGCTCCCGTCTAACAATCCAACGAGGTTCCTCATACCACCGGACATATACCGCCCCACGAAAACTCATAGAACCGTGGGGAGACTTCTACGGAGCAGAATCGAGGTAGCAGCAACACTAGAAGCCGGAGTTGAAATAGTTCCCGACAGAACCATAGAGTCGACAATCCCAAAAGATAGGATTCACATTGCAGCTACAGAGAGAGCTTCAGCTGCAGCATCAATGTATGCAATTCCGCCAAGAGGAACGACAGCAATCTGGACAGATGGGTCGCAGAGCAAGGAGGGGAACATCGGGGCGGCCATAGATCATCTGGACCTGGAGCAGCACTGGCAAACGAAACTATGGAACCTGGGACCAACGAAGGAGGTTTTAGACGCGGAGCTATTCGCCATATCTAGGGCCCTACGGTACGCGCTGGAATATGGGAAAGAAACCCCCACCAACACACTCAGAGTCTTTTCAGACTCACAAGTAGCGCTGAGAAGGATCCTAACACAAGATCTAGGCCCGGGTTCGAATGTAACTGAAGACATCAGGAAACACCACCGAAAACTGAAAGAAGCGGGAATCGACACCCACTTCCACTGGGTCCCAGGGCACCACGGGATCGAGGGAAATGAAGTCGCTGACGCCGCGGCGAAGGAAGCCACCAGGCAAAGCCAACACCGAGACGCAAACCGCTTCGGAGCAACGTCAGTCACCCACGTGGCCCGGAGTCTGAAAAAGAAATCCGAAGACGAAGAGAGAGAGTGGGTGGCCAAAACATGCGGGAAATACTACCCCCATAGATTCAAGCTCCCCCGCACTCGAAAGCCAGATCCAACAGCAATAAAAGCCTGCAAAAGCCTGGCGAGTAGATACTTCAGATTCGCCACAGACAAAGGATTGACCGCGGAATACTTGAAACGAATAGGGAGAGCCACAAGCGACGAATGCTGGTGGTGCGGAGATCCTCGACAGAACCGGGAACACCTCTTTAAAGAATGCAGACATTGGAGAAGACAACAGGAAAAACTGTGGAAATACCTAAAGCAGGTCGACCTTACAAAAAGGCATGCACTCTCCACTATCTTCGCGGAACGGAAGGCCACAGCGGCTATTCTGAATTACCTGGAGACGACGAACGTGGGGAAGGTACAGAACGACGCCGAATTAAGAGAGGAAGAAGAGAGAAGGGCCGAAGAATGGGGGTGGGAGCAGCACGAAGAGGGAGGAGTTGAAACGGAAGAAAGAGGGGAGTAGGGGGTACCGAGAAGAGGGAGCGGAGAGAGCAGAGGGCGGAGAGAACAGAGGGCGGAGAGAACAGAGGGCGGAGGGGAGGTGACATACACAATAATGGAAAGGAAGAGGAGAGAACGTGCTTAGCAGCCTGCTAGCACAACTCAAAAGGCGGTCATCGCCAGCGCGAAGGGTCGGCGAGAAATAGGGTTGACCGTGGACGAATTTCCATGTATTCAGAAGGCCTGTAAGAAGCAGAACTAAAAGGGGAGGGGGAGGGCGGAAGCTGTAGAGTAGATGATGCGCCATATCCCAAAGGGACGCATGCGCTTAAATGATATCAATCAATCAATCTACGGGATTATGCATAAACCATGATTTAAACTCAATTCCAGCACCACCACACCATCACCTTTCCCTCCTCCCCTCCTGCTCCACAAACACCACCAACACGGCCGCATACGCCGCCACCACCACCACCACCCCCTCCGCCCCGCCCCCTCCACCCCTTCTCCCTCCAGTAGCAAACGCAACCCCCACACTCAACACCACCGTAAACCCTGCAATCCACACCAACCGCCATCTCTCATCCACCACGAACTTCAAGATCGCCATGGGCCCGAGCATAAGTGCGGCGGTGGAGAGCGCGACAACGAGACGCGTGAGGCGGCGGGTATAGGGGGACGAGATGGACGTGATGTCGCTGAGGGAGGTGGTGGAGGGTGTTGTGCTCCCGCCAATGTCACCGCCTCTGCTGTTATGGATGTTGATTCTGCTGCTATGGCCATGAGTGTTGTTACCCACCATCCCTCCTCCTCCCCAAGGCCAGAATCGCCGCCGCAGTGTAGCAGCGTCTACTCGCCGCCGCCGGAAAACACGACTCACGACCCGGGAAAGAAGTTTTTCGAGGCTGTCGCGGTTGGTGGTGCCGAGTTGTACGAGGTCGTCGTGGTGCTGCGGGGTGTAGATGGTTTCGCTGGTGGGTGCAGTGAGGGTGTGCAAGACGTGGGTGTCGGAGTTGCGGGGGGGCTCGAGAGTGGTGAAGACGGCGTCTTGGAGGAGGAGGGATTCGTAGTAGGATTTGAGGTGCGTGTGGAGGGAGTGGAGGAGGTCGGTGCGGGTTGGGGGGGATGGGAGGGGTGGGGATGGGGAGAGGGAGGGGGAGATGGAGGATGAGCTGGAGGAGGAAGAGGAGGAAGACCGGGTGAGGGTGGGAATGTTGAGACTCTCTCCCATTCGCCGTTTTCTCAACTTCCTCCTCCTCCGAGTCCTTTTCCTCCTAGTCTTTACATCCACGCTCTCGAGGTTTATAGAACTCGACCCCTCCGCCTGGTAATAAACCCCAACATCCTCAGCCCTCATCAACATCTCCTCCAACCGCGCCAGCTCCTTTTGTTGTGTCAACAAACTCAACATACTGAGGTGTCCGAACCGCCGAAACACCGTCAGGTTCCTGTGTGCATGCATTGCCCTTGCTGTCATTATTGTTTCCGCCGTTTCCATGTATTCCGGGAGTTGATGTTCGGGCTCATCGGATTTGTAACTGAAAACGGGTGTTTTTGCATCTCCTCCTCTTCCCCCTGTTCCTTCATTGTTGGCTTCCCAAGCACTGGTCTTGAAATCTTGACCTTCTTCATCGCCAGAAATACGAATCCGCACCTCCCCGGAACCGTCTTGTCGGGTTCCTCCCTGATTCCCGCTATCACGACTCGATCCGTTTGGGCCGCCGCTGCCATCCGAGCGTGGACGTGCTGAGATGAACGTCGGGAATGGGTACCCGTACCGTGAAGGCTCGCGGATGAGGTGTGGACGTAGGTGGGGGAGAGGGGGATAGAGAGGAGTGGAATGTGGGGTGGTGGTGGAGCCTGAGGGGGTCGTGTTGCAGCCTATTGTCATGGTTTCTCGTCGTTATCGTTATCGTTATCGTTATCGTTATCGTCGTCTTCTTTGTGGGAGAATATGGAGTTGTGAGTTTGCAATGAAAAATAGAATAGCGACGAGAAACCGAAACATCGCGGGGAGTATATCTATCTCGAGCTCTCTCTCTCTATATCTCTATTGCCAGTAGACTCCCCAAGTATGACTCCAACTCCTAAACCCACATCACCACGCACGCGTCCAATCCGTCACCGAGCCGTATCATAACCATCACCTAATAGCGGCGTGATGGTGAATATATATCACTTGGTGGTGAGGATGCGGAACGTGAGGTGTTGGCGAATGGTCACACAAGACGTTGGGGTCATGCGTAAATAGTGAGCGCGGGTGCGAGTGTTTGCGGGTGACCAGCGTAGGGGGTCAGGTGGGAGAGAGGGAGGGTGATTGGGGGTTGGTGAGTCAGGCGGTGAATGGGGTTGGTGTTGGGGCTGTGGAGAGAAGAGTTGGGAAATGTAGTTGGTTGGGATATAACTCGGTGAGGTGATGGGCTGGAGCAGGAGTTTTACGGATCTGAGGTTCGTGTCTAATTCAGATTTCTAAAATATGGAGGAGTGTTCAGCTCATGTATCCTTCATTATTATGGCATTCCTACCATCTGTACACAAGATCAAGCCAAGTATGTCGACAAACAACAGTATCATCCTCCTCTTCTTCTTTCCGCCATTTTGCGCCGATTCTCTCTCACAGCCAGATCCCAGTCCATCTCTTACAGCCCACTCTTCTTTCAAACCCTCCTTCAATCCCCAATAACGCCTCCAAAGTACAACCCCATCACAATGACCAACACAATGACCACAACGACCACAAACCCAATCGCCCCCATGAGCAAATACCTCGCCATATCATCCGGCGCGCCCCTCCTCCTCCACCGTCTTTTGGTCCGGTACCGATACCCGGGGCCCCTCACATCGAGATTCAATTCTCCGCGGGTACGGGGCGGTGCAATAGCGACGACCGTGTTCTGTCCGGTAACGGGGTGTGCAATAGTGATTTCCTTGGAGTGGTGACCATGATGATGGTGATGGTGATGTTGAGAGGGAGGTATCAGCACGGGAAAGCTGGAGGAAACATGCTGCGGCGCGGGGATGACGATTTGGCCCGGTTGGAAGCGTTCGGTGGGAGGGGTGACTTGGACGATCGCCGAGGGAGGGCGGTGGATTGTGATGATGCCGTCGTTTTCCATGGCGGCGTTGAAGGAGAGCGGAACAAAGGATGGTAGATGTAGGAGAAGGATGTGTTGATGTGCTGGAGGATGGTAGTACGGTGGGAAAGGAAGAAGAAGGGAATGGGGGGG
>ML220113.1:454383-685674 GCA_004786065.1 Ascodesmis nigricans
AGATTGGGAGACGAGTGATAATTCCACATTCAGGCTGCAATCAAGTCACTTCACAATTGTATGATCGAGCCTTTAGTTTTAGAAAAGTCGACGGAGAAGATGAGGTAGATTCGACTTGCTTATCCCCATGATATTCAAAATAAAAGAACTAACTCGTTGACGAGGAACTAACGTTGTAAATTGAATTTCAAAGGCCAAATTGTGTACTGAGAATGTAAACAAAAAAATCAAAACAATCCAGGTAAATGATCGTGACACAAGAATAAGTAGAAAGAAAAGGAGAAAGTAAGCAACATAGAAAACACTAGCAACTCAAAACCAATCAAAGATACAAGAAAAGACCCTCTCAAACTCTCCATATCACCTCTTCCCCCCGACTTATTTCGGCAATGCCGGATAGATATCCTCGCTGCTCATCAAGTCATTTTCATGGCCAATAAGCTGGTCATCTTGCCTGTCGTTGGCATCAAACAAGTGGCCCTGGCAAGTATGGTCCCGATAGAAGGCACAGCAAACTCTGTGCGCGTCAAATCCAGATGCTTTATCATTTTGCCTGCCTTGAAGATTGGTGCACTGGACGAGAACCAATCGGTCCGGATGAAACTCCCGATCATCGTAAGCTTGATACTTGAAAGAATAGTGACCGGCTGAATCCTCATACTCGTAAATTTCAAGATAAGGCCGCTCGCCTTCAATATATTCAAGTGGCTCATATCCGTTCGGAGAATCAAAGTGAAGCACGGAGTCACCAAATTTTGTTCCCGTAAGCATGAGGCACTCGTGGTAGCTGCGTGCTGCTCGACCTCTGGCCAACTTCTCCACAATCTGTGCTGCTCTCGCTGTGCCGCTGGCCACCCTTGGCCCTACTCTAACAACGGCATTTCAGATCGCGGTGTCCAGACTTCGGGAGAGTCTGATGAAACCAGCTCACAGGCGTACCAGTCCCCAATCCGACCTGGCCCTTCAGAGTTGTCACCATAAATGTTCTCACTGAAGATGTCGCCTTGACATAATCGATATCACTGGGCCAGTCGTCGTCGTGTACAGTGTCGACAATTTCTTCGGTGGTGAAATATTCAATTCCCTCCTTTTCCAGGAAGCCAGTGTCTGCGATGAAAGCTGCACACGGGCCCATCCGCTTCCATTTCTTCACATTTAGTTTGTTCTCCTTCTCCGACGCTCTTCTTAAGACGTGGTGGTGACGTGAGAAGTTTGGTTGAAGCGATGGAGAGAGGTTGGACAGATGGTTAAGCCCGTTAAGCCCGTTAAGCCCATAATCTCCGCCATCGTAGGACCTTGACGAAGTAAAATTTCTCTCGTTGTAAATCTCTCCTCGCCTAAAAGATTTCCGAGTATTCCAGCGAACTATTTTCGGTAAACCTGCTGTCCGTGTCAAATTCTGTCATTGTAAGGGGCTTGGGGTTCACGTCTTCACCACAACTTTTGCTGAAAAGCCTTTTTCAACCCCATTCGTCATTTAATAAAAGGCATTTGGACCTACCCACATCAGACTCATTAATTTCTGGGTCTCACTTGCTCACACACTCTCTCAATATTCCGTCTACATTGCCACTTCACTATCAACTTGTATCATCTCTAAATAGCTTCATTTAGCTCCGTGAAGTCTCTTAGGCTCGCCTTCCCCAGTTTGACTGCAACTATCGACCGCGTTCTCTCAGGCTTAGTCTGGTCAACTACGATATGTCCAACGAGAATATACCATGCTCCGACTCGCAGTTTCTATGCTATGAAGGGGTTGAGAGACACCGTTATCGTAATGGCAGCTTTCGGTGAGCCACTGGGTTCGCTTATTAGATAGAGTTCTGCGCGTTTGGGGTTCCAAGAGTAAATACTTAGACGAGTGAGCAGATGTTGCCGCAATAGGAAGCCATGGTACGGATACCTGCCGATGATGCAAATTTTGAGGCCGTTAGGGAGTGATGAAACTTCATCCAAGACATAGAGTTTGATCGGGGGAATAGGGCTCATTTTCTGGCTGGGACGAAGGATGGATGCACGGATGTCAAGCGGAATGGGAGAAACAGCGAGCGAAGGGCTTTAGAGAAGGTGCTCCGAGCGGGAAGGGATGAAAATTCAGTAGACAGAAAATAATCAGCGAGAAAGTCGATATAAAGGGTGATGTTCTCAGCCAAAGTAGTAAGGTGAAGAAACCCGAGCTGGCAGCGATGGAGTCTCGCTGGTACACTATAAACGCGCTTATGTAATGACCAGTTTGTCATCCTGCGACGGGATAGAGGCGGGGCCGGGTAATGGCCCATGTAGCGGCTCGCACTATTTGGCCACTTACAACCAGAGAAACCACATAAATGTATCCTTCTCATGATTGTACATTGAATTAGAATTGATGAGATATGAAAGACATAATCGTAACCATAGTCGCTGTTCTTACGAGTCTTCGGGATTCGCACCTCCGCCGACGGTTGTTCGTGTCTCGATCTCCTCACGACCACAACCACCACCACCACAACAGCGCTCCCTCCCACCCGCCCGCTCTCCCAACCCTGATCTCCACCGTGCCAGCGCCCAGGATCCCGCCGCTCCAGCGAAGCGACCCGGATCCTCCCCATCGTCCGTCGACTCGTCCTGCCCTTTGATCACAAGGGGCTTCGGACGACTTCGCCGGAGTCTCGCTCCCAATTATGGAGAACCGTTCGCCAGGCGGTGATGCCGCCGCTACTCCTGTCGCAACCTCCCCTGCCGCTGTCGCAAAGCCTGTCAGTGAGAATCCCCATGAAGATGCGATCATGGAGGAAGCCACCAAGACCGTTGCAGACACGTCGTTGGCCACTGACACCTCCACGGTGATCAACGGCAACGACGACGCGACCATGGAGGATGCGCCTGCGACTGAGATTGAACCTGCAGCAAAGGCAACAGAACCACCACCGCCGCCACCACTGGTTGAGGACTTGGAGGATGTGGATATGGAAGATGCGGAACCGGTTGCACTTGTGGGCACTACCCCTCCAGTGTTGAGCCAGGAAACAAAGCAGGTAGGATATAAAGTTTGCCGCGGCTTGCGTTGGTTCTCATTCTGAGGAATTTAGGCTTCCGTAACCACGCCAGTGCCACCGTCCGCTCTTACGGAGGTTGAGAAAATCGTGGCCTCAATTGAAGTAAAAGGTCCCACAGTTGGAGAGATCCCCACCCCTCCACCAGTCTACACAGAACAGGATGCAATGGGCGCCCATTTCTCGAGTATCCCGGACGATAGCTTTCCTCCATTTAACCCTTCTTGTAACCGCACCGAAGTCAATGAACCGAATATCCCTGGTACCCCGCCGCCACCTGCAACTCCAGTTACCTCACGAGCGACCGCCTTCGTGACACCTGCACGAGTTCCTCACGATCTTCAGAACATCATCCGAGCAGCCCAACAAACCGTGGAGAAGACGATGCGGCTTCAAGAACCTATTCCGCCATCGCCAATCATCGAACCCGGCGCGCTCCATGAGCTGGGTGATATCCACTCTCCCGACAGAAGACGATCTTCTGCAACGGCTGGGATTGCAGGATTGGAGGAACTGAGGAATCGGATGGAACAAGAGGCTGGGCATAGGAGCAGGTTTGATCAACTCTTGGAGGCGACTGAGGTCAACGAGGAACAACTCAATGAGGACGGACAACCCATCATCAAGGCTTTCTTGCGGATAGATTTCGCTGATGGAAACGTATACTACGTTAAATCTCCATCGGTGGTTTTTGGAAGAGCGGATGGGTCAACGGGGGTAAGCGTCCAACATGTCGGCAAAAACGGAACCACCATCATGGAAACGGGTCCGAGGGGGTTTGGAAGGCTCCCTGCGCCTGGAGAGTTTTTGGACAAGCCAGAAAAGAAAAAGAGGAAGAAGAAAAAGAAGTTCGAGTCGGATCTGCGGAAGAACAAAGCCAGCTCTTCTGGTGCTAGTAGTACCACGCCAGGGCCCGGGCAAAGTTATATTGGCTTCCAGGAACCTCCCGGATTTAGGAATCCGTTTGGACATATCGAGACCACCGATGGTCAGGAGGAGCCTGTCATCCATTTGCCTCTTAAAAGTTGGGGAGAAAATGTACCAGTACGGAAAAACATCTCCCGAAGACATGCGAGGCTCTTTTTCAACCAACAGAAAAGTCGCTTCGAGTTTGAAGTGCTAGGAAAGAATGGTGCATTCGTGGACGATGAGTACGTGCAGACTGGAACCAACATTGTGGTCGAGCAGAAAGGGTTGAAGGTGCAAATCGGCGGCATTACCTTCAGCATCATTGTCCCCCCTGGAATATATGCGGAGAAGCCGGAAAGGAGCACTGGCGGGAAAGATTTATCATCTTTTCATGGCGGGAAAATGAGCTTTTCATTCCATGATGAACATGGAAACGAGATCCAGACGGATGCATATGGAAGTGATAATTTGAGTGATGAAAGCGGAGATGGTGACAGCGGTGAACAGAGTGATGAAGACGAAGGGGAGGCCGATGAAGAAGGAGAATCGGAAGAAGAGGAGGAGGAAGAATCAGAGGACGAAATCGAGCCTTCACCAAGCCCGGAACCGGTTATAGAGAAGAAACGAGGACGCGGTCGACCAAAGAACAGTGATCTCGAGAAGGCGCGAAAATTGAAAGCGAAAGAAGCTCAGAAAGAGCAAGAACGCTTGCAAGAACAAGAACGGAGACGGAAGAAGGAGAAGGAAAGGCTTGAAGCTGCCCGCCGAGAAAAAGAAAAGAGAGAGAAGGAGAAGCAAAAGCAGAAAGAGAAGGAGGAGCGGGAGAAGAAAAGGTTGGCTGAGCAGCGGAAGCAAGAGGAGCTGAAGGAACAGCGGGAGAAACAGAAGGCCGAGAAGAAACGGGAACGGGAGAAGGAAAAGCTTGCTAAGAAAGTGAAGAAGCTTTATCTTCCTACTGTTCCTGGACAAGAGAAGCCCGAAGCAACGCCTCCGTTGCCACCAATACCTAAAGCTCAACCTCCACCACCTCCACCGAACATTGATAACGAGCCAACATATGAACCCGTTCAAGAGCCCCAGAATGATCCTGCATCCATCATGGCCCCGATTCCGTACCAAGATCCCCAGCAACCAGTGCAAGTCCAGCCTCCTCCCCAGCCTCAGCCTCAACCTATCGGACAGTACGCCATTGATCCCTCGCTCTTTGAGCAACAGATGGCACCTCCGCCGCCACAGCCAATATATCATCCTCCTCCCAAGGAGCGGCGGCCAAAACCCCCCCCACGCAAAATCGAGCGGAACCATTCCCCCGAGCCCCAAGAGTCAGATTATACAGAAGAGCAACTTATGAAGCCCACATGCTCATATGTTGTCATGTGCCATGATGCCATCAAAAACTCGCCGAACCAAATGTTGTCACTTCCCGAAATCTACAAAGCGATAGAACGCAAGTACCCTTATTACAAGTTCCGTGTCAACACCAATGGCTGGCAAAGTTCGGTGCGGCACAATCTCGGACAAAATAAGGCGTTCCGTAAGGTCGAACGGTCAGGTAAAGGCTGGATGTGGGGTGTGGTGGAGGGAGTCAGCATCGAGAAGGAGCGCAAGGGGGCTCTCCCCAAGCCGCCAATGATGTATCCCCCACCGATGAACGGAATGTACCTCCCCCAAACCAATGGCCAACTCCTCAATGCAGGAATGGGAATCCCCCAGGCGGGATACTTGCCCCAGCCACAGGGTATGCAGCCGCCACAGTCACAGCCCTTCAACATGTCGGCCCAACAGGTGCCCGTTCCGCCGGCATACTTGCCCCGGCCTCTACCTACCAACACTATCACATCAACAGCAATTAATCCACGACCCATGGAAGCCCCAATTCCGCATCCGACAGCAGGCGCTCCCACCGGACCACCGGAGTTGGCGGAGTATGTCAAGCGTATCATTACGTTGTTGACTAAGCTTATCGCTCAAGCAAAGCCGCACGCACCGTCCAATGCCACGCTTGCCAGCCTTATCATCGACCTTGAGAAGTTAATTGCTTCGCTACAGACAGGCTCGCCGCTTGACAAGAACACGACTGCTACCATGAATAGCTTGGTTTCTCAGATTAAAACACATATTCCAAGTGCCAATGCTGCTTCCGCGTCGTCCACGATGGGTGCTACCTCAACTTCACCAATACCAGGAGCTGCTTCCGCGTCCCCTGTCCCCACTGGCCCCGCTGGGTCACCCCCTTCACCAGCCGCTGTTGTTCCGGCGGCAGTGGCTGCAAACCCAAAGCTGCAACACCACATGGACAGGATCAAGAACATGTCGCCGGAGGAGAAGGCTGCGCTTACCCAGAAGCTTCTGGCAATGAAGCAGAGACAGGCTGCTCAGGCTGCTCAGGCCGCTCAGGCCCCCGCTCAACCCTCAGTTGCGGTCGCTTCAATTCCAGCTTCCACGACTACTCCTACCATCGCATCGACGGGTGTGGCACCTGTACCTCCTGCAACTACTGTTCCTGGGGCCCCGGTAACCACTACTACTGCTCCTGCAGTCAGTGGGACCACGTCCGCCTCACCGCCGGCTGGTAAGGCTCCCGCGCAGGCTGTGACACAGATATCTTCGGATATTCTGCAGCAGGCCATGGCGAATGTTAATGCCAAGCAGCAGACGGAAGGATCAATTTCTGAGATCCAGCAACCGCAGCCGCCCTCACCACAGGGGCAGAAAAGACCAGCTGAAGGGCCACCTACTGCGGACTCGCAACCAGCGCAGAAAAAGCTGGATGTCGGCGTTGGGGCAGCTTGAGAAGTATTTGGTGGTGATGATGTTGTTTTCATCTTTTCTGTGATGCGTCTTAGCGGGAGCGACACTTTAGATTTGGGGTTTGTGGATATTGATTTCGGGCTTGCGACGATATAATGCTTCGATCAGCTCTGCTCGGCTTGTTGGCGCATTGATTGCATGGGCTGGGCTCCATTGTTTCTCTTTTTTGGTGACGGCGTTGCATTTACTGATGATGTTGATGTGCTTTATTGCTGATGTCTCTTTCTTTCTTCCTGTATCTCTGCCTTTGATCTTTCATCCCCAGCGGCATCATGATCTTGCTATGGCTAACGTTGGTGTTATGAATATTTCGCCTGTACTTTTTTCCTGTTTCTCTGTTTTGTTGTTGCTTTTTTTTCCCTTTCTTGTATCTCAGCTTTGCGCATGTGGCATTGCAGGGCTCTTCATCCCTTTTCACTTTTATCATGGCGGGCGCATGCGGTGATGATGGGTTAGGTTCAGCTTCTGTTTCTTTTCTCATCTTCCTCTTCATGATGGTATGCTTTTTTTCTGTATCCAATGGCTTTTCGTATCTACTTATGGCTTGAGATGTTTTTGTTTTTTTGCTGTTGAATATTCTTTTGATAGGGCAGGTGTTGGCGTCTTTGGAGTCCAATCCTTTTTTTTTTTTGTTGTGGGCATTGGAGGTGGTTGACTTTGTATAGTATTCATGAAGTGCTTTATCTCGGGGCATGAAGTGATAGTTCTGGGGGGTAAAAATGTGTGTTGGCATTGCTTGAATTGTGGGCTTGAATTGCGGGCAGAAAGGACACTGAAATGAATGTTGGGCAGATAGATGTGAGGTATCAATGATGGTTAACGTAAGAGAATGAATAAATATAATGCTCAGTTTCAATACTTTTGCTCTTGCACGTTTCTATCCACAATATGAGGTAGGTCATGTGAACAGGCGATGTGAGACGACGCCTGTTGGGGCTCGCCACGCGTCATCGTGCCTTCTCTCAAGCACCCGAACAACTCCCTCCTCCAGCATCATGGCGGAGATTCAAGACACACCATGCACACCCTCGCCTCCATTGCGCCCTCTGTCGCCGTTATCACAGCTGCTCTCATCCGCTACATCGCTTCCCTCCCCAAACCAACTTTTCGCCAGCTGCTTCGCGAAAAAAAACCGCAAATCCGCCTCAACCACTGCTCCGGTAACGAATTCCGGGCTGGAAAAGGATATCTGGGACCTACCAGATGACGGCGAGGGCGAAGAGCTGGTTCCCCGTCCGGGAAATGCTGTAAATCCAAAGAAGCCTACCGCCCGAAAAAAAAAAGCCTCGACCACCACTGGTGATGGCCAGAACACCGCGAAACCGAGACGGAAAGCAACCATGACGCGGAAGAAGAAAGCCGCAAAGGCAGGAGACGATGATGGCGGCTCCTGCTCAAAATATTTTACCAAGCAGTCTAAGCCTGGGAAATCTTCTTCATCGTCAGACTCAAAGAAAAAGTCGGAGACTGTTGGTGGTGAAAAGATTGTCACCGAACCTGAATCGCCTCCTAGAGGTGTCCCTCCACCGCCTCGGCTCAATTGGACTCCTGTCAAGGATACGGTGAAAACGATTGACCTTTGTTCGTCGTCCCCGGAACTGGGAGAGTCCTTTAGTGAACAGATTGGGAAGTTGAAGTGTTCAAGGGAATCGTCTTCCACAACATTTGAGTTTGATAAACCTGAAGCTTTCCAGATGGGGTCGACGACCAAGCGGTCACTTGAAGTCAGTGTTCCTTTTATGCACTACTCTGGTCTGAATTACTGACCCATTGGTTCGTGGCAGACTATTCACCTCCCTAACGCCCATCGTGCCCAAGCCAAACCCCCGCGGAAGCCTTTCACCTCTCCTCCGAAGAAGAAAAGGAAATCGAGCGAAGGTGTCCCTGTAACACTCCTCAGCCCCACAAGCGCTCAAGCACGAATCGCGGAGCAGGAGTTTGTGTTCGGCACGTCGTCGCAGCTCGAGAAGGAGGTTCTCTCGATCAACGAGGAAAAGAGTGCTTCGGTGACAACTGTGGTTGGGGGATCGCTACGGATGTCGAGGTTGAGGGCGGCAACCTACGAGGTGAAACCGTCGGGAATGGGTTTGTGGGATGAGGGGAAGGAAATGAGTCCAGATCTATTGGTAATGGCGGAAGCCCCTCCTTTACCGTTTAATGAGCCAGAGCCCGAGTTGTGGTTGGATACAGTTGACGCAAAAGCAAAGGAAGCTGCTCCATCATCCCCCAAACTTACTACTATGAATCAATTTCTGCAAGCATCTTCCGCCAGCATAGCCACTCCTGAACCCACCTTATCACCGACAATGGAATTTACGATATCATCATCGTCAACGAATAACCCTACAAAACGTCCCACCAGCCGCCAAAAATCCCCTTCTATTTCCTCCACCAACTCCGCCATTACCACCACAGTCTCCAAGCCCCCTATCCACAAGACACAGTCGGCAGCAAAACCTGATACCCCTTCAATGCCAGACTACTCCACCTACACGATCGCCCAGCTCCAAGAACAAATCTCCAAATACGGCATGAAGAAAATGTCCAAATCCGCCATGGTTAAACAGCTCGAGATCTTCTGGCATGCGCTAAACCAACCCACCGCTCAGCTGCGCCCCCACGATCCCGAAGCAACCGACGACCTCCATCGACCTCCATCACGCAGTAAACGAGCCACAAGTGCGGCCCCCAGAGCCAAGAAATCCATACCATTTGATACAACTTTCATCACGAAAGCAATCCGGATGGCAGCGGATATGCCAAATGCGGGATCATCATTTTATCATCATATTTTGATGTATGATCCGATTATTTTGGAGGACCTGACTGAGTGGTTGAATAAGGAGGGATTAGTGGCCGCAGGCGCGGAGGCAGGAGCTGAGTTGAAGGTTCAGGATGTAAAGGAATGGTGTGATGAGAATTCGGTTTGCGCGCTGCCGAGGGAGACGCAGAGGGGATTAGAGAGGACGAGATTTTAGATGCATGGAAAGGAGTTATGGAGTTGGAATCTTTGGTCAATACCCTATGTTGTGTGCTGGGCGTTTGTGGGTGAATGTTGCGTTCTGTAGACATGATGGCTTGCGTTTGATATCAGAGCATAAGGGCAGAGTTGTATGGTAACATTATCTATTTTGGGGCAAATAATTGGATTGATGATGGCGCGAATTACAACTTGGAGTTGTCGCCTCTGTTGGTTGCCCCATTGCCCCAAAATCGCGGCAGGATTTGTCAGTTACCATACACACCTAGCAACTTAACTCCACTTCTTTTCCTGTCTGTCTGCGCCCTTATTCTTCCGGAGCACTAATGCCGCAATGCCGCCTTAGCTCTCTTCCTGTTTGGGATGGAGATATCACGTATGGGGGAACTTACACTGGATTCTTTCCAAGTACCTTTCCTGGGAGGTGATCTTCCAACGCAATGCACTATTCACCAACCCATTAGCCCCTCTCGTTCTCCAATCCCTCGCCCCCTTCGCTCCCTTCCAACACAACTCACCTCAATCTCAACCTGCACATTCTTCGGCAAAGTCTTAACAGCCACACAACTTCTGGCGGGCTTAAACCCCTTAAAATGCTTCTCATAGACACTATTCATGGCAGCGAAATCATTCATATCAGCCAAGAAGACCGTCGTCTTGAGAACTCGGTTCGGCGAAGATCCAGCAGCCGCCAACACGGCCTCGAGGTTCGCGAAAACGGCTTCAGTGCATTCTTCGATCGTGCCGGTGATCACGTTGCCTTGCTTGTCGGCAGGGATGCACCCGGAAACGAAGACGAAGCCGTTGGCTTTTACAGCTTGAGACTGGAGGGGGTTAGGAGAGGTGGAGGTGGTGGGGAGGGGGGACGGACGTAGGGGCCAGCGGGTGGACAGGCGTCTTGGGTGCGGACCTGGGGAGAGGTTAGCTCTGGGAATCTTGACGGTGGGGTAGTTGGTGGTAAACATACGGGCTTGGGGATGGAGCTCATGGTGTTTTAGGTTTAGTTGTGAGGGATTGGGAGTTGAAGAGAGAGAAAAATGGAGGATGGTGGTTGTGGTTGTGGTGTGGTTATCTGGAGCCCAGGGAGGTCTGGCTTCGGCGGGGTTTGGCGGGGGATGGGAAGATGGAGCTAACCTTACGTCGATGTTGATGCAATGACACAAGCTGCAACCAGAACGCCAGTTGTCGCTTAGTCACGGGATCGGGCATTGGTAGGTAATGAGGAGGGGATTGATTGACTACACACCACCGAGGTTTGTTGCGGATATGCAGACTTGTGAGAAGAGATATGATTTGGGACAGTCATTGTTGTGGGTGGTGATCGATTCCGGAGGTGGTGAGAATCCACTGGCTACGGGCAAAGGAAAGAAGTAATTCAAGGTAGGGCTTTACTTCACCTCCCCGACGCACGTGATGTTGTAAACTCCAAAATGAATTGGGACTGGCAGGACAAGCGCCGGACAAGAAGATGAGGGAAAATTCAAGTAGGTAATAATACGGTCATGTTCATAATATTGCTTGAGTCCAGTCAGGTCAAGCTCATGGTTAGTCGGCGTCTGTGCAGTGTTACCTTTTAGATAACCTTAAACTTTCAAGCGGTTGATAACTTTAGATACCACCTTTGGATCCCTTCTTTCCGTTTTTGAAGATGGCGGAGCCTGTGAGAATGTCAAGTAGAAACTGCAGACAGCTGGTAGTAGCAGTTCGACCCACACCCACTGATCGTCCCGATAGATATGACGGCGCCATGGTGACGAATGAACCCAACAGTGTCTTTCCATAGTGGGCATGCTGGTGGTAAGCTGTGAGGTGAGGTTCTCCATCTTTCCTGTGCGACGTCAGTCATCGGTATCTTCCGTGGCGATCCTGTACCACATCTAATTACTCTCCAACCTCTTTCAACTCTCATGGCTTAGGTACCGGCCTCAAGTGTTGGCCTTCACGTTGCACTTTTTGCCTCAAGTGTTGTGCTTTTACCATTAACCAGGTAATGGATGCTTTACAGCGTCGTACAAGTCTGTGGATGAGGATTCAATATCATCATCATCAACGTGTTTATCACTTCGTTAGCCTTGATCGGCAGCCTTCAAACTTTTCATACTGTATACGCCATAAGCAGAAGCTTGTTTACAGCCTTGAAAGCCCAACAAAGATCGTCTAAACCTATAGAAAATCCCACATTCGGATCCACTCGTAGGTTGATGGATCCTGAGAAACAGAGTTGACCTCAGGCTTCGGCTTGGCAGGGAGTAAAGATGGATGGCAAAAAGATGAAACGAGGCATATGTGAGATGGCAAACGGTCGGAAATCGGTTGTTACAGTAGGTGTTGATGTGTATATCGTTCTTAGCAGGTGTCTACGGGGTCTAGAGTGCGGGAGCGCTACCGGAGGAGCTGGCCGGTTTCTAGAAGCCGGCTCAGAAGCACAATGGACCAGTTCGACACACACCATGGTGCGTATCAAAAAAGCGTTGGTCAGCGCCCAAGCGCGGGGCACTCCCACATCATTACCGGCACATCCTAAATATCGCGCACCACGCTCTCACTTTAGCCCGGAAGAACATCGTTTCCGTCACATCATGCGTGTACACGAGCCTTGTATTCGTATGTACACATGTTACTCCTCAATGCTCCATCCATAGCGCAGGAAACCAGAATCACCAGACCAGCAGTGGGAAGGGCGGTCTTTCTCAACCCAGCCGCCCACCTCCACCTCTGAAGTTGTAGAGCGGGGTAGACCATGCATTGTCACTCGTGACGGACCTTGAAGGGGACTGGGCTTAAAGCGGGTGGCTACAAGAGGAAAGCAGACCCTGGAAGACCACCGCCGGAGAGTGCGGGGGGGAAATCTACAATAATGCGCATGGGATGAGGCGTTCTTCCAGCCCTCTAAAGAAGGAGCTGAGAATGCTTTGGACAAGGCTGCAAGTTCCATAATAGTCGAGGGAAATCTTGTGCACAAGGAAAGAAAGGCATGGCTGATGACGGTTGCAAGGAAAAACTTAACACTGGCGGGGGCAAGTCCATGAGTGGTGTGGTTGGAGGATGCGCACTGAGTTGTTCCGGCAGAGCATCACACACGCAGCCAGAGCGCTACGTATAGTCCTCGTACATGGGCACGTTTGTTGTGACGAAGCTAAGCCGGTGCCGGTATTTATGAGCGGAGAACCGAGGCGGTGAGGTGTGAGCACCGTGCTGTGGGTGGTGTGTATGTGCCGTCAGAAGCAGGTGTATCCTGAGGAGTACTCAACGTGATGCGATGATTCATGGTATAGAACTACACATATTCCAACAGTGTATGCATTACTGAAGCCTCTGGATCGTGATGCACGGTGAAGAAGCATGGAAGAGTGCCATGAACAAAGCTTGGACCAGCTTGGGGAGGCCGGTGCTCATGATACAACAGCGAAGAGGGATTTGGATGCAGTAACGACGACAACAACAACAACAACAACAACAACAACAACAACAGGGCGAGACGAGCAGCTTTTGAAGACTTCATGAGCCCCAATTAAATCTCTGGGCGCATGGCGGTCAACCGAAAACAGTGGTGATGGGGGTTTGGATCAGTGGCCAACCGGGGCTGGATCCTGTGGCACCTCACTCCCCCTCCAAGCCTCCCGCGTTGCTGCCCAACTCATTCCAGCCAGCCAGCCGCCAGTCTTCTACCCCCCCCAAGCACCCCTCCCCTTCCCACTTCCACCTCCTCTCCACCCGCCCACCTACTCCCCCTCCACACTCTGCTGCCATCTAAGCAGCTCTCGACATCGACCTCTCCGCTGACCCTCAGCCTCATCCGCTCCGCAACCGCCATCGTGAGTACCAGCATCATCCTCTCCCATCCCTTCCCGCCCATGCCCGCTGCTCCCAGCCCCTTTCTGGACGTTCTTGCTCCGGCCACCGCCAACACACGATCGCCGCGTGCCTGGATCAACTACACCTGCTCCTACTTGACCAAATCTTGCTGACCTCTTTCTCTCTCACCAGTCCCTCTCGGCCAGTCTCCCCGTCGACGCTCGCTGACCACCGCCCAGCTCTCACAGCTCGGTCGACGCGCCTCTTCGCTCGGTACGCCCAACTCTCTTGTTCTTCTCCTTTCAGCATGTCCGGCTGCTTGGTTGGCTGGATGGTGGTGGTACGGCTTACTGCTGGCAACGACTGTCAATGATGGCAGTCTTGGCGCAAGGAGAGGGGCTGCAGCTGGCAGGCTGAGCAACTAGGAGTGGAAGCCTGGTTGTGCCAGCGAAAGAGCCATTAAACTGCTCGCAAGGCTTCCCCGTTCCAGTGCCACCTGCCGGCGTTTCTTCTCTCGTTGCCGCCAGCCTCGTTCCACCATCTCCCGCACCTCCACCTGCTACACATCCGAGCGTCCTCAGAAAAATCTTGCGTGCTGACGACATCTCTTTAGACCTCCTCATCACCAAACTGCAAGCCACTCCAGACAAAATGGCGACCATGGTACGATCTCTCTCTCTCTACTGACATTACTCTGTTACGAGCAGCCAGCGGTGGCTGGGCAGCGGCTACACCATGCCACTGAAACGTGGACACCAGCTGACTTTGGCAGGATTTACGGGTCGGCAATAAGTATCGCATCGGCCGGAAGATCGGTAGCGGCTCCTTTGGTGATATCTACCTTGGTCAGTATATTGGTTTCTGTATGGTGGTGACGAGCCAGATAGGTTGACGTATATTGCAGGAACCAACATCATCTCTGGTGAAGAGATCGCGATCAAGCTCGAATCTGTCAAGGCCAAACATCCGCAGCTCGAATATGAAGCACGAGTCTACAAGTCGTTGGCTGGAGGTGTCGGCATCCCATTCGTTCGCTGGTTTGGTACTGAGTGCGACTACAATGCCATGGTGTTGGATCTTTTGGGCCCCAGCTTGGAGGATCTTTTCAACTTCTGCAACCGGAAGTTCACCCTGAAGACGGTCCTTCTCCTTGCGGATCAGCTGGTTCGTTCCTTCTGTTCTTTCCCCTGTTGCCTGCCTAACGATCTCTCAGATCTCCCGCATTGAGTACATTCATGCCAAGTCGTTCATTCACCGTGATATCAAGCCCGACAACTTCTTGATGGGCATCGGAAAGCGCGGCAACCAAGTCAATGTCATTGATTTCGGTCTGGCCAAGAAGTACCGCGACCCCAAGACCCATTTCCACATCCCGTACAGAGAGAACAAGAACTTGACGGGTACTGCTCGCTATGCTTCCATCAACACTCACTTGGGTGTTGAGCAGAGTCGGCGTGACGATATGGAGTCCTTGGGTTATGTCATGTTGTACTTCTGCCGTGGCTCGCTCCCCTGGCAGGGTCTTAAGGCTGCTACCAAGAAGCAGAAGTACGACCGCATCATGGAGAAGAAGATGACTACTCCCACCGAGGTCCTTTGTCGTGGATTCCCCAACGAGTTTGCCATCTACCTCAACTACACCCGCTCCCTGCGCTTCGATGACAAACCGGATTACTCGTACTTGCGCAAGATCTTCCGTGATCTCTTCGTTCGCGAAGGTTTCCAGTATGATTACGTTTTTGACTGGACTGTCTACAAATACGTAAGTTTTACTATCTTTTTTTTTTTTGTGTGAGTGCAAATGTTGATGTGTTCCTAACCACCAAGCAGCAGAAGAACCATCAAGCCCAAGCAGCCAACCAGCAACAGCAGCAGCAAGTTGAAGACGAAGAGCAGAAGCGTGCCCGTGGCCAGCTCCCGCCCCACGCTTCCCAGCAGGCAAAGCCCGGCGTTGTCCCCGGCACACGCCGCAAGATCGGCGGTGAACAGACACCCGGCATGGACTCTACCCGCGGTATGAGTGGATCTGATCGCATGTATGTCTTCCATCCCCGCCTTGCAATGAAACTCAGTAAACTGACAATTCTCCAGGCTTCGCTCTGCATCCAAGGGCACTCAGCAGAACCCTACCAGCTTTGGCGTTCCCCCCGGCGGATATCGTGTTAACAAACGCGACGACCAGACCGGTGGCAGTGGCCAGCAGTGGTACTGACTGAACAAACCGGCGAATGATACGGTCTGGGGCCGGCTCCGTCGACTCTCCAAATTGTGACCGACATCGTTCTATGGACCTTTCTGCGATTGTTTACAATTGCTGATTTCATCACTGGCTGGGAGCGTTCACGAGACTACTGGAAGCGACTGCTTTAATGATTTCCTATCATGTTACCCCTTTCGTGTGGAGTGTTTTTGTGTTGCGATGACCCTTGTTGAGCCTCCGTTTGTTTTGCTTTGTGTTTGATCCTTGGCCACCTAGGTGGCAGTGGTTGTGGGATCTTGGGCCTTCATCATTTTTCACCATCGTCGGTTCTGGTCTCGGCCGTATTTTAGCTCACGCCAAAGATGTTCCTAACGGATTTCGGCTATCATCCTCACGGCATCGACTCTTCCTCAACTTTGATCTCGACTGCTTCGACGGATGGGTTCCCTAGACCGATGTTATTTGTCAACACGTTACTTGGATCCCTTCCGGGGGAGGAAAGACGCCACCGGGGCAAAAAAAGAATGGTTGCTGGTGCTATTCTGAATCTTGTACTGCCCTTCTGCACCTACTGTCGATTTTTTCTTGACGGGTTTCGACCTGGACAGCACTTCGCGGGATTGGTAGGATTCAACGATGAGGACATCAGTCACAGTGGCTCAGTCGGGACGGTATCCTGTTTTCTTGCATCTTTATCTTTGCCGTTGGCTCGGGGTTCATCGCTTACATTGCACTGCCGCTCATTTGCTCGGGCTTTTCAACACACGATTGGGGTTTCTCTGTTCATTGCTTTGTGATTTTCAAGATTGGAGCAGCGCTAGTCCGGTGTTTTCAACAGAGGAAAACACCGCTCGTGGACGTGATACTTGGCCGGTATCCTGGGTTGACTGGAGGAGGAATATGTTATCTTGCTTTTTGTATCTTTGCATGCTGTTTTTGTCCGTGTTTGTACTGTCTCGCACACCTGTGTTTCGATTGCTTTTACTAGCTGGGGCAGCGCTCGCGGGGGTTCCCTCTTCGGAGGCTATTTCTTAGAGTCCCGCTGCTTCTGCTATGGCTAGGGCCGGATGACGGTGGGTTATGAGCTCTCATCTCAGTCTTGGTTTCCTGTGGTTCTAATGGGTTTTATGATGGATACTGGTCGAAGGGTTTGAGTTGAGGTCGGACTGGTTAGGACAAGCCTTAGGTGTGATAGCATGTTGTATCTGATCATCCTTTACTTTGATATTTTTGCCGCTACGCTCTCTGCTCATTCCACGTGTTCTTCTTCCCCGTCCCTGAGAGGATTGCTCGCTTTTCTCAGTGGAGCAGGGGGCAAACTGTTGATTGGATATGTCGATAGTTTGTTATGAAAGGGTAAGTACGGAGAAGAGCTTGGAGAACAGCTGTGCTGGAGGAGTTGGAAGGGACGTCGCTGAGCGGTAAGAAGTATGAGAGGTAAGATGAGGGCCAGGAAACGTGTGGCTGACGTGCCTAGGTATAAGGATAGGATTCCATTTTCCACTGCATGACGTTATTAGTAGTTCATGCTAGAGTGAGAGAGGGATTATGAATTAGATGAATTTCTTTCTCATTCCATTGTCCTCTCGAGCAAGAATAAACCTGGCTTCGACTCGACACCAGTGAATCTGCCTTGTGGGCAGCCTTCCATCCGAAGATGTTGCACGCAACTGCGCCTCCTCGTATTCCGCATGCCATGCTGCACACCACAGTCACTGCCTAGAAATCGATCTGATCTCGGCGTGATAATAGAGCCAGGACTTGGGAAGCAATATTATTCCACCCTTGGAGATCGCCCATATCCCCTTCACGGCTTTGAGCGACATTCACGATACAGTAATCCCTTCGCAGCGGGCAGCTCGTCGATGGACTCGAAACAACCCGGTCCAGCACCTAAATCATCCCTCCAATCTTCCTCCTCGTCCCCTACAAACCTCTCCTCCCTTACACTACCCATCCTCCTCCGCATCATCTCCTTCGTCCCTTCAGACCTCCAGTCAATCGCCCGCTTCTCCCTCGCCCTCCAAAGTCGCCAGCTCCATATTCTCTTCCAACCTCACCTCAAGCCCCTCACCCACCGCGACTTTCGCTATTTTTGCCATGTCTATCACCCCCACTATGCGGCCTTCCCAACCTGCTGGCGCTGCAACCGCCACTTCCCAATCCACCACATCATCGGTTACTCTCTTCATAGCCGCTGCTATTGTATCGCATGCTTCATCCACCTCATGAGCATCAAAAGCCTGCCGGTCTACTATGACGCCTCCACCAAATGCCGCCCGGGGAGTGAGCTCAGTGATGATATACTTAAAAAGGATTCTGTTTTAATGCATCACTGGAGCCCCGAGTGGATGCTGCATGAAGCTGAGTGGAGACAAAAGGAGAACCGATTGGAGGTGAAGATCAAGTTTGAGGATGTTGTAGGCACGGCGTGGAACTTGTGGCGCCCGGGAAGAGCAAAGTGGAGGAGTGAGCACAAGTTGATGGAGTTGGTGTCGAGGTTTGGAGAGAAGTATAGGCCATATAACAAGAGGGATGTACAGAAAGCTAGGGAGAGGGTGGGGTGGGTGCCATTGGAAACGCTGTTGAAGATTATGGCTGATTGGGAGGGGTTGATGTGTCCAACGGGTAGACCGTTGAAGAGGATTGTGAAGCAGGATAGGCCTACAGGGAAGAAGGTGGAGGCCGCTGTCGAACCGGTCACGGTTGAGAGGTTGCTGAAGTTGTGGTTGGATCCTGAGGGGGAGATAAGGAGTATTGAGAGGGGTTTGAGGGGTAGTCAGACGGGATGGGGGAATACAGAAGAGAAGGAGAGGATCTTGACATGGATTGAGATGAGAAGAAGAGTTGGCTTTGCAACGGATATTGGAAATATTATGGATGATGGGGCGGCAACTGCAGGGGAGTTGTAAGGAGTATGCAACTGACGATATACCAGTACATAATGTTAGCAATGAAAGCGACTCAGATGGATGAAACGTTAACTGGACACAAACAAGCAGTTTCATGAGTGCTTGGTGAAAAAGAATCGAATGTCAATGTCACAAGGAGCTGCCGAGTCGACATTACATTTACGGTACCATAGCAATGGTTATCATTGAGTAGGACCTGTTGGAGGAGTGTCATATTGAGGGGCCATTGAATGAGTTGCGAGGGTACCAATTCCAGTTTGGGCACACAAATCAGTGGAGGGCATGGCATCAGGGACGAAACATGTGAGTAGGCGAGTGTTCAACGAATGACGTCTGAGCCGGAGACTTTATCTGTTCAAATAGCGAGTCCATCCTCAACGCAGCTTAGATGGCTTCGCGTCCCATCTGCTGCGCCCCAACACCCACCAGATCGTGTGCAACCATCACCACACTGAACTCAACATCAAATGTTACCAACCCTCTCTGCCTCATGTATCCTTCTTTCTTCGTCCTCTTTCCAGCCTCGCTATCACTATCTACCGGCTTGATGCAATGACCACTCTCACCGCCTGCGCCTTCACACTATCTGGGACCTACTCCCCCACAGCCCGCTACCTATTCTACGCGCTCACCCTCCTCTGCACCGTATCCCGACACGCAACTTGGCTGATCGGGGGCACTCTTGCCGGCTCTCTCCTCTTCTCTTCCATCGCCGTAGCCCACTCATTTCCACTGCTCATCCGCCCTTCCGCCAGCGGGGTCGACCTCGATGTTTTCCCTGTCTTCACCATCACCTCCGTAGGCGCGTTAGCAGCGGGCCCCATGTTGAAATGGAGCTCCACAGTCCGCGAATCCGAATCCGCTGTGAGAACTGTTGTGGCGGCTTGGATGATCTGGTGTTTTGTTGGGGCCGTGGTTGGCGGTGTTGCCGTACGGAGGACATTGGATACGATGAAATACCCCGTGGAAAATTGCGGAGCGGCAGGGAGCAACATGCGAGAATATCAGGTTCCGGAGATGGTGGAGCTCCTCCAATGGAGGGAGATGCTCTGGAAATGGTCGACGGCTGTGATGGTGCTTGCTGGGATCGTCGGGATTTTTGGTTTCTTCCTGGGACTCGTCAACCGCCGCCGCATCAGGGATGAAGCCATCAGGGCGAAAATATTGGCCGAATCTCAGACGAGGGAGGAGAGGAGAAGGTTGAAGAAGAAAAGGTACTCGGTCGTGGGATTCGTCGCACCCATGGCTGTGAGGTTGTCACTGGTTCTGGCAATCGTGCAGGTCGGCGTGATGGAGAGGTTTATGATCGGTCCGAAAGCCATGCCCTCAACGGAATCAATGAAGGCGGTTGGCTCTTGGGGGCCACTCGTGGGCGTGGGTTTGGGGCTTATTGTGGGCTTAATGAAGGCAATGTTGAGTGGCGATCACAGGGTAGCAAGAGAAGTTGAACTAGTGGAGCAACTCCCCATCAAAGCAGCAACTGAAGGCCCCTGGTGGGCTGTCCTGCGCGATATGTGGGATGCATTGCAAGATGCCTCACGATGGTGTCTAAGGCTTGGTGTGATGCGGAGAAGAGATTTTGGTTTGGAGGGAAGGACTGATCTTGGTGTATCAGTTCGATGATAGATATAGTTATCAACTACAACTAAATGAGTGAAAAGAAATGCTAAAACCTGAATATCCTAGCCAATGAGCCATTCGTCCAAAATCACCTGCTATTCGAGGAACGGGGTTCACGTTAGTCGCAAGATTCTATGGTGTTCCGTCTCTTCAACTTGCCCCCACGTTCCTACTACTCTTGTACCTCGACAGCTTTTTTCAACATCCTGTCCCTGGCCTCTTCCTCTCCTCTCTTCTTCCTACTCTCTCTACGATCTCCACACCGCGATCGCTCCATCTCCGCCTTCAATCACAATCACCACCATCCCAGTCGTCACCAATCACACATAGTCACCAATATTAGCTCTAGTCACCATGATCTCGCTCTCCACGAGCTGGGCCATCCTTTCAGGGCTCTCGCGCCTCTTTGCACTCTTGTTCACCATTTTCATGCTTTACGCTCTCCTCAAACTCGCCGACGGGCCTGCAGATGCTTCGTATCTCCAGGCCCTTGATCTCGATGACTCGAAGAGCGGTCAGGCCTCTGGCGCTTTGAAAGACCCAACTTTTGGGACCCAGGATCTGAAATATCCAACGCATCCAGAAACCTACCGGATAGTTCCAACAGCGCCGATGTTCAACCCTGGTCACTTTGATGGTCCAATGTGTTCGACAACCTACCAGACCACACCACAGGCCTCTGGGTTTTACACCGATCTGAGCCATCGAACTTATCCCATCCATCCCTCCGGTTTCAATCAAGCCCTTCAACCTGGTCCTACCGAGGCTGGAGCCCAATTTATCATCTACGAGGGACCAGAACACGACGATGCTACGGAAGATGACGAGATGATTGACTCGGGCGAAGAAGGCGACGAAAAAAACACGTTCCCGGATCGGGACATCACGAAGTCCTCTGGGACACCCACACAATCCAAACCCCATCCACCAACTCGTACGCCACTGTCTGTGTGGACCAAGCTCTTCAAATCGCAATCCCCCAAACTCTCAACATTTACACCGCGAAACATACACCCCTCTCAGTCAGCGTTTTCACAACCTACTATCGCCCAATACTCCGGGCCACAGGCCTTTCCTTCGGCACATCCACAATGTGCCCGACCATGCGCCCACTGCGCCTTGTCCCTCTCCCCAATCAATCCAGCTATTCGATCCCCAATCGACCCATTTGCGTGGATGAAACGGCGATATGTTCCTCTTGACGTGACACTGGAGGATATGGTGACAAATCGCGAGCGGGAGGCGGAGGCGAAGCGGGAGAAGAAACGGGAGAAGGAGATGGAGGAGCGGAGGATTCAGATGAAGAAGGAGATGGAGAAAGGGAGGTTGGACGAGATGTGGAGGAGGTGTGCGACGGGGTATGGGTGTGAGGTGTGTGGCGATAAAATAATGTGAAGGAGAAGGTATTTGGTGCGGAAATTGCTTTGGTGTTTTGTATAATTACTACAGTAACGGCACGACATTTTAGTTGTCACTCGGTACCAATATTCAGACAGTGTTCTTTCAACAATCCTCGCTAGCTCTCCAATCCCCAACAATAAGGTCGGGCCCAGCTTGCTGGAAGATTTTGAGCACGATTTTCGGCACATTCATGGAGGCTGCTTTGCCCATGGTGCGGGATAAACTATGGCGCGGGGAAACGCCTTTCCGCGTTACAAGAACTGTCCATAGCTCAGGCCATGCCCAAGATGAGCACTAACATAGCCAAGGAGGTTTGCTGAGTAATTTGTGCTTTCAAGAAGGGCAAACTTAGACAATAACGTTTTTTTTTAAGATAGTCATGTCACCGAAGGTGCTCTCCTTCTCCTTTCCGTTGATTCCTCTCATAAGAAACATAATTGGCGCCAGAAAGGTTGAGTCTTCGGGATACTCAACACCGCTGCCGTAATAATAGAAGTCAGTATTAGATTCCTTCGCCTATTCTCACCAGAATCCATGTCAACCATGCTTTTTACTATCGAGATCAAGTATCGATTCCATCACCTGTTCCCGCCGCCATCCGTGCGCAGCATTATCAACCATACTTTTTCTTCAACTAGATGGTGTTATTCTGTTTCCACGCCCCAAGATCTAAAACTGCCATGCGGCCACCGTATTGGACCAGCTAGTGTTTCCAGACCCCAAATAGAAATCGTGTTTTACACTTAGGTGGTGTAACAGAATGCTGACGGCACAGCCCTGCATTATGCAATGCGCAACTGCGCATTTATGCCAAGGCCAAGAACACTCCATTGGCTCTCCAATGATCAATCTTCATGCCTCTTTCGGGCACGGAAACCTAATTCTGGATATGCATGCACGAGATAGAGTCAATAATATCTGTTATGTGTGGATTTTCAATCGTATGTGTAGGTGTAGGAAGGTGAAAGGAGGCGGAGAAACTCCGCACTTTCTATGTCAGTAGTCACAAATACGCACGTATCGGCAGACTGTTGCCGACGTAGTATATTGAGCGTTCTTCCAGACTGGTCTCGTGAGTGGACTACCTTTTGGCAGTGTTGGTATAGTAATCTGCACTAGGAGTTATATAGAAGGTATAGGGATATTCCTCATTGATAGCTGTACGATAATCCATGGATTTATCGGAGACACATGCATGGGAGCGGGAAACCCAGGAACTAGCCCCCGTTTAAAATTAAGGAGACATTGAATACTGGGGTGTAGGAAAGAACTCGGACCACTCACAGCCACGCGCGCTTAGAGCATTAATGGTACCTGAGCCTAGCGTCAGTAGACATCCGCCCCCACATGTCACTGTCTTCAAACATTGTGGAAGTATGGCTTACGGTATCAACACTCATCTCATACCCAATACAGAGATGAAATCAATATGGCTGGCTCGAAGAGGTACCTACAAGAATCCTCTCGCTGCTGGATCGCCATTGTATCAACAATCGCAAGCGATATCTACACAGGGTCCTGTAGATCACCGATTGGAGCTGGAGAAGACCGGCGAGCTTCGCAACCGATCCCTTCGCTAGGTAACATGGTGTCATGGCTGGGGGCGCCTAAACTACTCCTCTAGTACAATCTTGGTGGGGCAATCTGACACTTATGAACCTGCCTGCTGCTTACACTCCCGATCCTCGTCGTCCATCCGCGTCCTTCTTCATACTGCCCTCCCTGGGGCGTGTTTCTATCTGCTCTGAGCTCTTCCATTGTAAGCCACAGGGGACGAAGGTGAGTCCGACTGGAGCCCTTGAAAAAAAAACAAAAAAAAAAAACATGAAATAAACTAATCGTTACTCGTTAGGCACAATTGCTTGAATGGCCCCTCTTCCGCTGGCTACCAGGTCATTGCGGCCGTTACTATCCTTCCTGGGCTTCGTCCTCCTCTTCCTCGCTGGTCCAGTATTGTCCGCTCAAGACTCCCTCGGCGCACGGCCATTCCGGGTTGCTTTCGACCTCTCTAAACCTCAAGGCATTGACGGGCCATGGCAGGCTGTTCAGGTGGTAGTAGGAGCCTCAGTGTTCTATGTGTATCCCGGAGGGATTTGGGAATCCAACATCCTGAATTCGACGGTATGCGAAGAGTTCATCGGACAATACTGCACAACCGAGGTGTATGAACAGCACAAATCAAAGACATACGACAAAATTTTCCAGGATATGCAAATGAAGGGAACAATGGAGGATAGATACATCCATAATGTCTATCGTCGTACAGCAACACATCTGGACACTATGTATGTCCCGGAAGCCTATGGAAGCGGTGTCGCCGGCATTGAATCGGCCAACGTCAGCATCCGGTTGATTCAAAAGTCGTCGGTTCATTATCCTGGGCCTGGAGGGAAGGCATACTCAACTGATCTGGGAGCACTGAGCCTCGGGTCACCCGATGACTATCATGTTTGGGAACCATGGAAGGGCCATTTCATTCTCAACGAGCTGGAGCTTTCGGGCCGGATTCCATCAAGGACGGTTGGACTTCACTACGGTTCTGTTTCGCTCAAGCAAGAAGGATCGCTAGTATTAGGTGGTTACGATCCATCGCGTGTTGTTGGACGAGCGTATGCCTACGACTTTGGGAAGGACGTCCTACAAATTCGACTCAATGGAATCACGCATGGAGTTGGATTGGGTATCTCGCCAGACCCAGGGTTTAAGAACGGGACTAAATACGACACGCAATACATTAATGTCATGCTTAACCCAACACTCCCATACATGTACCTTCCCAGGGCGATGTGCGAAGCCATGACCGACGGCTTGCCGGTTACGTTCGATGCTGATACTGGTCTGTATCTATGGGACACGGAGGATCCGATGTATGAAAAACTGGTCAAGTCACCCGCTTATATCGGATTTAACTTCCCAGGACAGGGAAGCAAGCCCAACACCATCAAGATCCCGCTTGCGTTATTTGATCTCAAACTGGAACCTCCCTTGAAGAGGGTTACGACACCATATTTCCCGTGCCGCCCGTCTACGGAGGATGAGAACTCGCCATTTACGCTGGGACGAAGCTTCTTGCAGGGCGCGTATCTCGGGTAAGTTTCCTCAATCCCTTAAAAAACACGATATCAGCTATTCTGACATTCGTTTGCAGATTAAACTGGCACCAGAAGAAGTTTTGGCTTGCGCAAGCTCCGGGCCCCGATTCCGGCGCCACCGACGTGCAACCGCTTGATAAAACCGCTTTGGAGCTCATGAGCACCTCAGACAACACCTGGGAGTCTTCGTGGCTTAACCATTGGAACGTCACCCAAGATGCCGAAAACCCTGTTGACCTCGACGAAATCAGCAAACCCGGCTCCTCCTCCTCAGACTCGGCGTCATCGAGTGAAAAGAAGAACGGCCTTTCCACCGGAGCGTTAATCGGCATCAGCGTTACCGCTGTCATTGTGGCGGTTGCCTGTCTAGGAATAATAGGGGTGTGCTGGTGGAAGAGTCAGAAACGCAAACAGCTCGTACAAGCTGCGATCATGTCGACAGAGGGCGAAAAATATACATACAGACCCGAGGATCATTACACCGTACCTCGGACGGGATCAGAAACCTTGCCCGGGACTCCGAGCGATGTTGTATGGAGAGTACAGTCTCATGATGCGATGAACCAGCCTATACCGGTACGACAATACGCGGATGAGAGTCGTTACGCAGAACTGGAGGGGAAAGCACCTCCACAACCGCCTGTGGAGCTTTCAATTCCATCACCATTACCATGTTCAGCGCCATATTCCTACTCTCACAGCCGGTTGGATAGTAAATCAGCCTCATCGCCATTTTCCTATACTCATACGCCGCCAGGATGGCGTTGATTACCATTAATTTTGACTTTCTCACTTCTTTTTTTCTTTTTTCTTTTTGTTTTGGGTTCTTTTCGGGGTTATTTTGATTTGATTTTTTTTTTTTTTTTTTTTTTTTTTTTTTTTTTTTTTTTTTTTTTTTTTTTTTTTTTTTTTTTTTTTTTTTTTTTTTTTTTTTTTTTTTCCTTTTTTCCCCCGGTTTTCATAGGGTTCCAGGTTCCAGGTTGCGGGTCATCTCATTTTTATTGGACTTCTACATTCTCTGTACATTACATTTATTTTTCCAGCATTTATAAAGCGTTTGAGTAGTCAGAGCTCTTGTTTTCCTATAGTTATCTGCGGCGTAAAGATACCAATCAACAACATCAGTTGGATACCCCAACTGCAGAATACAGATACATGCCGTGTGGCTGGACATGTAGTCTTGGTTCCATTGCGCCGAAATTAGAGGATAGGATGTGCATGAGATACGAGTACAGAAACCTAGACTCGCTAATGTTCCGGCGATCAACTCAGATACGACCATTCCGAATGCGGTCGCCGCCAAGACAGTGGAAACTCGAACAGTTGTGGCATTTACCGAGTATGTTTATCGAGTCTGAGTATGAGCTATTTCTATAGCTATTACACTGGTAGTCGTTCATGCATGTAGCATGTACAGCAAGATCTCTCTCTGTTGTCTATCAGTGAACCTCGTCGGAGATATATGGAAGATTGGTGGAACGTTGGGGAGAATGCGCAGCTGCGCATTCACCAGAGGGTGAACACGACCGACATGTTGGAGAGTCGCCTCATGTTTATTCGATTGGAGAGACGTTTGACATCAGGCCAAGGATTTTCCAACCTGCCAAACTGGTTATTATCATTCCCAATCTCATGTGGAGGGCGGTGTTGCCACGCTTTGACAAGCACAACATTTATTAGTTTGGCATCTCTCCATTTCCCCAATACTCCGAAGAGAACATCCAGTCTCTTCATACACACTACCGAACTGACTCAGCCAATTCTGTGAACATAAATAACCAAAGAACGCCAAAATGTGACTTGATGATAACTTCAAAACATGCAACAAAGACAGAGACCAAAAATAACCAAAATGTGTATCAGAGTGCCGAACCCCAAATCCCCAATAATCTATAACGCAAATCCAATGTTTTCGCGATCATCATCCATTACCCGATCCAGTTCTAACAGTAATCTGAAGAGATATCTCTGTAGATCCTCGTTTCTCAGGGCCTGGCCCATCCACTTCTTCGCCGACTCAGCAATGTTCTTAGCTATATCATCTCCCTGCTTATCATACGTTAAGAAATGCATAAGCTCGGAAATCTCTCAGCCGTCTTTCGACACGGGGACATAATGAAACCAAGGGAACAATCGCTCGTCATGCCAATTCCTTGAAGATTGTCGCTTTGAACACAACACTTCCCGATTTCAAGGGATGGTAGTAACGGCCACTAAACGCGTTTCCGTCGAGATCGAGGGCAAACTTGCTTGCAACGGACGAGTCCTCGGACTCACGTTCCGTGACTTTGAAGAAGTCCTTTTGTTCTCTGCAGGCTGGTTCGGTGCATTGGATGACGGCGATGAAATGGACATCAAACAAATTGTGGAATTCGGCGGTGTTGGCATCTACCGAGTAGTATGCTCCTCCTTCTGAGGGTTGGTACACTTGGATTGGGCGGTCTTTGGTGGCGAGGGCGACCATGCGTTGGCGATGGTGGTCTTTCCATGCCCCGCGGACAGAGCGGCCTCCTGTTGTTGACCCACACCAGTACATGATGGCTTTCTTTTACTCTACTCTGTGCCTTGTACAGCATCCTCTCCCGGCCTGGATTTGGAATGATACCACAAGCTGGACACCAAAATATCAGAGAATGTACTCGGAGAGCTTTGAGATATGACCGGAAAGAGGTTTGTGGCCAAGAGCCATCATTTGCTTATTTGGCACCACGAGCCGAGCTTCATCCAAGCCGTTGACCATGAGGTCTATAGTCGGGAGATGTTTGCGGAAGTCATCGGTCATCCTCCAGAGCTCATCCACTATCCAGTCCGGCGGTCCTTCTAATTTTCCATCTCCAAACCTGATTGCGTGTAAATTCGCATTAGACCTGAGCTCCGGTGCGACTTCAACACAGGCACGAATAACGGCCACCGGCAATCCCCAAAATATTGTATGCCCCTAACAACATTGTGAAGGCCTTTACAACTCCACCCATGCATTTTAGAGGATGGCGAGCCAGCGTGGAATCCCCACCATCTGAATGGGCGCGTCCGATCATTTTCTTCATGCTCCAACAGCCTCACCACCGAGAGTCGCTCAATCCGGGATCGTACCATCACGTATATGTAGTGGTTGGCACCAGTTTTGGTGAACTATGCATCCATACTCATCGCACGATGTGATTTCCAATGTTCGTCGTGGAGTATGTATCTATGTCACACCCTTGGTCCCGCACCGGTGATAAGGATTCGGATCGTATTAATGACAGCTCAATACACAAGTCATTAACCCCACGCCAAACATAGTGTCGTGCCCTTCTTGATTTTGTCGCTCACATATTATTCGATTAATCGGTATCATAACATCTTATTCCTCGTAATTCGTTGACTTTTTAGGACTGAAGTTATTTCAACGTGCGAGGGAAAATGGCGGGGTATATTACCCCCTAACTATGGTGGCCCGCTTCTTCCAAAATTTTCAGTGACTCGAGAATTTTTGCGGAATGACGATGACCACTGCCTCGCTCTGGTAGTGCTTTTACTAACCCCACCTTCTCCAACGTGTTCTGAATTTCCATTGATATGTCCCCAAATCTGAGGTCCCACCTCTTGAAGGACGGATGAATCACCGTGTTCTCGAAGAGTGGGTCAGCAAGCGAGTTCTTTGGGACGCCCTCTAGGCCATAATGACGGTTCCCAACCCACACAAACACGATGTTGACGTCCCACACCGTGATGTCAAAAATCTTCGTCCAAAGATCTGCCTCGCTCATGAACTCCATCTCCGAATTTGAGTGGACTTCGGGATCCATGGTGATCTGGATCGGATAAAGTGTTGCCAATTTGTTTCGCTGCTTCTTTGGAAGACGTGGGTTCTTCCGAATCTCAACTTCGGAGAAAGTTCATGATGGCGTTTTCCAGTTCCGCGAACTTGGACCGTCCCACAAATTCCAAGCTGCGCCCTGATACTTGTGCCGCGATAAACTCGAAACGTCCAGGGAGTTTTGGCCAGATGGATGGAAAGGGAAGTGCAACCCACGTTCCAGGTGACGAAAGAAACTAAATCTTGTACAGGAACCGCTGCAAGGAGAGTTTTTGCCTTTCTGATCGAGTTCTTTCAAAATGACGTGATATTGGATGAAATGGGGCTGAGTTGAAGGAGTAGCGTTTACGATGGATTTGATACGTGATGCTTTCGAAAGACGCTTGTGGTTTGATGCTGGTAGGTCGGGAGGCCCTGCAACACAGTCATTAGAGTCACTATCTACATGAAGGGGACATTGAAGATGACGTTTCAATGGTGCAGTACCAAGTTTCGGTTCTCCCAGGCCCTGAATCTCACAAACTTGACCTGCAAGAAAGATTGACGTTCCCTTTGCAAATCCAAGCTCACCTCAGAACTCAACAGTCGTCCCTAGAAGTAATTCGCTTTCATAGAATGATAGCTTCTCAAGCGCCTTTTTAACAGTCTTTCTCCAATTCAGGACTTCATGGTGATCCCACTGGCTTACTTCCTCCACCCACGGCCTTGCAACGCAACAGCGCTTTGTGAGGGCCCAATGGCTCCAACTTTTCCGTGGTTACGCTGAAGGTTGATAGATCTTGTCGACCGATCCAATGCTCTATCGTCACTTCCAGCGAGTCGAGCGGGATTTCGATACTGGTTTGATTCTGAAGCGTAGCGGGCGAAACGAGGTCGTTGGACGTGTGTTAGTGTCCAAAAGAGTGCGAAGCAGCGACAAAGAGTGAAAAGTGGGATTGGGTTCGACCTGTGAGTAAGATATCGATAGGAATGTTACTAATCACCTGGCTAAGAACATGATCTGTCACTCGTGGACACAGGAACGGTGAACCAAGCTGACAGCCGCAACGTCTTCAGGTGCACGGTGCGTACCTAGGCAGAGTCAAGAGATGCCATTGATAGATTTCCTGAAGGGCCATCAGAGGGCAGATAAACAAAATGTTGTGATGGAGGTTTTGTATGGAGTGTTTAAGGCACTGATGGTTGACAGATGTGCATTTGTTCATAGTTAGAAGACCCACTCAAGAGTTGTCACAAACTCAAGCTTCGGGCATTTATCATTTCTAAGAGCAAAGGTCAACATTAACCAACCCTAATTCTAACTTATGTTGGCCATCCATCTTCGCAACATGAGTAATCCAAGAGAAAAACAAAATTCGCCTAGACTCCGTACCGAACCAAAGATAAGCGCTCAAAATCACCCTATCGATCGGGTATCAACTTCTAAAACCTCCATCTGAAAAATACTGGGGCAAAAGCAAAGGGTGATCGCAAAAAAATAGTAAAATTAATCCTTCTTGGCTTCTTCTTTCTTTACTTCTTCGGTCGGGGCTGTAAAGGTTTCTGGCCACAAATGCATCTTGTCGGCCTTCGTCGAGTTGCGCACGAATCGAGGAACCTGGAGAACAGGTCAGTATCACAATTTCCATATCCGCACTTCCAAACTCACATTCTTCTGCTTGACGGCCTTGCGCCAGAAATTGGCCCTGGGATTGTATTGCACTGGCTTCCCAGCACCATGAGTCTTCTTGGTATCCTCCCTCATAATCTTGATAATCTCCTTCTGGATATCACTGAAGGTGTCAAAAGGAATATGTGGGATCTTGAATTCCTGGCAATATTCCTCAAGACGCAGGCCACGACGGGCGAAGAGGACATCGGCCTCACGTGCGGCGGCAAGATCTGAAACACCGTCACCGACAAAGATGACCATTGGGCACGATCCGTCTTCACTCTCGGAGGAAGCAATGGTGCGGTATTCTTGGATGGAGGCAGCCTTGTCATGTCCGAGGGGGGTGTCGTGGCGCCAGATCGGCTTCCATTGGCTTCCATCAGCGGAAATCTCGGCGTCGTTGGCAATGAGATCAATGTGTTTTGACTGGATACGATTAGCATAAGGCCATCAAACTGCCACTTCAATTTACCCACCTGCTTTACTCCAAGAAACTCGTCCAACACTCTCCGCAAAATGGGCTTTAGACCGGCGGAGATAACGTTGAAAGGGATGTTATTTTTGATGCAGAATTCGTGGAACTCGCGGAATCCAGGATCGATCTCGAGGGCCTTCTTCATCACTTCAAAAGCATCGTCAAAAGGGACGTTGAGACTGTTCCACATGTCCTCGGATACATCCCGGAATGAGCGGATCCCGTTCTTGATTTCTTCGTCGAGGGCTTCCCGTTTGGTCGATCCGCACCCATGAGCATCAAAGAGGATGTGACCAGTATCTTGCATGAAAATTGTGCCGTCAAAGTCTGGGAAACGGCTGTTAGCTTTTGTCTGATCCTCAACGCACCGAGGAGAGGGCCTGAGGCATACCGGAGAAGACGATTATGTCTCTCTTAGGCGTTGGGAGCTCATTTCCGCTGCTGCTGTCGTCGGTGTGGTGGAACATCTTTTTCGGTGTGCGGAGATCCTGAGCAGTTGCCCCTCCCAAGTTTGGCTTGTGGACGCCAATTTCGGGGGGCGTGGCGGTTCCAGTGTTGGAGAGGGAAGTAGGAGCTGGGACAGTATGGGGAGCCATGGTGTTGGTTGGGGAAGCTGAGTAAATGTTGGAGAAGCTGTTGGTGGAGGAAAGATGCAAGACGGTCCAAGAGGAGCAGAAGGGCAGCTAAGAAGAGAAGCAGAAATGGGAGAGAAGCAGAAATGGGAGAGAAGCCGAGCTGACAGGCGAAATAAGGGCCATTTAGCAGGACCAGGGCTGCTTTAACTCGCGGGAGTGGGGCGGCGGCGAGCGGGATCTGTGACGCAGTGCTCAGACTGCCGGGCTTTGCGCGAAATCGGTCCGGTATACGGGTGCATGTACTTTACTTTACAAAAGCCTGTGGTGATAAAGCTGACAGTCTTGAGCAGATGTTGGCCTGGCCGTGGACTCAGAACCGGCCACGAAGCAGGTCTGATGCACTCAGAGTGTCGCCCAGTGATACCTCTGTCGTCATAGTAATGGGTTTCCATTAACCTTCACGGGGGCAACTCTCGGTTCACTCTACAGACCCGGCACTGAGCACGCGGTCAGAGTTAAACCTCAGAGCGTGCCTGCTCCGATGTCCTTGAGGAGACAGCCGTCCGGGTTCAGACGGACTCCAACAGTTCACCGCCACAACCACCCCCCGTTGTCCGCGGGCAAATTCACCGGTCACAACGGTGCATGAAAGAATTGATCCGAAGGAAGATCATCCATCATGTTCGATCAGTGGTGTGGCAAACACAAATCTTTCACCTTCGTGCAGTTTCTAATGGGCCAAACAAAATGCAAAGCCCACCTCCCAAGCTCCCGTCCTCCCCTTCCACACTCCCCCAATGCTCTCTGTTATCGGAGTCCGGCACAAACTGCTCTACGGGACACAGAGACGTGGGAGGGTGCCCGCATCGGCAAGTTGTTAGGACCCCTGGGTGGACCAGGTGCAACGTTGATTCACTTTGCAGACACCATCGTGTCTCGTTATGCACACCAGCGTCATCGCCATGTCTTGAGTTTGGCTACACCAGATAACGTGGGCTGTCAATTGGATACATGAAATCCTCCGCACTGCTTGCAATCCGGAATAACATGAATAATCCCTCATATCGCAATCTCTCCTGGCTATTCTGCTGCAGTCTTATCATCAGCACCTCTTCAGGGCACAACCTTGCTCAGAGGGATTTAGAGGCACCACGACACTGTCGTTACGCTTATGCTGATGCAAACAAAGTGGTGACTTGGGCAATCTAAAGGGAGGTGAGGAGAGTGTTTAGCAAAGTATAGTTGTGAGGTTGGGCGTGTTTCTCCATCAACCCCAGACCCGGTGCTAGTGGCTGGTTGTCCGCCCCTGTCCGCCATCTCCGCCTACAGTCTCCGCCCGCCTTCAAATTCAACCACTCCTCTATCACCGCCTGTTGGCCGCCCTTCCTGCCTGTCGTCACTTGGCCGCCATTTACGACCACCGTCTAGCTCCAAACCGCTAAACCCCCTCCACCTCCCTCATTTACTCCGAGCAATGTCCTCGGAACCTCCATCACCGCAGTTAATACACCCCGCGAGCGCACACCAACTCCTCCCAGCCTACCAGCTCCTCACCAATGCCCTCGCCCAGCGCCGCCAAACCTTCAACTCACAGGTTATCCTCCACCCCACCACTCTGGCAGCCTACGCCCTCCTGGCCTCCTTTTTCCTCCGCTTCAACCTCTCTATTCCATTACCAACCCGCATCCTTCTCCTCACCGGTGTCACCATTGCCCTGCTGTCCGCATTACGACACTACTCTGAGCCGTTTCTGGAGGCCGCGGAAAAGATGGCAACGCAGGAGGGGTTTGAGCGCAGGATTTTGCGGAAAAATGGCAAGGAGATGGATCCAAAGGATGTGATAATGGTGTTGGAATGGGAGCACCGTGTGGTCGGGGTGTGCTGTGTTTTTGGACCTGAGGCAGAGGTGTGGGGGTGGTCAGTGGAGAGACGGTATTGTGGGCGCGGATTGGGGAAGGATCTACTTGTGGAGGCGGTGAAGGAGTGGAAGAAACGGAATCCTGGGAAGGAGGCAGGTGAGTTGAAAGTGACACAGGATTGCCCATGTAAGTTTCCTTTTGGATTGGGGAGAAGCGATGCCTGGATGGGTATTAAATGATTTGTTACACAGTGTTCTTCAAAATACGATCAGCTCCGGCGTTTGCGAATCGGAAATTCACGGAGGATGAGGACAAGGTGAGGTTGTTGTTGAAAGATGCTGTGGCGGCGGTGGAGGCTGAGGAGAGTGGATCAAATCATGCAAGTAGCACTCAAAAGAAACTTGCAAGCTGAAGATGGACTCGTGAGAGAAAGGAAACCTTTGGAGTAAGAGGTAGTTGAGGGAAACCCCAGAGTAAACTCAATGAACAACACCACACTCTCCCTCAACCACCTTGGCCCTAAGGCGTCATAATTGGCGTCATGTAGGAGCCAAGCGTCCAGATCCAAAGGGAGATACCCTGTTACACCCTATCATGAGAGCGTCGGCCTACCATTACATGTTTTCATTTGTTTACATATTCATCTTATCGGGGTCTGGAATTCCGGGACCATGTCAGGTGGGGTGGGGAGTCTCATCCGAAATGCGCAGTGCGCATGGTGGGGTGGGTCGAGGATCATCGCGGGGTGTCAGGCGCGTCATCTCTCTGTTCGATATCGTGGGGTATTCAGACTCGCATTATAAAGCATACCCGTAAACCACCGTCCGCCAGACCCTCCGTACCCGTTGTGCACTCTACGCCAGAGAAACCACTTATTGCTCGCCAATACCATCCGTCCCGTCCGCGAAGTCTACCGACCATAACTCACCATGCCTGGTATCCGGATTGCCATTGACGTAGGTCAACCTCTCCAAATGTCCCATTGCTCATCGCTAAACTCCATACCAGCGAGGAGGAACCTTTACGGACTGCGTCGGTAACCCCGGAACCGGAAAACTCGAAGACGATGTAATCATCAAGCTCCTCTCCGTCGATCCAGCCAACTACTCCGATGCGCCGCTCGAGGGTATCCGCCGACTCCTCGAGCGCTTCACAGGCAAGACGATCCCACGAGGCCAACCACTCGACACCTCCGAGATCGAGTCTATACGCATGGGTACCACTGTCGCGACCAATGCCCTGCTTGAACGGAAAGGAGAACGGTGCGCTTTGGTTACCACAAAGGGATTCAAAGACTGCCTGGTGATCGGGAATCAATCCCGGCCGAGGATCTTTGATCTTGCGATTCAGAAACCAGAGGTGCTGTATAAAGCGGTAGTGGAGATTGAAGAGCGGGTGACGCTGGAAGATTACGCGGAACATCCGGAACGAGAGACGACGGATGTGGAGGCTGCCAATAACCCTGATCTTGTGCGCGGTCTTTCAGGGGAAGCCGTCAGGATCCTTCAACGACCTAATCAGAATAAGATTCGCGAAGATCTGAAAAAGATCTATGCTGACGGGTTCCGGTCTATTGCCGTGTGCTTGATGCATTCTTACACCTTCCCGGACCATGAAGCGCTGGTCGGAAAGATCGCAGAGGAGATTGGGTTCACACACATATCGCTCTCGTCGCAGCTGATGCCGATGATCAAGCTTGTCCCCAGAGCAACCAGCGCAACTGCCGATGCATACTTGACACCAGAGATTAGACGGTACATTGATGGGTTCTCGAAAGGGTTTGCCGGTGGATTAGGAAACGAGAGTATCAAGAAAGCCGGAGAGGGAAAAGCGGCTAGGTGTGAGTTTATGCAAAGTGATGGTGGATTGGTGGATGTGAACAGCTTCAGCGGATTGCGGGCGATCTTGTCGGGGCCTGCGGGAGGTGTGGTTGGGTATGCGTTGACGTCCTATGATGAGCAAACCAAGATTCCGGTGATTGGCTTTGACATGGTGAGTCGAGTCCCTTCGTTCTTTCGCTGGTATTCAGTTGATAATCGATCACACAGGGAGGAACCAGTACCGACGTCTCTCGTTACGGTGAAGGACGATATGAACACGTCTTTGAAACCACTACCGCCGGAGTCACTATTCAGTCCCCTCAACTCGATATCAACACCGTCGCTGCTGGAGGCGGATCCCGTCTCTTCTGGAAAAACGGCCTTTTTGTTGTTGGCCCCGAGTCCGCCGGCGCGCATCCCGGACCAGCATGTTACCGCAAAGGAGGGCCCCTCACGGTCACCGACGCCAACCTCTTCCTCGGTCGCCTTCTCCCAGATTTCTTCCCAAAGATCTTCGGCAAGAACGAAGATGAGAGCTTGGATGAATCCGCCAGCGCCAAGCTATTTCATGAACTCACGGAGCAAATTAACCAGGAGACTGGCAAATCCATGACGCCGGAAGAAGTTGCGTTTGGGTTCATCAAAATTGCTAATGAGAGTATGACTCGGCCCATTCGAAGCTTAACGGAGGCAAAGGGATATGATACGAGTCAGCATCGTCTAGCAACCTTTGGAGGCGCGGGTGGCCAACATGCTGTTGCCATTGCTGAGAGCTTGGGGATACGTCAGATCTTGGTGCATCGATATTCTTCGGTTCTCTCTGCGTACGGAATGGCTCTCGCAGATGTGGTCCACGAAACTCAAGAGCCAAGTTCGGTGTCATTCTCAGATAACGAGAAGAAGGGACTGAAAGAACGCTTGGAGGGTCTGAAGCAAAAGGCGACAAAGGTGCTTCAGGAGCAAGGCTTCGAGGTAAAGGATATTGCCCATGAAGAGTACCTCAACATGCGGTATCGTGGAACGGAGTCAGCGTTGATGATACCAAATTCCACTGGAGGCGAGTTTGGCGGAGAGGAGTTTGCGTTTGGGAAGGCGTTCGTGAAGCAGCATGAGCAGGAGTTCGGATTCACTTTGCCTGATAGAGATATCATTGTCGACGATATCCGAGTTCGTGGGATTGGAAAGAGCAACCGCGCTAAGGACAGATCCGTTGATCAACAGCTCCGTGAGTTGAAGACGAGAGCTGTGGACACAAAGAAGCAGGTTTTTACAAAGGAAGTTTACTTTGACGGTGGCCGGAAGAAGACGCCAA
This sequence comes from Ascodesmis nigricans, assembly GCA_004786065.1. NCBI lineage: Eukaryota > Fungi > Ascomycota > Pezizomycetes > Pezizales > Ascodesmidaceae > Ascodesmis > Ascodesmis nigricans. The sequence goes on from ML220113.1 coordinate 490,630, forward strand.
TTTACAAGCTGGAAGACTTGGAAGTTGGTGACAAGATCACTGGCCCAGCTATTTTGGCTGATGGAACTCAAACAGTTGTCATCACACCTGATGCGGTGGCTTTAATCCTTCAGACTCATGTCGTGATTACTATCGGTGAAGCTGATGGTGCTGGTGCTGGATCACCAAAAAGGCTGAGCACAGAGAAGATGGATCCCATCATGTTGAGTGTGTTCGCGCATCGGTTTATGGCGATTGCGGAGCAGATGGGGAGAGCGTTGCAGAAAACTAGTGTTAGCACGAACGTGAAGGAGAGATTGGATTATTCCTGTGCTCTGTTTGATGCTGAGGGAGGCCTTGTTGCCAATGGTATTATCCTCCATGTTATCTTAATGATTTGGTTTGGCTGATTGTTTAAGCTCCCCATCTTCCGGTTCATCTCGGTAGTATGTCAACTTGTGTGCGAACGCAGGCAGCGATATGGAAAGACAAGCTGAAACGCGGTGATGTGCTTGTTTCCAACCATCCTGAGTTTGGCGGAACCCATCTTCCAGGTAAGCTTTTCTTCTCTCTGGCATCTCATTATCACTTCAACCAACACAATCCGTGATAGATATCACTGTTATCACCCCCGCCTTCAGCGGCGACAACATCATCTTCTACGTCGCCTCCCGAGCCCATCATGCCGATATCGGCGGCGTCCTCCCCGGTTCCATGCCCCCCAACTCCCGCGAACTCTACCAAGAAGGCGCTGCCATCAAAACCGAGAAACTCGTTTCGGAAGGAAAATTCAATGAAGAACGCATGGTGGAACTTCTCCATACCGAGCCTGCACAATATCCTGGCTGCTCTGGCACTCGCTGTCTCGCGGACAATATCAATGATCTCAAAGCACAGGTTGCTGCGAATCAGAAGGGTATTAATCTTATTTCGAGCTTGATTGGTGATTATGGTGAGGATGTTGTGCAGTTCTATATGCGGAAGATTCAGCAGAACGCGGAGGAAAGCGTGAGGAAGTTGCTGAAGGAGGTTTATAAAAGATTTGAGGGAAAGGAACTGAGGGCCAAGGACCATATGGATGATGGGAGCCCGATTTGCTTGAAAGTTGATATAGATCCGAAGAAGGGTGAGGCGGTGTTTGATTTTGAGGGAACTGGTCCGGAGATGTATGGTGAGTACTGTCTTTTGTTTCGGGGAAGATTTAGTTGCGATAGCTAACCGTGTGGACTTGTGTGATAGGGAATATGAACGCACCTGAGGCAGTTACCTACTCGGCCATCATTTACTGTCTGCGATGCCTGATTTCTGAAGACATCCCGCTGAACCAAGGTTGTTTGAAGCCGGTGCATGTCAAGATCCCAAAAAACTCTTTCCTGAGCCCCAGCGAAGGTGCCGCCGTTGTTGGCGGTAACGTTCTGACCGTATAAAGGACCTGACCCCAATTGATTAACGAAATGCTAACGCTTCCACAGAGTCAACGCATTACCGACGTCGTCTTGAAAGCCTTCCAAGCCTGCGCAGCAAGTCAAGGAGACTGCAACAACCTCACCTTCGGCTACGGCGGTAATCTCGAAGGTGAGAAGGCCGTCAAAGGCTTTGGATACTACGAGACAATTGCTGGTGGCAGTGGCGCTGTACGTATCCTCTTCGTCCCTCCACTATTATCCAAACTCACAGCGCAACCAGGGACCAAACTGGGACGGTACTTCAGGTGTCCACACCCACATGACCAACACACGTATCACCGACGCCGAAATCTTCGAACGTCGCTACCCCGTCCTCCTCCGCCAATTCTCCCTCCGCCCTTACTCTGGAGGACCTGGTGCTCACCCTGGCGGTGACGGTGTGATTAGAGATATCGAGTTCCGTATTCCTGTTCAGGTATCTATCCTCAGTGAACGCAGGGTTTACCATCCGTATGGAATGGCGGGAGGTGAGGATGGTGAGTGTGGATTGAATTTGTGGATGCGGAAGATCAAGAAGAAGGATGGAACGGAGGATTATAAGACCATTAATTTGGGTGGGAAGAACACTGCGAGTATGAAGGCGGGGGAGAGGATTGTGATTTGTACCCCGGGAGGAGGTGGGTATGGGAAGGTGGAGGAAAGGGAGAAGGTGAAGAGGTGGGAGGAGAAGAACCACAAACTGGCGTGGAGGGGCGGGAGCATTGCGCAAAGGGAGTCAATGGCGGAGACAAACTAGATATCAGAGTTATGTGTAGATATAGTGAAAGAAGGTTTAGTAACATGCGCACATTCATGAGCACACACTCGCTGCGCACTGGACCTGCAGGGATCATGGGTTAGCGCTCCTGGCCAAAAAAACTTCCCCAACCGCGACCAGCAAAGCCTCGACAACCAACCCACCTCCACCTCCACCCATCCCAATCCCGTCGCCGTCCACCATGTCCAAGCGCACCATCGACGAAGTTGAAGCCGGTGCGCCGGTCGTCGACAAGGCCAGCAAGAAAAAGAGCAAGAAGGAAAAGAAGGAGAAGAAGGAGAAGAAGTCAAAGGATGTGCCGGTCACCCAACCTGAGGACACAACTCCAGCTGTCGAGGGGTCCGAAACCCCCGCCGAGGAGAAGAAGAAGCTCTCTAAGGAAGAACGCAAGGCATTGAAGAAGGCCGCAAAGGCTGCTGCCAAAGCCGCAACTTCTGAGTCCACCACAACGACACCAGAGGAGACTGGCGAAACCACACCAGCAACCTCCGAATCGCCAGCACCCACGCTGTCGAAAGAGGAGCGCAGGGCTCTGAAGAAAGCTGCCAAAGTTGCCAAATCCTCTTCTTCCATTCCCGCAACCAATGGCGCCTCCTCCACCGCTAAAGTTGCAATCAGCACGGAAAACTACACCCAGTCTTCCGAGCTCACCGATGTCCCACAGGCCACCATCGATGCTTATATGAAGGAACACAGCATCACCATCACCGATCCGCACAACCTCAACTTCCGCCCTATCACCAACTTCTCCTACCTCCCTCCCAACTCCTTCGATTTTTCGAAATTCGAAGCCCCGACACCAATTCAAGCGGCAACATGGCCCTTCACCATTTCTGGCCACGACTGTATTGGAGTAGCCGAAACCGGGTCTGGAAAGACACTCGCCTTCTCTGTCCCCGCAATCCGCCACATCTACTCCCTCCTCGAGAAGAATTCCGGCAAGAACACCAAATCCCTTGGCGTCCGCGTCGTCGTCGTCTCCCCGACTCGAGAGCTCGCAATGCAAATCTTCGAAGTTGTCGAGAAATTCTCCACCGAGGCCGGCCTGACCGCTGTCTGCGTCTACGGTGGTGTCCCCAAAGACGACCAACGCCGGCTCCTCAAGCGTGCTCAAGTCGTTGTCGCCACTCCCGGCCGTCTCAACGACTTCATCGATGAGGGCTCCGCAGACCTCTCCAAAGTCTCCTACATCGTCCTCGACGAAGCCGACCGCATGCTCGACAAAGGATTCGAAGACGCCATCCGCAAGATCATTGGCTCTACTCCCAAGACTGGCCGACAAACCCTCATGTTCACTGCCACCTGGCCTCAATCCGTTCGCGAGCTCGCATCGACCTTCATGACCTCACCCGTGAAAATCAGCATCGGCGACCGCGACGAGCTCCGCGCCAACACGCGGATCAAGCAAACCGTCGAAGTCATCGACCAGCGCGGCAAGGAACAACGCCTCCTCCAGCTTGTGAAGCAATACCAATCCGGGTCCTCCGCAAACGACCGCATCCTCGTCTTCTGTCTCTACAAAAAGGAGGCCTCCAGAATCGAGTCCTTCCTCCGCTCGCGCGGATATTCCGTCGCAGGTATCCACGGTGACTTATCACAAGTCCAACGAACCCAAGCGCTCGCCAACTTCAAGTCCGGAAAATGTCCGCTTATGGTGGCGACGGATGTTGCTGCCAGAGGTCTTGATATTCCGGCCGTCAAGATGGTCATCAATGTTACGTTCCCGTTGACGATCGAGGATTACGTGCACCGGATAGGACGGACGGGACGTGCCGGTGCGACCGGTATCGCGTACACGTTCTTCACGGAGCACGATAAAGCGCATTCGGGCGCGTTAGTGAATATTCTCAAGGCGGCGAATCAGGAGGTGCCGGAGAGCTTGTTGAAGTTTGGAACGACGGTGAAGAAGAAGGAGCATGGTGCTTATGGCGCGTTTTATAAAAAGACTGAAGGGTAGGTTTTTTTTTTCGAAACCCTCGGAGTATGGGAAGGGAAAGATGCTGACGATGATTTAGTGCCCCGGCGGCGACAAAGATTACGTTTGACGATTAAGGTATATGGGTGGGCATGGATAATTGGTAATGACGACTTGGGTCGTGGGATATGTAGAAATGGAATTTAGACGAGTTCTTCCTTTCATAATCATGGAATGTGGCATATTCTATGAGGAATGGTATTCGCAATGCATGGATTGTGCAGTCACGGTATGACACAAGGCCCAAAACCAAACTCGTGCTCATAACCGACGTCATCATGTTCAATGCTACGGAAACGAAAAAATACAACAAGCCCCTCTTACGCGCAGACGATCTAGCGTATTACTAGTATGAATACAAAGCCTCTCAAATCAATGTTTCTCCTCCACTCTTTCTGCATCCAATCAACAAATCCATCATACCATATCTTACGCCTTCTAATACGACCTCCTATCCAACCCACCCCTCTCAATACTTGAACACAGCCTCTCAACAGCCTCCCACTCCTCACCCCCCCTAGCTAACACCAAGCTCGCCATACTCCTCAATGTATTTACGACCTCCAATTCCCTGAAACCCTCTCGTCCCCTCTGACCTCTCAAAATCTTTGCCCACCATGTATCGACACAAATCATAGCGTCCGCCAACAACCTCTTCCTCGCCTGGCCTCTAAAGGGCGGTTCATCACGATGAAACATTTCCTCCAACACGGCGAGCACGGTTTCCTCCTTCACACCTGCATCGACCATAGTCTTCACCACCCATCCCTGCGGTGCAACGTCTTTCTGGAATTCCTGGTCGTATTTCTCGAGCAGCAGGATGAGCTCGGACGGCGGGAAGATGTATTCCGAGTTGGTGAAGCGTTTTCCGAGGCGGCGGATTTCGTTGGCGATGAGCTCGTAGGGGTGATCGGTGATGTTGGGAGAGGTGGAGGAGAGCGCCTTTTGGTGGATTTCGGAAATGAGTTGTTCCCAGCACGTGCGGATTTCGGTGAGGCCGCGGTGGTCGGCAGATTGGAAAATGGAGAGGCAGATGTCCATGTAGCCGTAGGGATCGGCGTACATATTGTAGAGCTAGAAAGAATATGTTAGCTTCATGTTATTCAATGGGGAAGCGATGGTATAAAGGGCTGTCTTACTTCAGTAAGTGGCAACAGGGTATGATCCAGAGCCGCCACCAACTTCGCTTTCTTTTCGGCCGAAATCCGGGCATCGCCTCGGATCCGCTCCAGAATATCCTGCTGGATACTGGCAACATCAATCTGCTCCTGAATCGCCTGTCCAACTTGGTTCATTTGCTGCTTCGCACCATAGTGACCCGGGGTCTGGCAAATCAACGACGCTTGGGAGAGATACTGCAACCTGTCGGCCAACGGCAGATCAAAGTTCTCACTCAATGCCAAATCTTGTAACGTTTCTGCGGCGTCCAGAAGGTTGTCTTGACGACGGAGATACTTCCATGTGAAGTCGCAGTGCTTGACAGAATCGTGGCTACGGTGCTTGAGATAAGCAAGAACGTGCGGTGAGTCGACTTCGAGAAGTCGGTCAGCCTGGTTACGGAAGAAGAGCCAGTCGTAAAGGCTGTAGTGGAAGAGAATGTCGGTGGAGGAGTAGAGCGTGAGCCAGGTGTCATTGCAGATGCGCGCGGCCTCTGAGAGAAGTCCGTTGACCATCTCGGGGGAATTCTGGGTGATCGACTCGAGATCGTCGAGGACTTGGAAGATGAGTTGATAGCATTCTTGACGTTTCCGGAAAAGTTCTGCTGCGGGGCTGTGGTTATCCTGCAATGCAATGAATCAGTTCTGAATATCAACAATAATACCAATATGGTCCTTACATCAGACGGTGCTTCATCCAAAAAGGCGACCGCCGAGTCACCACGATCAATCTGCCTCGCCACAGTCAAGGCTAACTGAACGGCGCCTTGGTGGAAATTCAATCCCCGATATTCAGCGACCGTATCAGCCAAGTTCTCCATTGTCAAGCTTCCTGCAGTCTCTTCAAACAACCTCAAGCTCTCCTTCAACTGACGATTCCGTGTCTCGGGGTCCGCCTCATCCTTTGCCCTACGAACGAATTCAATAGCCTTGAACATGACCACGTCGTCGGCGCTGCAGAAGCTTCCACATCGCCTCCTGAGCGCGTCCGCAACTGCATCGACATTCGATCCCGTCGCAATATGGCGGTTAACGATGGCGGTGACGAGTTCCTTGGCAAGATCCTGTCCAGCTGTTGACGAGAACAAAGCAGCGTATGTGAGTTCCTTAACCGCCCGTTGCTGTTGCTCTGGCAATGACAAAATGATATCATCAAGCTTATCCTCCATCAAGCACAAAACGAAGGAAATGCCTTCAATCATGCTCTCGATCAGAGTCAACATCGCATGCAAAGTCCGATGCTCAGACTGGTTGGCAACTTCATCCACTTTGTTGCCCGAGGTGAACAGGTTCTGAGGACCAGCGAGGCCGCTGATGTAGTTCTTGTTATCCTTGAGGAATGACAACAGGTTGATAAGCTGAGTCTGAATAGATTTCAGTTTCGCAATGTCGACACTGGAGGAATATGTTACGCTTCCTGCAACAGCCTTGGGTTTGATTATGGACGACCTCCAGATGCTGCGGACAATCCTGGCAGTATAGAAGATCAACCCTTCAGCACGTCCAGACGGGTGAATCTGGTCAATGTGTGGAAGATTTCCCCCGTCACCCCAATATCCGTCAGCGAATGGTTTGCCGCCAAGCTCGATAAAATATTTCCGGGCCAGCTCAACAACTTCAGGGTCCGAAATTCTCGTTGCTTGATTTGCGGAATCATTTGTTCCAGCCCCACATGCCACGGCCAGAGCAGCAGCACAACCCTCAGCGCGGCCATAAGTGTCGAAGAATTTCTTAACTTCAGCATCAACACCGGTCCCTGGCGCCCCAAACCTCAATATCGCGTCAAAGATGTCGACAAGACGACGGCGTTGGATAACATGTACTCCAGAGTTTGTCAAAACCGCAATCTCTGAAGGTGGCAAATCGAATTGAGTGGCCGTTTCATTCCCAAACCCTTGTGGCGATGATGTAGCTGCGAATGCGCCTCCGACCAATTCAATTGCCTCAACCCTGGACTCCAGAGGAACGAGCTGGCCTTGTTCAATGAGGCGCAATTGCTGAGGGTGATTGGGGTCATTCAGAACCGAAATCTTGGCCGGATCTGGAGCACAGAGCAGGAGGGTGTCGTTGTACCTGTCCTGCTCTAAAAAGCAAAAGAAGTATCCAGGTGTGAAAACCTTTGCTCTCCTCACATTGTTACGGATCGGAGCTCCTGAAGGTGGATGACGAATATGCACCACTTGCATAGAAGTTGGAGGGGAGTCCGTGCCGAAATCATATCCTGAAGAAACCGCATTCATGAATAGTCGGCATCCGGACTTCGTGATGGCCACCAAGTGCGTTCGCCTGGCTTGGGGCGCGATAACCGGTGAAATAGCAACAATAGGGGACTCTGGTCCAATATTGCTGCTGTTAGACATGACACGGACATTAGCAAGTGTGTTTGCAAACGCATGTGTAATGCAGAGATTCAATGCGCCGTCCGGTTTCATTTGGAAGACTCGGATAGTCGAGGCCGATGAGAGTGTGTAGAGGAGGCTCCGGGTATCATCGATAACAATCTGCTCGACCGTTTCGCCTATAGCTTGTCAGAATCATCGTTGTGTGATCGGAATTTTGTACTCACTATCTTTGTGATCGCTGAACCACGAAATTCGTGGTAGTACTGTGCTCATGCCACCATTTGTATGGCAAACTTTCCCACAACGTCCATGGAACCACCGCTCTTCCGCCTATACATGGTTAGCTCTCCTCTTTCACCGCCCAGACGCCAATATAATACCTGGTAAGTAAATTCATAAACATCATTATCCGCTTTGCTTGCGAAGAATATCCGACCGGTAGTCTTACTACCTTCGATAATTGTCACGTCTTGTGCTTTCGTTGGTACTGACATCTTTGTCTCATACAACACCACATCAACAGAACCCCTCTGATTCTCCTGCACCTCCACACCCAACAGGAAAACGTCCACTGATGTTGCAATCACCAGAACATATGTGACCTGGCTAACAAACACACCCGGCTTCGGCTTTAGCAGCTTAACCGCAGTGATATTATTCGGTTGTGCCTCATAGCCCTGGAATCCACTCCCTGATGCGTAATCCCACAAGTATAGCCGATTATCGACGGTAATCCATGCCTGCTTGAGATCCGGAAACAAGCCCATCAAAGTGTGGCTGGTTGCAAGATTGTATTGTTCAAAGATTGAATCTGGAATGACATGCTGCGCAGAACGGATGAAAGGTTCAGGGGCATAACTCTGTGCCAATTCGTATTCACCTGATTGTCCCTCTATTGGTCCCAAATATTAGCTTCTCAGATCACCTCATATCTCATTGATTTTGCCCTCATAGAGGGTTGTACTCACGCCCTATGATATCGTCCAACGCTGGGTACTTGGCCTCAGCTTCCAACGCTTGAGATATTGATCTTGCTCCCCTTTGTTTCGGGTCCAATGGCTCTGTCGACGGCTGGAGACGATCATGGGCCGCAACAACACCGGATGCTGATTGGCGCTGTACCAGCGCGTTTTGGGGCCGATACGGAACCGGCTCAGAAGCTTGGTGACCGCCGTAGGAGTAGGTGCGTGATGGAGTTCCGAGCTCTCTGGGTAGGTCGTTCAAGTTGGGATACATCACATTTTGGCGGTATGGGTCTTCACGGGGGGCGGCGACCGAGGCGGGAGTTGCAAACTGTCCCGGGTAGGGCCGTTTCGGCGTCTGGAAGGCCGAAGCCATGCTGATGGGAGAAAGAAGACCGGCGCCGGAGGAGCGAGCGCGTCCGAGAACGCGGTGGGAAGGATTGAGGAGAGGTCGATGCTGGTGGTGTAATGGCGCGGGGCGGTCGCAATGGCGGCGAGGGATAGGGCGACGGAATATGCGTAGACAGCGCTGTGGTGGTCTGAGAGGTGATGTGGACGCGCGAGCTGGGTTGGAGTTCGTGATGTTTTTCGTTGTTGGACGGGTGAATGGTGACTGTCTTGGCGCGGCTCCAGCGCGGAATGATCATTGATGCATCATGACATGGGGAGGAGTACTTCATGAGTGAACAATAAATACTGTTGATCTGGACCATGGATTAAGACTATAGAGCTGATTTATACAACAGGTTGATGTTGGAATGGGTGTAAGGTTTTTTTTTGACGGGCGAGTGATGCTACATGCACGTTCCTCAACCAGGCCTTATGAACCCAATGTCAACCATCGGCATCTTGAACACACAGGAATGCTCACAGATAGAAAATCAAAAAAAGTTACAAGTAAAATCAAATTAATCAGCACTTCACACACGCAAATACCCAACCTCAAAGACAAATACAATGCAAACAACGCTCTGTCATCACTGTTCCCTAAGTCTTGTCATTTTCCCCATCTCCCACATCTATGGGATCCACATCGTTTGGTCCTTCCAAAATGTCGCCCCATTATTGACCCTCACAAATTGACGTTCCTTTGGCTCTTCCTTCTTCGGGGGTTTTGGTCGAGGGACCGCAACAAGCGTCACCGTCAATTCCTTCTTCTTCTTCTTCTTCTCCTCTTTCTTTTCTGGCGCCAGAGGAAGGAATGTGGCCGCCGGTACGAGCTGCTGTGCCCCAAGCATGTTGAGGTATGCTTGATTGGGAAGCCATCCAAAGGCGGGGTGGTAGACGAAAGCACCGTTGGCGTTCATAGTGGGGGCAGCGGCGGAAGATGGCAAATGGATTCCGATTAGAGCGCTCGTGATACTCCCTGGGTTGCGATCTAGGTGTATCAATTTTTTTTCGCTTGTGTTCTACGGGGGCCTGGAGGAACGTGGTGGTGAGGACAGTGTTGAGTGATGTTCCGGGGGTGATGGTGACAGGAAGAAATGGTTCAGTGCTCAGAGAAAAGATCGGGTTTTATGTTCGCAGTGAGATGTGGTGAGAAATGGGATGGATAATTAAAAATAGTATTCATCATGATGAACCGTTTGTGTTGCCCTATTAGCACACTGACGGATTTGTGCAGGGAGAGAAAGGGCTTTGGAACATTGAATATTGGTCTGCGGCGGGAGTGATGATCAGTGATGTGCACAGCAAACGGTTGGGTCATCTTGTACAGTCAAAACATCGGAGTGCTATCATTCTACAGTCTTGTGTGAGTCGTTGGGGATACTTAGGAGTTTTGGAGTGTTCAAGAGCGCTGGCGCTGCGTATACTCTTATAATCATTGTGATCAAGATGGTATGGTGATAGATTGATACACCCCTATATCATCGAATATATAGATGATACCACAGAGGGGCGGGAGCCCAGGACGACAAAGGATATGAACGCTGATGGTTCAAAAACTTCATCTGTAAGAACTTAATAAAAAATCAGGAAAGTAAGTAACTTAATTTGTTATTCCGGTGGAAGTGCAAGATCGAGTTGGATACAAGTGACATTCAGCGATATTTTTCTTGAAGTTAAGAGAGGATAAGAATCAAAAATTTTAATAATTTAAATACTGGCCTACAACGAAACAAAAGTGAGATGTACGCAAAGATAAAGTCCCTCATTCCACTCCAGTGCAGTTGTGAAAGATGAGTTTTGATATGGTGCCTGAATAAGCACGTGATGGGGCTGAGGTTCGAACTCTCTGCTCATCTTATAGTTCCTGTTGCCACCTTTTTCGCCCTCTTGTCTCTTTGCGCGTCTTTCCATCCAGCTACCATCAATCCATCTCTCCATCTGCTATTCTGCTATCTCTCTCGTCTGCCGGGGAAACTCTGATGACACCACATCACAGTAACACGGCGACCAGTATGGTTCCATTAAATAGCTGATCTGCGCCTCCTCGGCGTTAACTAACACATTAAAATTGACGTCTATGCCAATCATTAACCTGCTCAGCATATGATTGTGACCTTAAGAAGTGTTTCAGGCTGTCGCCATACTTGACTTCTCCATCTTCTATTGACATCAGGTCCATGTCAAACAAAGCATTCCCCGCCACACTACCAATCACACCAATTCTCAGGGCATACAGAAAGAGTTGGTACAGATCCCGAGAGAAGACAAATCTAGCTCCAGCACTCGTCAGGGATCATCTAGTTCAACGCATCGTAGCCGTACGACACACCGAACCGTAAGCACAGTATCTATTGCTCCAACACAATTCACGGACCGACACCCTCAGCGAACCTCCAGGGGAATGAATGCCGATTACTTAGTGGCTCCGACCCAGTTTACGGATCGACGCCCTGGCGTCACTGGCAGAACCAACGATTACACTCAGCGGAGCTCTGCGAGCACGGCCTCTTACAGGCGCATGCGGGCCTGTCCGACGATTGAATTAAAGAATGTAGAATCTCTTGTGAAGATCAAAGCAGTCGTTCCATTGATCGCGCAGTATGATGACGGGCATCATGAGATCTTACCCATAGAGACACTGAATATTGACGGCCAAACCATTAGACTCGGCGGAGGGAAGTTGGTGGACGCAGATCCGGATCTTATGGAGCCGGGCACTGGGCGAAAGAATATCGAGCTGATTGTGTGTGATCGGATGCCATCCCGCAGTGAGATGCTTACGAATAAAAAAGGAGAATCGGTGCCCTATGACCCGAAGAGACACGCGATTTTTATTGTGGAGGAGTGAAAGGAAGATATCACATTGTGTTCAAGCTGGAGGACCATTGCTTCGATTGTTTGTTTGACGGTCATGGTTCAAGTTTTGGGTTTTGGATCTTGAGTTCTTTCTGTGTTGAGGTTCAGTGCAATCATTATAATGTAAGAGGGGTGTTTCGGAACTGACCCTCTGGATTTTGATGTTTGATTTCCGAATACTGTGTCTGTTATATGAATCCATGAAACAGGCTTGAGGCCGTCCTGTGTTCTGTGACAGAGGATGATGGTTGCTCTACCATAATGGCCATCCCCAACGTGTAGTTCATCAGGAGGGCAGTATAACGCTAGCTCGAATGTAGCCCAATGTTGATGTAAAACGTGGGCGTGGGCCCAAAGGAGTAATATCACCAACCAATCACAGAAAAAGCAAAGCGAACAAGCTTGATCTTCGGGTTGAACAACAGCCTCTCGTGGAGCACGTATCTGTGACTTTCTCTTTCGTCCCTATTGATCAGCCATTCCAGTTTTTTTTTGTAGACAGATGAAACGCGACTGTAGTACAGTCTTGTAACTGAATGCTGAAAAATTGTTAGGCAGCACTGGAAGTTGATGAATGCGTGACTGATGGTGAATTCATTGCCAGCACCAGGGAACCAGAGTGTTGTGCATCTGCACCTTCAGGCGCTCCCACGACTACTCCATCAACAGTACTTTTCCGGCGGAGAAACGTTGAATGAAGCCTGTGAGGGATAAACATGAGCCGACATTTTTCCGGCGGAAACCCGCATTACGGAGCGAGGTACACAACTTACTAATCCTTGTAGCAATTAGGCCCTTGACGACGCGCTTGCTTGGGAGCCTGAGCCCAGGACCTCCTACCCGCCCTTCGGAACTTTACCCACCTTATGTCTCTCCACCAAATATCCATCCTCCCGCTACATTCTGCGAAATGACATTTCTCCTTTCCCACCTCACTCCGCTCCTGACCCACCTCGAAACCCTCGAAACTTCATCGCTCTCCGCATCCACTCGCTCGACCAAAGCTCATTATGCAATAGAATCATGGTTTACAGCCTACCGTGGCGATATCGATAATAACCCTGTCATTTTGCTGGCTATCTTCAGCATTCTTCTCCCTGGGTTACGGTGTGATCGCGTGTATGGCTTGAGAGAGGATTCTCTCGGGAAGGTGCTGGTGAGAGTGATGGGCTTGACGGCGGCAAGGGGGAGAGGGAAGCGGCTGCTGGGCTGGAAGAAAGTTGGTGGAAATGGGAGCGCTCAGAATAGGAGTGGTGGGGTTGGGGCTGCAGAGATCGGGGATTTTGCGGAGGTGGTAGAGAAGGTGATGCGGGAAGCAGAGACGTCGAAAGGGGGATTGGTGACGGTGGAAGAGATCGATGAGTTGTTGGATCGCCTAGCAGGGTTGTGTCAGTTTTCGAGCAGTGAGCTCAGGAGGAAGGTGAAGGATGAGAAAAAGAAGGGGAAATGTGGGAGCGCTTTTGAGGCCTTGAGCGCTCTGTGGCATCGTTTGACATCGTGTGAGGCAAAGTGGGTGATTAGGGTAATATTACGAAGCATGGAACCCATCAAGATTTCCGGTATGTTAAAGTTTACAACTCGCTTTAGCTCGCCTTTGCTAATGGAAAGGCTGTTGGAATACAGAAACGCCCACTCTTTCCGCATATCATTTCCTCCTCCCCTATCTTGTTTCCGTCCGTTTTTCCCTCCGTTCTGCCTGCTACACTATTGGTTCCTCTCAAATCTCTACCTGCATCCCACCCCACCCGCCATGGGACCAACAACAACGATATCTCACGTTGGCCGCATCTTCCGACTTTCTCTGCCCAGAAGTCGGTACCAAAGTTGGCCGCGGAGAGTTTTTGAAAGCCACATCGACAACTCATGCCATGAAACTGGCAAAGGGCCGCGTAATGGTTGTGGAAAGGAAGTATGACGGCGAATATTGTCAGGTGCATATAGATGTCACCAAAGAAGAGAAAGGGATGGTGAGGCTGTTTTCAAAGAGTGGAAGAGATTCGACATGGGATAGAATTGGAATACACAGGTACTCACTTGATTCTCCCCTAAAGATGATATTACCAAGATACATTTTCAACGTGGCTAATGGAACATAGTGCTTTGATAGAGGCTTTCAGATTGACTTCTCCATCAGAACGGGAAATCTCCCAAAGCTGCATTCTCGAAGGAGAGCTCGTCGTCTTCCACTCCCCATCACAACGCATCCTCCCTTTCCACCACCTCCGCCGTCATATTCGGCGTTCTGGACGGTATATTGGTACTCTCAACGATTCTCCCGCTGACCCTCATTCACACCTCATGATTCTTATTTTCGATATCCTCCTCCTCGATAATCAGTCTTTTCTTTCTACACCTCTGAAGGATCGTAGATGCACTCTTGCCAAGATTCTTCCGGACCCCGTGCTCGGGAGGGTGGAATTGGCGCAATTCGAATGTCTCGACTTCGCCGACGCGGCCAACGCCCATTCCAAACTACGACATCTATTTGCTAAAGCAATTGTGAAGAAGTGGGAAGGCTTGATTTTGAAGCCTTACGACTCCATTTACGTGGATCTTTCTCTCCCGAGAGTTATTAGAGCTAAAACGCCAAAGGGCAATGGATTCGTTGGCTCCCCCAACGCCTGGATTAAACTCAAGAAAGATTACATCCCCGGACTCGGCGATTCCGCGGATTTCCTTATCGTCGGTGCTTGTTCGGATGTGGCCCGCGCTTGTACACTACACCAGCCCGTCAACATATTGAATACTTTTTATGCCGCCGTAATAGTCAATAAACCCGATGTTATTCGGCTTGGAGTAAAACCGGAGTGTCAAATACTATTCCCCGTAACCTACAGTATCAACAAAGCGGATCGAGAATGGATCCAGCGGTTAGCATATTTCTCCACCATCCCCTTCAACAGCTATCCTGGTAACACCATGGAGATGAAAAAATACACCCTCTCAATCCACCCACAAATAAAACGCCAGATTGCTGCGCCAACACATGTTTTTACACATCCACTGATCTTCGAAATCGTGGGCGGCGGGTTTGATCGACCGACGGATTGCAACTTTTATACGCCACGCCATCCGAGAGCCGGGAAGATACATTGGGACCGTGGGATTAATGATGCGGTGGGTTGGAGCGAGTTGCAGGAAATGGCGAAAGTGGCGATGAATATGAAGGATATATATGAGAGCCAAGAAGAACGAAAATGGATTGGGAAGCTTGGAAGGGGGGATCTCGGAGCACAACTTAAGGAAACACCAAGAGATGCTGATCAAGAATCGGAAGAGACACCTAGTTCGGCGCTGTTGCGGAGACAGCGGAAGATGGATGTTAGTGGTGAGGTCGGCGATGAAGAGGATACAGAGAAACAGTCACCAGCTCTAACCTTGGAGAGACCCAATCCCTTGAAGAGGGCATGTACGGAAAATGAGGTGATAACTGGAACTGAATCTCCGAAAAGGAAGCTACCAAGACGACACACATATCCAGAAGATTATTGTGCCACTGTTCAAGCAGAGCAAGATCTACCAACCAAGGCGCCACAGATTACTGCTGCCCCCTCGGGGACTGCTGCTTTGAAGCTGGGGTCTACAGAGACTTCGGCAGCAGTATCTATTTCTTCTGGACTCAAATCCTGCAACCTCGAAGCAGTTTCCGCATCAAAAAACGACAGCCCAGTCACCAACGCAATTATCTATCTCATCCCGACCCTGGCAAAATTTCCATCACTGTTTTCAACACTCTCGAACCTTGGTGTGGGTATGATATATCAGCTTAACCTCGACGATTCAACAAGGGCTGGATTTAGCCAGATTGTGGGAGGTGTAGCGGGTGGGGAAGATTACATGAAGGAGAATAAGAGAAGGATAGTTTTAGTAGACCCCACGTTCTGCCGAAGTGACACCAGAAAGGCTGTATTGCTATTGAAGCAGTGGAGCGAGAGCAAGTGGAGTAGAAAGGGAAGCGATGATGAACGCCCTTGGGAAGTGTACGATTGGAGAGTATGTGATTCACAATACCAGATGTATGACCAGCACGGGAGGGTGGATTGGGGGTTTCATAGGGTGTGCAAGATTTGAGGATGGGAGAATCTGTGATGGTTTTGCGTTGTGGCGCTTTTGTATGACTTGAGTAGTAACTGTTACTTTTACTTTCTACAATGCTCTGACTCACCCAGCCACCTCGTTTTCTATTATAATTGTCACTTTTTTATCAAAAATACTCAGTCTGGTCCAGCCATCTCATCCTGTCTCATCTGCATCATTCGTCCTCGCGCTGCCGCATCCCCCATCACTCTCACTCACGACAAAGCACCAACTCTAACTATATGTTTGGGGCCCCTTCCAAACAAAAATCTCTCCGCAGCTCGTGGCTCTGAAGGTTCCTCTTCCTGATGCGGGCGCCAACTCGGAGCGGCTGTCGACCGGCGCCAAGCCCTGAGCGGCCATACCCCGTGACGACTCCTCCACTCTGTCGTTGTCGTCAGTCGCGCCTCACTCACTCATCACTCACTCACTCACTCACTCACTCACTCACTCACTCACTCACTCACTCACTCACCCACTCACTCACTCATTCAGGTGGTGTCTTCCCGCTCTCACCCTCCCGCATCGCCCATCACTCTCCCAACCCCTCTACCATCACGACAAAGCACTCTCCTCGCTCCGAATCACTCTCCTCCATCGCCTAGCACTGCGCGTTCGACATGGCCGACTCTACTCCCACGGCCGCGATGGCCCCGTTTGATCAGCAGCAACAGCAGCAGCCTCAACAGCAGCACATCAGCCAACAGCCTCTGGTCGGGCAACACCAGCCTCAGCCAGTCGCGCCGATGGCTGGGATGGCTGGCACCATTATCCCTCCCGCTGACTCGCTCGCGGCCGCCATCACGGCATCCAACACCAATGCCGCTGCTCCTCATCCGAGTGACATGATGGACGTCGACGTAAAAAACCCCTCCATCATTGCCCAGCACTCGGCGGGTCAGATGGTTTCCATGGTTGGAGGCGCCTCAGCCCACGCTGCGAATGTCGGCATTGCGGACGATAAGGATGCGAAGGACGCCGATGTTGATGAAGACGCTTACATGAGCTACAATGAGTTTTCAGAGGATGAGGGCAGCGAGTTTGAGCCAGACAACGAGTCCCCAAAACCCAAGACGAAGGCGACGCCGCGCTCGCGAAAGACCAATCCGCCCATGGGCATGGCGACTGCTATGGTACCTCTCCCTCCTGGTGCTCCTGGAACTCCCGGCGGACCTGGTATTCCAGCGACAGACGCTACCACCGACCCTGCGCTGATGGGACCGCCCAACATGGCAACCACTCCAAAACCCGGCAGTGGCTCTCCAAAAACCCCAGCGTCTCGCACACCCCTCAATCGCGTGCGCTCTGGTCGTGTCAATAAAGATGGATCCCCCAGCATCCCTAGTACTTTGGTGTGTCCTGTCCAGGGCTGCGAGCAAAAGTTCAGCGGACGAAACCCTCGACAGAGTCTTTGGCACCATCTGAAATATTATGCCACGCGTGGCTTGCCGGACAAGAAGGAGTTTGAGGCTGCCCACGACGAAGCACACAAGCAAATGAAGCGCGATGCTGGTGAGTCTTTCATCCTAGCCCTAATACCCCTCTTCTAACGCCTCTTCTTGGACAGAGCCCAAAGGAACGCCCATCGAGCGCAATCGTATTTCCTCTGCGGAGTACCGGAAGAAGAACCCCGAGAAAGCAAAGACCTCTGCCCGCCTCTCCAACTTCCGTGCCCGCGCCCGCAAAAAGGGTATCACCGACGAGAAGGAGATTGAAGAAATGGTTTCAAAATGGGAGAAGGAATGGCAGGAAAAACAAGCCAAGGAGGCCAGTGAGGTATGTCTCTTAAATCTCTGCTTCGTCATTTTCAAACAATCGCCGCTAACTTGCCTACTACAGTACTTCTCGGGAATCCTCCTTTCAGCATTTGAGTGAAAAATGAACCGAGCATGTCCACTTCGATGGATAATCATTAACCAAAGCCTTTTCAGTCGCTGGTCGCATTTTTCTTTCAGCGCCACTTGTTCTTTTTTTTTTCATGATTCTTTATCTGATGATCCTTCTTTGTCCCTTTTACTTGTATCTTTTCTTCGGCAGGCATCCTGTTTTGCGCGGTGCGGAAGCTCTCTATGTCTGTCTAGTTGTCTGAGTGGGAATGTGATCAAATGGTGTCGGGCGCGCTGGGATTTCCTTTTTTTCCTTTTTTCTTCTCTTGCATTCTCTATCTTGCTTACTTCTGTGTTCATTGCAGTCAATACACTGCTGTATTGTGCATTACCGACGTTATTTGAAGCGGGGGTTGTCATGGTGCCTGGGAATCAAATGCAGTTGTTGCTGGTGAGCTATGGACAACCACAAGCAACTCTGTCCTCAACTCAAGCCAACCTCTGCACACACTCCACTCCACCCCATCAACCTCTACCCACTTCCACCACCGACGGCTCATAATTACGACCAGCGAGTCCCTAGCCGCAATCCCAACAATGTCGCACGACCACGGCCATTCTCATGATGGCCCCCCAGCAGGGATGCAGCAGCTTCCCAACAATCCTACTCCTCCGCCTGAAGCCATCGCCGTCGCGAACTTCCTCAAAGCTGCCGATCTCAAGTGTCGGACCTGTATTGTCGGAGGCCAGCGCAAAGACATGTTCAAAGGTTCAACAGCTCTCGCACCTCTCTCGATCCATCTCCTTACAGACATTCCCGCTAACCCATCCCATCAACGTAGTAAAAAGAGCCCTCCGAGCCCTCCAATCCCCCGCCTACCAAACTGCTCATCGCAAGAACCCTCTCCTCCCTGAAGTCACCGATCTCCACTCCGCCGCCATTGCCTTCTCCCTCCTCCCGCGTTCCCTCCTCGCTCTCCGCGTTACCAAGATCGAGCCATCCACTGCCGAGGAACGCAAAAAGCGGATCAAGGGCATCTGGAACGTTAAAGTTGAGCCTCAGCAAGAAATCCGCGAGGACCTTTACTATGCCTTTTTCTACGAGCCGCGGACATGGACTCAAATACTCACTGCATTGGGAGTTGTGGGCGCGCTGTTGACGTTGGTCATGTTCCCGCTTTGGCCCCCGATCATGAGGCTGTGGGTGTGGTATTTGAGTATGGGCATGCTGGGCTTGATTGGTTTGTTCTTTGTCATGAGCATTTTCCGGTTGATTCTTTTCTTGGTGACGGTGGTGGCGGTGCCGCCGGGTCTGTGGTTGTATCCTAACCTGTTTGAGGATGTGGGATTCTTTGACAGCTTCAGGCCGGTGTGGGCGTGGCATAAGGTCAAGGGACAGAAGAAAAAGAAGGCCGCTGCTGCACCGGCGGCACCGGGAATTGCAGCCCCTGCGGCCCCGCCTGCTCCCGCGGCCATCGTTGAGAAACGTCCGGCTCAGAAGGCGAGCGTTGAGGATGCAAATGAATAGACCAAGCTTTCGTCTACTCATGATTTTGTTTGGGAGGATACTGTACGGTTTGATGAAGGGCAGAAACTTGGGATGAATTACTGTGGATCACTATATGGATTCGAATCGGACAAGGAAACTGGCTTAAAAGATGGTATATCGAATGTGCGGGAGGAAATCCAGTTTTCCAAAATAGGTTTTAGCGTGGCTATAATACACAGCAAGGGAGCAATAATAGGAGCATGTATCAGTCCGACGTACGTGTTTACTTGCAGTAAGTTCCTTCAATAACATGACAGTTTCATTTCGAATACGGGTGACAAAGAACCATAAACACAACTTCCCTGCTCTCCGCCGCCCATCTTCTCTTCACCACGGCCCAACCAACATGCACCTCTCAATTCTTCACGCGAACTCCGCGAAAACATACAATTTCACTCTCCAAGACCACAAACCGTCATAGAAAAAGATGGCCACACAGCTCCTGTACTTTAATGTAACCAAGTTTTATCCCCACTAGCCAACACAACCAATCATCGTATTCGATGCAACCACCCAGTAACAATCCGAGTCGAGCCAATACCTTCTCTGACCTCACATCAGCCCAGAGTCGTCATCATCATCACACAAAACCACTGATCCAGATTCGCGGGATTCTTTAAACGGAACCTTGGGATCGACCAAAGCAGCTCAGCTCCGTCCGTACATACAGATACCGCTAGCCCACATCCTGCTGACGCCGCGACGACTCGAGAGAGAGAGAGCTCGAAAGATATCAATACCACCATATCTACCATCCACCGCTACACTACGCAATACACCGCCGGAGCAAGAATCCACCCGAAACGACAACGACAGCGACGTACTCTACGCACGTAAACACTAGCGGATCAACAATAGTGGAGCTCTTTGCTTTGGGAAGACACGTTTTTGCCACGGAGACGATAAGGCTTCAACAACACCGGGCTTTTGGCTTTGGCTGGCAGCGCGGCACAGCCATTCGAGCAATCGACAGCCATAACAGCAACCTCAACCTCAAGCTCTCCAACAATAACAACATCAGCAGCAGCAGCAGCAGTCAACTCTCTAAGCTACCGATCATGGCTCCTTCAACTATCACCACCATCACAACCGAAACCCTCACCTGCTCCCCCGAGTCCGCTGATGAAACGATATCACCACCATCGTCATCATCATCAACGCACTCCTCCTCCTCCCCGCCATCCCCATCAACCTTCGCCCCCCTCACCCCCATCCACCACATCCTCGGTACCCTCATGAACATTCTCATCCTCCTTCTCGTCGCCTACACCTACAGCCGCTTCGCAATCCACCTCTTCCTCCCCTTCCCCCTCAAACTCATCCCTCCCAACAGTAGCCTCTGCATCACACCTCCTCCTACAACTGGGTTTAGTAACTACAGTGTGTGCGCACCCGGCGGGGGGAAGGGTTTAGCAGGGCCTGGACTCGGAGAGGAGAGTAACGGGAATAAAGGCATGGTGCTGGGCATGTCGCATTTGGTGTTGACGTGGTTGGGAGCGTGGGTGTTAACAGAGCGGTGGTATGGGAGGGTGAAGCGGTGTGCGGCGTTTCATCGGGAGAACTAGGTGTGCTGGAGTGAGGTGTAGAGTATGGAGGTCGGGAACGGGGATACCATGGTTGGAGATGAGATAGATGGGTTATGGGCCCATTGGTAACTTGAGAAATGGATTGGAGGTGGGAGGAATGGGAAGGGATGGTTTAATTGGTATTGGTATTAAGTTGTCGCTACTGGAAGCAGGACTCCAGTGGATTGCGACAGTTTTGGATGGTATACCCGCCCCATGGCAGATGCATGGGCAGAAGATGTAGAGTATCACTATGTTATATCCTCATGAGCATGTAATAAACTCGAGATTTGTGAGTTTAAGTTTATCTTGACTTGACCGTTTCCACACTGGTGTCACATCAAGTTCCCTACAAGGGAGCTTACGTTGAACAGCAGTTATCCCATCTGGCTTACATGGAAAGGATGATATCACAATAATCATTGTAAACGATAAATATTCAGGTCACATGTCATCAAGTCTCCATCCAGCATAACATTACTATTACCACCCAATGACCACGATGGGCTTTTCTCCTCCCGATACAACCTACATCCGCAAAGATCCTTCCTCTTCATGCGCCCGTCAATTCCTTACAAGTGCCCCCAATCATCCCTCATTAACCCATCTCCGTTTCCCTGAATCCAATAAAACCAACATAATAATCATTAACCCCAATACCCTAGCCTATTCTTGTTGAGTAATGTCTATATTTGCGACACGAAGAAGAGGTCAAGAAAAGAGACGACTTGCCGTGTAAGTAAAAGATGTTGAAAAAACAGAGAAGAAAACATGAACAAAATCAAAACCAACTCCCCAATAATAGTAGTAAAAGTCATCCCACTATTTCCCCGTAACCCAGCAACCCTGGCGCCCCATTCAACAAAGTCGTACAACGAAGCCACAACGCAACCATTGCAGCTAGGAATCAAACGAGAACCCAAACCAATAGAGGAAAAAGAATAAAAGAGGCATAGAAAGAATAAGGTATCACTCAGGAACCAAAAGAATGTGTATCGTCGCTGCCATGCTATGTAATTCAACGCGAGGCGTCTAAACGGTCGGGACGGGCATCAAGCACTCCCGACAGGCGAAAGTAGAGGAGACGAATTATGTAGCCGTGACATCAAGCACAAATATAGCGTTTTGCCGGAAAATCATTAACGGAGCGGCAACTGGGTATCGTGAACACCGCGCTTGATAACTTCTGCGAGGGGCCATCTCGGCGGGATAAGAGCCTTGCGATCACGTTTCTGCATCTCCTCGTACATTTCCTGGGTAACCCCGCTAGGGAGAGGATAGGCTCCCCCAGCAATACCACTGGAAAACTTGAGTTGAAGAATATCGCCAATCTCGTCGCATGCTTCAAGTAGCCGATCAAGATCCTCCTTGTTGTGTGCAGCCGAGACGCAGAATCTTGCGCGAGATGTAACAAGAGGGGTGGCCGGGTATCCGACAATGACAACAGCGATCTTGCGCTTGAGCATTTCGTGTGAGAAGGCAGGCATTTTGGCGGGGTTGTAGAGAAGGAGCGGAATAATGGGAGAATCATCTTGACCATAGATGATAAATCCGAGACGCTTGAGACCAAGACGAAGATAACGAGAGTTGAAAGCAAGACGCTGGAGGCGTTCTTCGCCCTGGCCCGGAACGATGTCACCGGAAATAAGCCGAAGAGCGACAGAAATCTGCGCAAGAGATCCGGGAGCAATGGCCTCTCCAAAAACATTACCAGCGTGTGTCGACCGAAGTTTCTCAATAATGTGCTTTTCAGCTGCGATGTAACCACCGTTGGCTCCGAAGGATTTCGTGAGGGTACCCATGAGAATGTCAACTTCGGAAGGATCGATGCCGAAATAGTCGCAGACACCACGGCCACGGGGACCAAGAGCACCAATCGAATGGGCCTCATCGACAAACAGATTGAACTTGTACTTCTTCTTGAGCGCGATAAGTTCAGGAAGATTGCACATGGTGCCTTCCATAGAGTAAAGCCCCTCAACAACAACCAGAATTTTCTTCCAGGGGCGGTGGCTTCGGGGCTGCCCGGCAGCAATCTGCTCACGTAAAAGCCGCTCCAAATCCTTCATGTCGTTGTGCTTGAACATGCTAATAACAGCGCCAGACAGACGAACACCGTAACGGATGGAGGCATGGTTGAGCTCATCGGAAATGACCAAGCATCCCTTGGAGACAAAGGCTGAAAAAGCGGTGGCATTGGTGGCATATCCCATCGAAAAGATCATAGAAGCAGGTTTGCCAACAAAGTTCGCAATGAGTTTTTCGACGTCAACATGAAGATCCAAACTACCAGCATCGGAGCGAGCACCAGCCGATGAGCTTCCGTACTTTCGAAGAGTCTCTTCGACAGCATCGGCACAGGGTCCCTCAGACTGGGCGAATCCAAGATAGTTGTAGGAGCTCATGTTCAAAGATTCCGTTTGGGTACCAGTGAACTTGAACGATACATTGTGGTCATCGGATTTGCGGTCCAGTAGGGTGATGTACCGACCAGGAACACCGGTGATTGGTCGCGCGAAACAATCATTGATGCGCACTTTCAGGCGTCGGACATAGAAATTGTCGAAATCGCTGTTCAATGGTGCGTACCCCTATGAATTATGTCAGCATCAACATCATGAACTGGAATGATTGTGACCTACGTTTTGCTCCTTGAGGTGCTTGTAATTCTTCTCCCGGAAGATCTTACCGAAAAAATCTCGAACGTGGCCAAAGACAATCAGGATGAGATAGGAGATGTAGGTGGTGAGAAGATAGTAGTAGGGTGGATCGTCCTCCACAGGGTCACTAACGGGCACTCCCTTGGGATGCTGCGAAACGTAACGATGGGTCGGATGGCTCAGAGGGGCGAATTGAGCATGCTGGCGGGCCAGTTTCCGTGACTGCTCTGCGGATGGAGGTGAAAACAACATTGTTGTTTTGGATGACGTCTCGGAGATGGTGTCAGCGGTCGCTGTGGAGAGCGAGATGGTAGGCAGCGAAAGGGTTGAGGGCGACAGTCGGCTGCTGTTTTGCTCCTGAACAGCTGCGCTGAGAGCACCGGCTGCCTTGGGAGAAGTCGAGAAGAATTGGGCGAGTTTCGCAGCAGTCCGAGAGGTTGAGGGGGATCGTTTCCGGGGATTAATGTTGATGGCGGAGGAAGCGGAAGTCGTCAAGGAGGCCGGCGACATGTCGTAGTTGATAGAAGATCGAATGAGAGTAGCAGTCCACCTCACAAGGACGGTCGACAAGATTGGGATAGCAAAACGGCGTCAGTCTCTCGAGTGTTGTTCTTGTTGTTATCGATGTTGGATGAACGAACGGTGGGTGGCAGCACGAAACAGGAAGCCCCGTCCGTGGAATATCGATGCAGGAACCCCGGTGGGCTTCAATCGAGCGATGACAGCAGGAGGATGGCGGGGCAAGGGGGATTCCAGCGGGTGGGGACGGAATGGAAGAGAGCTGAAGAAGAAGAGGAGCAGCAGAGAGGAAGGCTCGGAGCAGGGCGAGGGGAGGGAGGGGAGGAACGACGTGGGAGAGGGAGGGCGAGAGACGAGTGGGCTCGGAGGCGGCTCAGTCACACACAGCCGGTGGTAAGCAAAGTTATAGCTTTCTCCGAAAAGGGGCGAGCTAAGCCAGGGCAATGTTCGCGCCTCTCGGCGTCGGGGACTTCAGCCAACACAACGGGAGGACGGTTGGCCCTGCTTCCGCTTTTCCGCGTGTGTGGTGGGTGGGGACGGTGATGGGGATGGTGGTGAGGAAGAAAAATCACTCGCCAGCAGTCGTGGAGTGAGCAGTGTGTTCAGCATGCTTCAAGGCTGTCGATGCGGCTGTGATGACCATGTTATTATATGAAATCGCCATCCAACTCCTTGCTCCTTGATCACTATCTGCACAGTGTTCTTCAACGAATTGTCAATGATGAAACCAAACATACGCAGTCTCTTAGTCATCCTCTCCTATACACTAAAAAAACACTCAAGTGGGCGCAGTTGCCCTCGCCACCACGCGTTCGACTGAGGGATGTACCAAACGCTCTAGCCCCGGCCGTACCTGACCGTAGCGAGGCCTTGAAGCTTGTTTTTTTCTTGTGAGCTGGTGATAAGGAGGACTGCTCGTCAACCATTCCATAGCGTCCAAGGCTGATTCATAAGAAAGCAAGTATAGAGTTGTGCGTATTATGAGAGCCCTGTGGCTTCTGGGACGGAAACTTTTTCCCGCTAATCCCGGATATTTATCAGATCGGGTCGTTTCTGGTAGCGAGACTCGGTGAAGAGGGGCGAGATGCACACGGTTCCGCGTCTGTGGGCTGACTTTGTCTTGAAACCAGTCCATCGGCCACCATTTCCTCCGTATGTGCGTTCCGGGGGAAACGTCGTCTCTCTGTAGTGTTTACACTCTTTGAAAAATCATTGTCGAGTGATATTTCATGCGAGTTTCAACCAATCCTCTCACGAACACCACTTCGAGAATTGCACTGTGTTTCTCAGTCTGTCAAACGCACCTAAGGCAGTATAGTATCACCGCCAGGATCTTTAAGCTCTCGGATTCAACTGGTAAGACGACTACTCTTTCGTTTCACAGACCCGACGATGATGCACCATTCATCCCATCTACAATCCCATTCTTGTGTTCAGATGAGTGTGAGAAACCTGAGAAGCTGCTGATGTAGCTAATCAGATTTGGTTACTATTATATAGCTGGCATCAGGTCCTTAGTTTCACAATCGCGCCTCAGCCAATCTGTAACCAGAAATGCCACTGTTGAGCTGGCTGCGGTCTCCACCACACCAGGATTTTAGGCAGATCTGGGGATATACAACTAGCTTAGTATACCGGTACCCCCCATAATATTGCATGGGATGGTACATATCGGTACACAGTATAAGATGGTGTGTTGATATGAAAGAAAGAAATAGAGCGATGATCTGGCTTGTTATCAGTTATGAGGCCCCCTAGATAAGATGGCCGGATCTTATATGACGCGAGGCCGAGAATTCAAGCACCACAAGTCAATATGTCTTTTAATACTGACCTCGTGGTACTTGTCCCATCACACAAAAGATAATGGCTGGGGTGGGTGGAACAGTACCATGGTTCAGGTTGCAAACACGAGTGACAATGAGCACACGCACAACTTGAACCTCCGCCTTCGTTCCTTCACTTCCCTCTTCCATTCCCTCCAACACCGTCCACGCCCCATTTTTTTCGACAACAGCATCAGTAACCTCCTCGATCCTCGTACATGCGCTGACCGCCCCCGACCGTCGTCCTATTCTTCATCTCACCGCAGTCAATCATTCAACCGAACTCTGTGTTTTCGATACTTTCCTCAACGTTCCGTCCCTTCTAGTTGACGTCGTACTCACCGACACTGGCTCATTCATCTTATCTCCACTTGCCACAACCACTGAAGAGCATCTTGCCCCGCTACGTTCCGTACGCAAATCGACCTTCCTCCCACGCGGCGTGCCCGCTTGTAACATTCCGCGCTCAGTACCAGTTGGGCACCCACTTTTACCTGGCACTGGAACAACGATCTATCACCCTCCCGAGCTACAGTCTCGGGTAATCTTCAGCCAACTTCGATGTCATCAAATTTCTTTGGGTCACTCGACCTAGGAGCGAAATATGGGTGAGGAAAAATGACATTTCTTCCTAGAACACGCTAACACACGATAGCATTGTGTTCGCTGGAATGTTCGTCGTGGTCCTCTGCATTGGCTTTGGAAAATTGTGGTATAACAAGCACAAGTGAGTACCTATTTTACCTGCTATCATAGACTGGAGTAAAGTTCTAGAAACTAACCATGCTTCAGGATGAAGAAGCTCCTAGCTGTAAGTGATACGAAACGTTACTACTCTCTTCATTTCTAAAACACTATTAGAGACAAGCGGAAACTGCCCAGGACGAAGAAGCCGCTATCAAAAATTCTCAGGTGGGGGTCAACGCACCAGAAGAATGCGATCTCTTCGGAATTCGTGCCATAGAGAGTGGATTTTTTGGAGGGATTCCACAATCCCGACCATCAACCCCAACAACCCCAAGTCTTGCATCCAGCAGCACTTCCGTCCATCGCATACCGTACGGGAAGCCTCCAAGCCCGCCGTCGCAAGAGGGCGTTCCCATCGATTATGGTGCTTCTCCTTCTGCATCTAGAAACACTTTTAGAAATGGGGATCCGGATGCTATCCAAGAGATTGTCCCACTTTCTTTCCCGCATCAGGGTTATCTTCGAGCATCACCAAAGCCGATTTTACAACCTTCCTTCGACAATTCCGCTCCACGCCGTCCTGAAGGCGTACATGATGGGTTGCGGATCCATGCTCCTGAACCATACCGTCGAAGTCCTTTGGCTTTCCAGCCCCAATCGCCATACAGCCAAACACCGCGTTCGTCTGAAGAACTTTATGGATTCCAGAATTCCGGGAATCTTCCAACTCTCGAAGAGCTTAAGGAGCCTCCTGGGCCCTCGAAGCATACCATCATCCCGCCTGGTACGCTTTCAATAGCATTGGAGCCACCAAAGGAAACCCAGCCGGTGGAAGAGAGATTTCGCGATTCTGGTAAATTTTTATGTCCTTCCTTTCCTCTAAAACCCTCTAACGTCAACTCTTTTATAGCATGTCCCTCTTCCGAAGCATCATCCATTTCTGGTATGTCCATAGATGATGCAGAAGTGTTGCGTGCAGGTCGTTGTCAAGTCATAACTGGCAATGTGGAAATTCTCGACAGCAAACGTTTGAATGTTGGTAAAGACGACATGGGTCAAAAGCCAACCCCCCACAACTGGAGTAATTCTCCAAACCCACAGTACACAGCATTACACGCTTCTGAGAACTTCACACCCCATGCGATCACGATTTGAATAGTGATGAGGTTGGTGTTTCCAATGTTGATTTAGATGTGGTCTCGTGGGCCGTTTCTCTGACATTCTCTGTGCTGATTTCATTTGTCTTTTTTTCACCAAAATCTTGCTTTCTTGTACTATACTTAGTAGTTGAAGGGCTGCAATAGAGCCTTACTCGTTCATATTGCTGTACACTAGGCGTAATGACGTTAGAAGGAGGCTTTGAGGTTTTAATGAGGCAAATTTTCGTCTTTCTTAAAACTTTTCTGCAAGGCTCGAAGATTCTGTGACCGTGGTGATTTCTCATGACTGGCGGTGATCTGGGTCAAAGACAACCAGCTGCTGAGAGAGAGAGCAAGGAGCCGAAATACCCAATCGTGGCGCCACAGTGTGAGCACTGCCTTGTTTCACGAACTTACCAGGCATGACTCTCTGTCCACCGGGTCTTGCGATGAGACGGACGCGTCGAGGCATAGAATGTTCGTCGACCGTTGTTGGCTGGCCTAGCGCAACGCGTCGAACTGCACGGCATTCTCGCCAGGCAACACTGTTCACCATGGAACTTTATATCTTGGGCTTTTCATCGAGTTTAACTCTTACTCTCATCAACCTCCAGCACATCTCCTCGCTGTGTACAACAGACCGCCGGATTTTATTTTGCTGAAGACTTTTTTACCGCAATGCCGCCGAAACGGACATCTACTGCGCTTCGAGCAGCAAAACCATCAACATCAACATCAACCTCTAAGAAACCCTCCTCTCCTCCACCGAAAGTTACAGCCAATGACCCAGCTTCCGATTCCGAGGACACACCCACCCTCGACCCGCTCTCCTCCATAGTGCTTCCCCCTAACCCTCCTCAATTTCATAAAACTCCCCCAACTAACGAATCTACCCAGTCCGGCATCAAACCCCTCACTCTCCTCCGCGATGGCGAAACGCGCGAAGCAAGCTCGGATTCCTCAGACAAGAAGTACACGATGAAGCGGACGATGGATCACTACTACTGCACGTGTGTTTCCTGGCGTCTCGGGGGCGGCGCGGTCAATGCGAGGACGTGTAAACATTTGAAAAAGCTGCTCGGGGAGAAATATGAGGAGGCGAGATTGGAGCAAGCGGATCCGGGGTCGAGTACGCGTGGGAAGGGGAATGAAACGAAAGGGAAGAAACGGAAAGCCGCCGTTGATGATGATGAAGACAACAAAGATGGTGAGGATAAGGAAGAGGATGACAAGTCCGCAAAACCCACGCGGAAAAAACGACAAGTCCAAGCACCAAAACGCCTCAAAGATGCCTCCTTCAAACCTCTCCTCGCCCACAAATGGGATCTCGACACCGGCCACGACCCCACCAAATGGCTGATGTCGGAGAAACTCGACGGAGTCCGCGCAATCTGGAACGGTCCCTCGGGCACCTTCTTCTCCCGCGAAGGAAACCCCTTCTACGCTCCCCCCTGGTTCACAAAACGCCTACCACGGGATATCCTCCTCGACGGCGAACTCTTCACGAAGCGCGGTGGC
This sequence comes from Ascodesmis nigricans, assembly GCA_004786065.1. Classification (NCBI taxonomy): domain Eukaryota; kingdom Fungi; phylum Ascomycota; class Pezizomycetes; order Pezizales; family Ascodesmidaceae; genus Ascodesmis; species Ascodesmis nigricans. The sequence continues at coordinate 519,880 of ML220113.1, forward strand.
TTCCAGGAATGCGTGTCAATTGTCCGAGCTCAGAATGCGCCTGAGAAATGGAAGTTCTCCGTGACGTTCCAGATCTTCGATGTGCCGAGTCGCGGAGATGAGCTGTTTGAGGATCGCTTGAAGTGGCTCGAACGACGGTTTTCCGGGAAGGGTGCCATAAAGTGGGTTAAAGTCCTCCCGCACCAGAAATGTAAATCTCGGGAGCACTTGTTGGAATATCTGGAGGAGGTGACGGACCAGAAGGGAGAGGGGGTTATGTTGCGTCAACCAGGCTCAACGTATGTCAATGGCCGGAGTAAGACGTTGTTGAAGGTGAAGAAGTTTTTCGATGCCGACGCGATTGTGAGGGGTCATGAAACTGGGTCCGGAAAGAACTCGAGTTGTATGGGCGCCCTGAGGTGTGAGATGTTGGATGACAATGGGAAGCCGACTGGGAAGCATTTTAAGATTGGAACGGGGTTTACGGATGCTCAGCGAAGGAAACCACCGAAGGTTGGAGTGGTTGTGATTTATAAGTATCAGGAGCTGACGAAGGATGGTGTGCCGCGGTTTCCGTCGTATGGGGGTGTGAGGGCGGATTTGCAGGTTAACGACGATGATGAGGAAGAGGAGGAAGAGTGAGGAATGTTGTGAGAACTTTTTGGAGACGTTTTGGGCATCTGGCGGTGTAACGATGATTATTTACTCTCGATTATTCTTGTTTATTGCTGTATACTCAGTTTTGGTTGTGGAATTAATGTTTTGGAAGGAGGACGTCACCGAGGTTTTCTTTGATGAGTGAAGGGTCGTGAGAAGATGTATCCTGGCGAGTAGTACTGTTAGGAGAATGACGAATAATGAATGGAACCAAGCTGGCTGGAGTTCGTTAGACTACCAGTAACATACCTTTCCATGCATGAACGAATCATCGTGTGTGTTACTCTTCACAGCATTGTGAATTTCCATCTTGCCCAAGACCTGAAGGACCTCCATTGGTCTGAAATGATATCGAATCAGCCTGCGTACCCCGGAACTGCGGCGTATGGTCCCGACGAGACCTGAGCCGTGATAGGCAACACCCCACACTCGATCGCAAGGAGGTGATAAGATGAAGCATAGTTGATACAGCGGTATTTGAGATGCTGCGTCTCCCCGTTTTCCGGCTCTCCTCGGCTCACGCACATGAGGACTCTCCCAGGCCCGTGTTTGCGCTAGAAGGACCAATGACGTTCATACCCGCCCCTAGCGCGACCAGTCGATGAGCAGGCAGGAAACAAGCTTCAGGTGGCCGAGATGGCGATGAAGAGGGAAGTTGAACCCTGAGAAGCTTTACGACGGCCCCTTGCACTGATGAAGAGGTTGTTGATGCTCAACTCACGCACGAGAGCCCAGGAGGCGTGAAGCCATCACAATCGTGTTCATCCCGCTTGCGACCGTTGCAGATTGCGGGGGCGGGCACGCTAGGATGCTTTGGGCAGTGGATGCACCGCCGTGGTATCCACAACGACGAAACCTGGTCTTGCGAGCGGCTAGCTGGGGGTGTGCGGGTAGACCGTTGGTGGAGGAGAGACGACGAGGTGAGTAGAATATGTAGAGGGAGATGGGGGCGGAGAGAGAGAAAAGGTTGAGCATGGTCCGAGGAAGAAAGGTATAGGTTTCAGAGGCGTTTAAACAACCAGTATGAACACAACGAGGTTACGATGCCAGGGACGACGAGAATGGTGGAGGTTGGCGGCCAGTGGGGTGAGAGTGATATCATGAGTCTCAGTCTGTGCTTGGTGATGGAGAACTCCGCCATGTGTAGGGGCCAAGGCAGTGCCAGAACCTAAAATACGGGACTTCACCAGCTGAATACCAGTGGAGTACTAGTACAGGACAAACGGTCTCCGGCAGTTGGTGGATTATACCTGACTGTAAGTATCTCTACCAACGCCCTCCTGGGTCATGAACGTGGTGCTCTCTCGTCGTCAAGCACAGCACCCTTGATATCCTCAGGCTGCAAGCAACGAGGATCCGTGTAACAGCCAACCGCCGATCGGAATGAGTGATTGGCCCCGGCTGCTGTGTAGTTTAAGCCATAGTGGGGCAGGAGTTTGCGGGCATATGGGGCCGGCAGTGCGGGGGGAATACTGTATGATGATGATGGAGGTGGAGGCCGGTGTGTGTGTGGTTTGGGCTCTGAGCACTGACTTTGGCATTATATAAAAGGGCTCAATATCCCCCCCGTGACGAATTCTGTGTTCTTCTACTATCTACTGGCGAGAGAGAGAAGTTTGATCTGAGATTTGGACAGCCAGTATCCACTGTATTACTTCCCATCTCTTCGTCTGTCAACTTCCAAGGTTGTCATCATCAACTTCCGTCACCTTCGTCACCATCACCGTCAGTCACCCACCCGCCCTCCGCTGGCCCTCCACGGAAAGCTCAAGTCGACTCTCAGCATCACCGCCACCACACCTCATCAATCCTCTCGTAAACTTTATACCTACCACCACATCTGTCCACTATTTTTCTACAATCCTAGGTATCACGACGACATTGACCACACTCACCACAACCATGCTCATAAAAGCCCCGAAACGTAAAGCACTCCATCGCGCCATGTCGACTCGTGTCTACGCCAACGCCCGGGTCAGGAACGCCGTCTACGTCTACCACGGCTACAATCTCGTCAACTCTTCCACAGGGTCAAGCACAACTGTCTCATCAGCATCAGTAACTCTGCGTACGAATCCGCTTGGTGAGCACCCGTCCTGCTGAATCTGTCATGTTTCACTCCCCTATGTCATCCTCTCGCTTGGTCTGCTCCACTGTCGATCTTGGAGGCGGATACCTGCGTCCTGATTCCTCATTGCTTCTCCACCCCTTTGATCACTGGTCCCGCTAACAACGTCATCTCTCCAGCTCCAAAAACCGACCCCACCGATCCCACCTGTTCCCGGAAACGACCACTCACAACATCAACCGCAAACCCATCTCCCCAACCAGCTTATGACGAGTCAGTTTACCAGGCTACAGAGGCTGCGAGAGTCTCGAGATGGCTCGCACGGTTCTCCCCAGACGCTGGGATGAGCGGGATCAAGGTGGATCAGAAGCCCGGGTTGCAGGTCCATATGCGGCCGCCAGTGTTTGACAAGAAGGTCTTCGAGGCAACCGAGGCGCTACAGGGTGAGGAAGAGGTGAGGAAGGTTAGGAGTGAGAAGAAGGGAGAGGGATTTGTATGTTTTTCTTAACGGAACTGATGCTCCACAATTGAAGCATGGCTGACAGCAAAATAGAAGCTCAACAAGGAGGATATCAAGCCGGTCAAGCACGCGGAGAAGAAGAGTTGGGAGGAAATGCTGAAAGAGCCCGTTTATGACCCCAGATATCCCTTGGTGAGTGGCATTTACAATGAATTTGACGAGGAGAGTGCTGATAAAACTCAGAATGCGTCCACTGCGACAGGCCATGAAGCCAACCGCTCCGGCGTTGAACCAAATACAATGGAAGAAGTTGGTACCATGGTGAGAAAACTCTTTGAAGGTTTATTTTCCCCAACTAATCGGGGGTAGAATGCCGCTTCTGAGGTTGCCTTGGAAGTGCCCGTATCAACACATCCCACGGGATATCCTGCTAAGGTGAGGTCGCTATGACGATATGATAGAGTCATGAGACTGACTGATATCACAGACCAAGATGGCCCGCGATAAGGAGGTACTGGAAGCTACTGAGGACCTTGAAGGCTCACGGAAAATTCGAGTATACTCGGGCTCGGGGGATAAGCGCAAGATCAAGCTTGATAAAGTGAAGGTTCCGAAGCCCGAAACGGTGACAGGCACTCGCGACCCCAACGTTTTTTTGGCCACCGAAGAAATCAGCAACTCCAAGAAGCTTGACAAGTTCACGCCCGCGATGAAGGCTCGCTCGACAGAAGCAGAGGGCCCGAAGGAATCTGTTCACGAAACAGTCCAGGAAAATGTTCAGGAAGCTGTGGCGGACGAAGCGAAGGCCGGTGATGTCGTTTTCCGCGCAACCGAGGTGCTCGCCCGGGAACACCCGCTTCCGGGACCATCTCCCCCCGCGGCCTCCGATACCCTGGTCCTCGAAGCCACAGAGCGAGCAGCAGCCACACAGGTTGTCGAAAAGCACACACCTGGTGAACAACCTCAGCAACTCCAGCCCAAACCCGCCAACTTCGACATGTTGCCCGCCACAAAGATCCGCAGGCCCTTGTCCCGACAGTTCTTCGGAACCACCTTCTCCGACCCAGCCAGAGATGCCACTGTCTTGATGGCGACAGAGGCCTTGGGCGGTGCTCGGTCAAAATCATCTTCGTCGGTGCCACGGCAGATCCTTGAGGACCCGAACATTGCCATTGACCACAAGGTTCTTGAAGCCACCGAGAAGCTGGCCGATAAAACCCGCCCGGACCCAGCAAAACTTCCCAAGGTTGAAAACGTCCCCCCAGAGGACGAACTCATTGCGTCACTTGATGAGCCTGTTACCTCTGGTGGTTTCCGACCGAATGAAGCTGCTGCTGCGGCTGCTCAGAACACCGCAAAACCTCCCAAGGACACCCACAAGTCCCACTATACTTCCTGGAATCCACCTGCTCCTCCATCGTCCTCTCTCTCGGACCCATCCCACCAGCCATTCCGCCGCCGTACTGCTCCCGTGAAAGAAAAAGAAGAATATTACGGCGGTTTTGAGTCTGCCTATGACCGTAACTCACTCTCCGACCCATTCCTTTATACTCCCCGCCCCAAGGTCACGCCATCTCCCAAGCCGGGAGCTACAAAACCACCAGCAATCATCCCGGATCAGATTCTCCAGGAAGCCCGAGCTAGGTTGGTAAAAGCCTATAACGCCAACGTTTCCAGTGGAAAAACACCCAATATCGATGAGCTCCTTGCCACTGCTGCCGGATCCAACACGGCAACCGCCTCGGAGCAAAACGCCGAGTTTGTCATAAAAACTCCAAAGGGAGATCTGAAGATCATGCGCCTAGGCGAAGAACTCGATGGATTCAAACTTGTTGTTGCGGAGACAGAAGCTGTCGAGGAGCTCAAGAAGGAGGCGAAGGAGGACACTGCCAAGGAGAAGAGGCGCAAGGTCTTTTGGAGCGTTGTTTGGGTCTCTGGGGCTGCAGCTGGACTGACACTGTTGGCGGAGGAGGGCAGGAAGGTTGCTGCGACAGGTGCAGTGAGGTCGTGAATATGACTGGTCGAATGAGTGATGGTGGTTTCAATATTTTTTTTTATATGCGGGTTCTTATGGCGTTTTAAGGGGTCGGCGTTATAAGTGCATGTGGCATTTTGCTACGTTTTCGTTTTTTTTGTGGCCACACTGTGGATTTCGAGGGGTAGCCTTGGAGTGTTGATGATTGATGAGAACTTATGGATTTCGTTGTGAGTGATGAAGTGGAGGATCTTGATGGATGGTGCTATTTTCCTATGATAGCTACTGCGGATGTCAGAGTACTACTGAATATGACTGGCTATTTTCATGCTATGTTTCGAGACATTCTTAAGGATATCTTGCAAAGCCAGAACCATCGTCGCGTGCTGTCTCGTTGATTAATTCCCACGCAATATGTGGCCTTGGTACGTGCTCCAATGTCTGTTATAACACGCTATAAAATGCCTAAAGCCAACGCACATCTTCTATTACAATGTCTTGAACACATGCTTTTCTAAGCAAAGCCTCATTAGTATCTTCATCGCTCAGAAACAAATGAAATTACAACACCTAAAACGCCAGTCATCATCATACATACACCAAAAGCAAAACTCACCCCCCACTCTGTAACTGCCAGGCTATTATTACGACTGCACAAAACTATCATCCTTCTTTTCCTCCTCCATCTCCATTACCGGCGGCGAAACCACCAAACTCATCCTCTTGTTATCCAGCTCCACCTTCTCCACCACCTCCTCCTCATCATCATCCGCACCATCCCCCTGTTTCCCCACGCGCTCATCACCATCGTCCAACAAGGGCGTATACGCCGTCAACTCCTTCAATCTCCCCACAAACTCATCAATCCCCTCGAATCTCGAGGTTTCATACATTGGCAACGCGACATCTAAACACCTTCTCGCCTGTGGGATTTTTCCCGCCTGCACCCATTCCTTAGCAGCCAGCATTTTCCACATTGCGGATTTCCGTTTCCGCGTCCCGATATGGGTTGAGCCGCCGGAGAAATCACGGGCGCGGTAGCAGTCGCCCACGCGTTCGGTGATGAGCGCGCGACTGAGTTGACCGAGCCCTTTGATGTCGAGTGCCCGGATCGCCCATTTTGAGGCATCGTCGGCGCAGTTGGAGCGGAGGCGGAGGAGCTCGACGGTGACGAGGAGGCAACGGAGGGCGGAGAAGGTGGAGGAGCAGCGATTGAGGTAGGAGTAGAGGGCGAGGTCAAGGTGCGGGTCGATTGTGTCTTGACGGGTTTTGTGCGAGATGGAGTTGGTGATGAGGAGGAGGCTTATGACAGTCATTTCCTGTAGATAGATGATAAACAAAGGGGTTAGAAAATAGAGATAAAAGAAAGCTCGTGATAGGGGCGTTACCTGAACGGCCGCATGATACTTCCACGCCTTATCGTTGTTGAAATCCGTCCGTAGGAGATCGTAGATGCTATGTGCAAGTCTGTAATCACGGAGCATAAATGCATAGTCTGCGAGTTTCCGCATCTGAGCTTCTGGTGTTGACGGTGCGTAGGAGCCAGAGGTGGGGTCGTAGTTGGATGATGCGGAACCCGAGTTTCGGGATGAGGAGGATGTAAAATAGCGTTTGGAAAGAGACATGAAGCGCCCACTTATGCCTTTTCTTCGGGATGCGACTTGGTCGTTCCAGGTCGCCATGCACCGCTCCATGAACGGGACGACGCTGAGTTGGACCATTTCCCGGACCATTGTACGGATACCGCTAACGTCGGTCTCGGGGAGATATAGTGAGGACTGGCCTTCAATGTCGTCCTTGTCTGAAGATGGTTAGTGGAAATGCTTGAAAATATAAAGTCTGTGATGATTACCTTTACTCCGAATCACAGCCAGCTCTTCAGAAGCGGCGAGCCATTCGGGGGCTGGGGATAGTTGAGCATCTTCATCAGAAATGACTGTCTTTCCACTTCGTAATCGAAGAATATGGCAGTGTACCCCGAAGTGTCTCCGCATCTGCTCGTATAGTAAATTGGATCTGTAGAGGCACCGTCAGTAGTGTTTGTGTAATATAAACCATAAAATTCATACTTTGTAATGTCATCGCGATCTTCGTCATGTATCAGTACATAGTATCGTAGATACTCGGCATGAACATAGCTCGGCAGTCCAGCATTTGTCCCAGTTGTGTAAAGATTCCGCAACTCCTCTATGGGGGATTTATTTCTCGACGAGATGGCAATGACACAAGCGACCGGGTGTGAAAAAGTTTCATGAGGGGAAACAGGTAATGCTGATAATAGCCGTCTGAGATAGCGCCAGTACGGGCTTCTTCGCTCCCTATCTCCATCCACTCCCTCGTCCAACAACTCTGTTTCAGCGCCATCTTCCTGTTCTCCGAGCTGGATATCCATCAATTCCTCAACTTCTTCTATGCTCCCACCCACGTATGTTTCCTCTCCCTTCCTACTGGAACCTCCATTCATGGCGGCATGGGCCATCCCGGTTTCCCAACGCTCTCCCGACGCCGCAACATCTGCCAGCCCGACGAAACGAACGCCAAAGTCATCATGAGAAGCGCTCAGTCCCTGAGAATCCCGAACGTTGATGCGGCCCTGGAGGTCTTCTCCGAACGGTCGTAGGAGCTCAGCGAAACCTCCGCGGAAGCCTTTCTCTCGGACAAGCTCGTCGACATCGGCGGAGACATGAACGGCAATGTGTGGGACAAAAGCACGGCAGATAAGCGAGCGAGTGTCTTCGATGTTGGCCGAAAACGTCGTGGGAGAGTTGAACACGGAGCTCACGGACGAGGCAGAGCTGTCGATGGTTGAGGAGCGGAGATGTGGTGCTGGGCTGAACTCTTTGGGTGTGCTGGGGCGCGAGGAAAGGGAGGGGCGGGAAAGGCGCGCGAGGGGATCTGGAGCTGCCATGGGCGACAGAGGCGGGGGTGAAGGGTATCGGGATGTTGAACGGGTCGCTTCTGATGATGTTATGGTCTCAGTTCACATTTGATGGTGGTTGTGCGGGTGCAGCCAACGAACAGTGGATTGGGCCTGACACATGAATGGATTCATCAGGGAAGGCCATGTATAATCTTGGAAGAATGAATGAATGAATCTGTACCCCTTTCAGTTGAACTTTGATAACGTCCGGTTGTGGTGTGCTGGTGTGCTGAGTCATGCAGTTTCCCACTGGAGGCGGTCTACAAACTGCTGCGTGAAGACTGACATGAATGCATCTACATCAAGAAATGCTACTACCAATTTTGAATGAATTCACCCTTTCACTTGGATCTTTGATAACGTGCTGTTGCGCAGTTGGCGCTGCTTCTGCTCTTCTGAGTCATGCACCCATTATAGTCCCTCACTGGCACTGGACGCAGTGTAGAGTACGGGTTGATGAATACATCACATCCATCAGGAACCCTGACTACTCTATAAGATTTCCCCTTTCACTTGCATCTTTGATAACGTACACTGCTGGCAACTCCTGCCCACTCCTGCCCGCTGAGTCATGCTTCCGTCGCATCAAGGTTGCCATGTCCCTCGCTGGCGCCGGAACCGACCGATTAGTTACTATATCACGTGACTTGAGCTCCCCTCTCCTTAAATGCCAGCTCCAAGGCCAGCGTGTTCTTTCCACCTCCTGCACATCCACCTCCACCCCGTCTCTCCTTCAACCCCACTCCCCGCCCTGGTCCCGCCAGCGCTCAACTACCCGCATAGCTCTTATTTTAGACCTTTCCCGACCCCACCTCGCTTTAACAAGTTCCCGCTATCCGCTACCGTCGTTGTTCGAGTATCGTTGTCACCATGTCCATCACATCGTCGGACAGTTTCTCTCCCATGAGTAGCCGGTACTCCTCCAGCCCGGAGCCCTCCACAATCGACCCATCGGTCGTGACAACGCCTACGAGTACGAAGCAGGAAGAGCCGAAGCCTGCTCCCAAGAAGCGCAAGTCGTGGGGTCAACAGCTTCCTACACCAACCACAAACCTTCCTCCTCGGTAAGCCCCTTATTTTTTCTCGTCTCGAGTGATTACATCTGACTGGATCTATAGAAAGCGAGCAAAGACCGCCGAAGAGAAAGAACAAAGACGTGTTGAAAGAGTGCTCCGAAACCGCGCGGCCGCTCAAAAGTCCCGTGAAGTCAAGAAACGCCAACTCGAGGCCATCGAACAAGAACGAGATCTGTACAAGGAACAAGCCGAGAAACTCCAAAAGGATCTGCAACGCGCACTGGAAGAAATTCAGTCGCTGCGTAACATTTCCAACCTTCCCGGTTTCAACCTTCCCGCCTACCACCCACCCTCACCCGCATCCGAATCGTCCATTTCCGAAGAATCCGACTACGTGGGACGACGCCCGTCGATCGATCCCACGGTCTTGATCTGTTCTGATGATGTCAAACAAGAAGCAGACGATGACGCGGTTCCCGAAACCGCTCTCGACATGTACCTCGAACCTTCCAGCGTGACACAACAACCCGTAGCGTTGTTGTGCGACCAGCTGTGTCCGCTGAAGGGAGGATGGAGTTCTCACCTGTCGATTTTATCTGCGACCCTACCATTTTTCCGATTGAATCACTCCCGGAAGACTTCACCAACTCCCAAATTTCCTCGCACGACTCTACTCCGTTGTCGATGCATGATGATTTGTTCTTTGATGCGTTCACGCCGCTCTTCCCTGATGACAACGCTTAGTTTCGCCATGGCGCGTTTAACCGCTGCGACTAGCGTTGCGATGCGTTTGAATCATGGGAAGGGCTGCGAAGTGATCGTAGATTCGAACTATCAACATGCTGCACTCGGAAATGTCTCGGAAATTAATTTGGGTTGGAATTGTCTTTTGCACGGTGTTCATAATGGTTGCGGGTTTTTGATGGCATCTTTTGGACGGCGTTTCTTGGAATCTTTTGGTTTTAAATGGTCAAGGGTGGGTGGCTTCAACAGAGGCTATTGTTTGTATGAAGATATAACCGAATTGGTCTTTAATAGAGGGGAACTTTGTAACATTACTTTCTGCTGTCCATGTGATTTGTTTCTCCGTGATTTTGGCCGCTTGTAGTGATCATCTGCTCATATCGTCAGCCGTTCCAACTCCCATATGAATGCTGGATAAGCACCTGTGTGCTGTCCTCACAGGTTTCGCCACTCTTTGCTTTTTCGATGGTACAGTGGGTAGGTTTACATTGCCAGCAGGTTGCATGGGCCATAATGTGAACAGTCATCTATCTGTTGAGCAATTCATCACGGCACTCGAATCCATCAAGGTAATCTTGCAGGTGCCCATAGACTTGGGGTAGAACTTCCCAGCATACCTTGTCATTCGAGTGTGATTCTCTGCACAGTCATTAAAGTCCCGTGTCAGAGCCCTCCTTCAAGTTCACATTCATTTAGCGACCTCTCAACACGACTCCAGAACTTCCAAAGTGAACAAGTTATAACTCCGACAGCTCTACAGCTAGAACTCTCATCACTACTGAGTATTCTACTGCGTCGCCATGAGTTCTTACTTTGGGCATAGTGAATATGTTTTGGAGGCCCAAGGCCCAAGACAGCCCGAGGATCTGATGGAGGGAATTCAGCAGGCAACGAATTATCCCGACGGAAGAGAGTCTGATGGCAAGAGAACAGGTAAGATCTCCACGTCAATCCACCATGCTTATGTCCACTGTATGAGATGACGAGGACTAATTATCATGACTGTTTTCAGATTCGATTCCACAACAACATAAACACATGCCTCCTGTTCCCTCGTTTCCTCACCGCTCCACCGGCTCCCGCGAACAGCCTTTTTATCGAAACCTACACCCAGGAGTAACTTATACTACCAGTGCTGAAAGCACTTATTCCCCTTATGGGGCTGGTTTGGAGAATCCGAATATCTACCGCCGCGAGCCTACTAGGGCGTTGGATAGTCATCGCATCAGACAAGAAATCTCCGCTCAGCCCATTGAGCCTATTGGAAAGAGAACACGAGGGTGGACTCAGACTGTGGTGTTGTTGGCATCAATTGGACTGGCCATGCTTGCTCTCGGGCTGGGAGCATGGTGGGCCTATGAGTATATTATGGATGAGTATGGAAGATATTTTAAGAAGGAATGAGAAGCGATTGTCTGGAACAGGCCGGCACTGGAATTTTGGCTGCACTCATTTTTGTCAAACATGTGATAATTGATGGAGATGCGCTCTCAACATGCGATGGCGTTTATGTAGAGATGGAATCATTTGGATTATTAAAAAAAATTAGTGTTATTTTTGTTGTTAACTAGCAGTGGTTCATTCAGGACCTTATTCAATCACCCGGGCATCATGACTGGTCGTTTCCCCAATCTATGATCGACCATGAGTGGAAGAAGCTTTATAATGCGACTTAAAGCCTTATTAAAGGGAAGTACGTTTCGAATCCTCGTTCTGATGCTTGGGTACTCCTAATCTACCAGCAGTTCATTTTTCAGCGCAAACACGTACCGCTCCAGCCAGTCGACTGCAGTCCATGACTACCACTATTTCCACAACCCTCCGGCAGCGCTTTTCATCCCTTCTAGTTTTGGTGTCTTCCTACCTCGCGGCCCTTTCTATATTGCACTCTCACGACCTTCTAGTATTCCGGCTGCTGATACCTCATTCCTGTCACTTGTTTCGTTACCGCCGCTCTGTCGTCGTCTCACGCCCGGCCCCCATCAGCTCTGCCGACTGCTTGATTCGACTGGCTCCTCAGGCATCGCCGCATCGCCGTTTGGACCTCCCGATTCCTCACTACAACCCTTATCTATCCTTCGATGCCAAACGATCAACATCTTATGGCGCCTGAAAGGCCCAAGGGCCATTTCCGATTCTCGGATACCCTGAAGAAAATGAAGCTTCCCAGGCTCAGATCCAAGGGATCCATTCGAACACCACCTGCTACGTCAGAGATAGCACAGTGCTCCGATACAGAATTTCTATCAGATCCAGAAGCCAACTCTTCAGGCTCGTCTGCCATTGGAAGTACCGGCCATTGCACCGACGTTACCAGCCCTTCTTCCGCCAGTCGACTGTCTCTGAGGTCACGTTCGCGCACCAACTCCGGGGTAACGCCCTCTGATGGGGCCCGAACGACTTCCAGACCTAAATCTGGTTCAGTTGGGTCTAGTCGAAGATATTCCATTTTGGTTCGTTGCTCAGTCCCGCATAGTGAATCATCTAACTTGGGGGTTTCTAGACGTCGTCATCCTCACCAACCTTGACTCCATCACCACGAGCTCCTCGGATTCATTCAATTGCTGATCAGCAGTATGTGCACCAAAACGTTCTTCTTGTCTCTGGGGAAGCCGGTACAACTGAACCATGTGGCACTGGGAGCAATGGTACCGTGATTGTGCACCATCATTTGGACGGATATCCTGCAACAAAATGGCCAGTGTGCAATGGGTATTTCAAGGCGATTATTAGACTGGACCCCGGTCCAAATCGAGTTCGCTTTGAATATGTCAGTTCAAAAGGAGCATCGTTCACTTCTGATTTGACCATCAACTATATGCCGTTGACTGCGAATCCGCCACTGCATCTGGTCGTGCTTGTTGGGAGCGACTTCAGAGATAGGGATCTACAGAGCGCCGGAGCTGGAGAAGCAGTACGACGGGATCAAGGTGGCAAGATAGATATTGCTGTGCGAAAACTCAGAATTGCAGGGTGAGTTTTTGATCCAACAAGATCAGGTCGCAGTTCCGGTTGACATCTGTGATTAGCTACTTAGTACAAGCATTTACCGGTGACCAGCTTTACCGCAATCGGATGGGTATGAAACCTTCACGTTTATCACACGGTGGAAATATTACTTATCTGTGTCTAGGTCGTCGCTGCTTTCGCTTTGAAGAGGAATGGTCAAACGATTCACTATCATCCCGCGATGATCGAGTAATGCGGAATTTAGCCAAAGTGCATGTTGTTCGAGCAGACAGTTCTGTAGATGGTAGGCCGTACTCCCCTTTAAAACCTGAATATACTCATTGTCCCCCAGAAATTCGAGGACTTGAGGCTGCCGGGAATGGAAACGCTATTCGGGAGCTGGTACGTGATGCTGTGGATAGCTACTTTGGTCGCCGTTTTGCGGACAAACGCTACATTGGCGTGGTAGTGCTTGATGCTATAGGCGATCTCCGCCTTCCTGGTATTAAGGATACTTCGGCTCTTGGAGGTGGACTGGGAATTGTTGGTAGCAAAGGGTTTCACAGCTTGACAACTACACTTGAAGGCGTGACTTCGATGGTATTTCCCCCATGATGTTACTGCAGTACAGATTAGAAACTAACCTGCTGATTTAGTTTTCAGACTGTAGCCGAATTGGTACTGATGTAGGAACATCGGATTCGTCCGAAACCGGTTTTATCTGGTTCGTTATCAAGAAATTCGATTTATACATTTTCTCTAACACAACCCGCAGGGAGTCGGCTACCGTGACGTTAGGAAAGATCCTTGAAGCCTTCGTCAGTCCACAACCCCAAATCGTACCACGGGATTTTGGGCATCTAAACAGAACTTTCATCACAAAGGTAGGTCATTTCTTCAAGTCATGGCGCAATATCTCATTCGTCTAGGAGCCATACTCTTTGAGGTCAAAAACTCCAGGACTGAGGTAAGAAAGATTATGGGATTCTAGGTCGCAACGTTGCTGATTTCCAAAGCCCGTCGATGCCAAAGGATGAAGATACATGGCCCAGGTATGAAATTTACTTTGCGGTGGTAGTATATCTACTGATTCATGTTAGGATTGATTGTCTTCGAATGCGTTTTCATCCTTGTTTCCGACTTCCAACAGACCCGATGCCCCTTGATGTTCCTGAGATCCCACAAGTGTTTGCACTTGAAACTGGGTTGGTGGCAAGCGCGACTAGTGGAATCGTTCTTATTATGGTTTTTCTGGATGGGGTGTTTAGCGACTTTTTCGATTTTACCCAGAAACCCGAACGCGAGGTGTTTCTCAACGACCGCACTCTACGGGCGAAAATCCCGGATCTACCAAAAGCGTCACCGAACGTAATGCTTCGGATATTGTCGGCAGGTCAAGGAGAAGCCATTATGGATGACTTCACAGCGGCTGTAAATGAAGCAAAAATCAACATTCCGATCGGACATGGCACGGTGTACAAAAGTGGGGCGTATGGGACATTGAGTTCTAATAAAGATTCAGGCGCGGATCATCACATGATCTTCAATTCCATAACGGCGGGGAGCCTTCTCATCGCAATTAGAGTTTATCATTCTTTGCGTCTGAATGCTTTGGAGTTTATTTATGAAGACAAGTCAATACAGTTGTTCGGTACCAAGCCCAAGGATGACAGCGCTTCAACAGAATTCCCCATCGATGCACGAAGAGGTGAGATCTTGATGGGCTTTTGCATGAGATCGAAGGGAGCTGTACGCGGTCTGGAGATTCTCACCAGTTTCGGAAGACGATCAGATTGCTTTGGCGGCATGCCTCTTGGCGGGAACATGTGGGTTTTATCTCCCCTATCAGTTTTTCGTGACTTAACTTATGTGTTTTGTACAGGACGACATTGATACCACCGAAAGGTCGCGCTCTCGCAGGTGTATATGGATCTTGTTTGGATGATTTCGCCATCCTCTACAAGTAGAAAACCCCCCGTATCATAATGGCTGGGGAGTTATACTGTTAACTCCATTTCAATAATGTTTCAGAAGATATATCGATGCCGGCTGTATTGAAAATTGAGGATATTCACGCGCGGGGGCATAGATGTCACCGAGAGCACGACTAGTGTATGATAATCAACGTTCTATATTATCTCTTGTACTACCTATTATGCCGATGATGAGTCCAAGTTACGGTGGAGATGAGGAAGTGCCAGAAGCCAACTCGTTGCTTCGTGGGATATGTTCTAAGACAGACGTGATAGTAGATGAACACACTGACTTTCATATTGTCGCTCGTCAGAAAGCAGTGACGCAATG
Source organism: Ascodesmis nigricans (assembly GCA_004786065.1). Lineage (NCBI taxonomy): Eukaryota > Fungi > Ascomycota > Pezizomycetes > Pezizales > Ascodesmidaceae > Ascodesmis > Ascodesmis nigricans. The sequence goes on from ML220113.1 coordinate 534,952, forward strand.
TGCTTTACAAGTTCCCGATGGCGTGGACTGTGGAGATGGGTCGGTGGTTGAACGTTGTTGCGTGCTCTAGATTTCTCATCACCATTGCTGGACCACAATCAGGATGGCATGATTATACATGCGTGGGGCGCGAATATCCTGTGTTCCAGGCTCTACGGGAATGTCACTCGAGCTCCCATTAACCCCACCGCGGAGGATGCTCCGAGGATCGCGGCGATCACAGAGCATCAAGCGAAGAGACGGCATTTGCAAAAAGATGCACGCAACCCCAACCGCGATGAGCGCGTGAGACTGCGACCGTGTTCGAAGGGCTCTTTGCGTATGGCACTTGTTGGAGGATGAAATTTCTGCCATGAAATTTGGCGACGCTCTTTGTTGCTGCTGCGGTCGTGTGTATATAGACGCCCGTGGCTCAGGGTGGGTGGCTGAGCGTGGCTGAGCTTAGTGACCAGGTCGTTTCCCGCCCAGTGCCCGCCCACCCAGTGTCCAGTGTCCACCCTGGGGCGTCGCACGCGTCGTCGTCTCTGTCGTCGTCAGCGCCCGAGCCATCCAATCAACGCCGCCCTACACGCAAGCCGGTACAGTCAGTCGTCGTTGTCGTCCTCCCTCTTCTCCCATTTCCCCCTCCCACCCCAGTCAAAGACCGACAAACCCGACAATCCTTTCAGCACCTGCTCCAGGACTACACCTACGCCATCTTCCGCCACCGTTGTCCGCGGAGGAGCTGCCGTCGAGCTCGAGATCCACCAAGAGAGAGAACGAGAGAGAGAGAGAGAGAGAAACGACGACGACGACGACGACGACTAAACCACCCCCAATCAAGAGACAGGCAGCCAAACCAGAATCACTCGCCACCACCACTACCACCACCACCGCCGCCCGTACACTCCGACTCACCCACCCCCTTCCCCCCAATACCGCTACCCTCCTCAATCCAATACACGTACGACTACCGCCGTCCACGCACTCTCAAAGGCCGCGAACGACGACTACGTAGCTCCCGCCGCCCGGTGATCAAAACTCCCCAACCGCCGCCCAGTCGTCCACCTCCCTGCGCCCCAATCTTCGCTACCCACCGAGACTCAGGCACAACCACAGCCCACCAGCACCTGCAGCAAGACCCCCACTACCGATTCAACTATTCCAAACACCAAGGCAGGGGAGCCTGCTGCGTGAAAGCAACTCCAGCAAACACATCATGGCCTCACCAACATCTGGGGACGCTTGGGCGCGGGATTTGACGGAAAGGTTCAAGTCTGTTGTTGAAAGCAAAGGTTTGGTGGCCAGGACGAAGAAGATGTCTTTGGAAACTTCGTCTTCTTCGGGGAGGGGTTCGCGCGGGGGACTGTCAATGGGTTCGTCACGACCAGTACCACCAATACCAGAAGCACCAGCACCAGCACCAGCACCGACACCACAATGGACCGAATTTTCTACCACTCGATCGGCATCATCGTCCCGCGGGGCCTCTTCCTCTTCCTCGTCCCGCCATCTCAAAAAGCCCAGACGCCCTTCTCCGACATCGTCCTCGTCCGAAGTCCTCCCCGCATATTCTCGACATGCCCCCCGTGTCCCAGCCCCACCCACAGACGAAAGAAGTATAAAGTTCCGCAACATTCTCCACCAGCTTTCGCAGCAGCCGGAGCGGTATGAGAATCCGGGATTGTTGGATGAAGCATTGGGGGTGATTCCTCTGTCAAGGATATATGCAGAGGCCGAGGAGGAAAGTCAGATTTATCAGGTGGAAGCCCAGAGCTTGGGTAAAGAGAAGGGAAAGTGGGGCTACCAAGATTGTGTCATAATGGCCTTGTTGAAGTGAGTTTGTTTCCTCCTCAGTCAGCCTTTCGCGATCATCGAGTCCGAACCCGTCGTCTGGAGTGGTCGACCCTGGGCGCCCTCTTACGTCCAGTCGAGGGTGACTTGCTGACATTTTGGCAGATGGTTCAAAAGAGATTTCTTCACCTGGGTATCTAATCCCCTTTGCCAAAGATGCAACACAGCCGACATGGACGAACGCCCTCCAACTCCCCCAACTCCAGAAGAAAGAGCACGCGGTGCATCAAGAGTTGAAATATACCAATGCAAGCGTTGTGGTGGCTTTGAGCGGTTCGCGCGATACAACGACGTCTGGACGTTACTCCAAGAACGCCGGGGTCGGTGTGGAGAGTGGGCTAATTGCTTCACTATGCTCTGCCGGGCTATGGGATTTCGAGTGCGGTGGGTTTGGAATAGTGAAGACCATGTTTGGACCGAAGTCTATTCTGAACACGCACAAAGATGGGTCCACGTCGATTCGTGTGAGGAAGCCTGGGACCAGCCACGTCTCTACACCGAGGGTTGGGGCAAGCAAATTGCCTACTGCATCGCCTTCTCCCATGACAATGCCGTTGATGTCACCCGCCGCTATTTACGCAACCCCAGAAGATGTCGGCTTCCCAGGAACAGGTGTCCGGAAGAGGTTCTCTTGCACATTCTCAACGAGATCAGAGATACGAAACGCACCAAACTTGGATTGAGCGAACAGGAAAGAAAACGGCTAGAGAGGGAGGATAGACATGAAGAAAAGGAGTTGAAGAAGTTTGAAGTTCAGGCATTAATCAAGGATGGCCTGATGGGCCCCATCCAGGAGGGAGAGAAGCGAGGACGGGTGTCAGGTGAGTTTGACCTGAACCACTGCGTTTTCATGGGATGATGCTGACTGTTAGCAGGGTCTGCTGATTGGAAAATAGCCCGTGGAGAAGATGGTGCCAGTGTGCGAGATCAGAGCGGAAGGCGAAATAAGAGCGGAGAAAGACTTCAACCTGAAAGCGGCCCGCTGGATGAAGCCGCTTACAGGATGGAGCAAGATGGGCACTAACCAACTTACTCCATTCCATTGCGTGCCCGTGGAGGCGCTTTCCACGGTATTCGCCATGATCACACGTGGAGAGAGGATTGGTCTCGTCGGGGAGTTGCTGGGAAGGCTCGCTGTGGTGGGAGTGGCTCTCCCTCTATTATTTTTCAGTCCTGCGACGCAACCTCTGTACCTCCGCTGAACGCATCCTCCACACCTATTGATTGTATGGAGAACAGCCGTTGCAATTGATGGCATTCCAGACACCGCTGTCCACCCCGTGTACACCACTCGCTTGGCGAGCGGGTGATAATTTCTGGTTCTTTTTTTGCGTCTTTGGTCACTTGGTACATTGTTGGAACGGCTTATGCGGATGTGTGAGCAGATGGAATGTCAATATGGGTTTTCGTGTTTTTTTTTTGTTGGGGAGTTGCGGAAAGGTGCTATCAGCGTGCAGGTTTCAGTTTTTGGGCCGCGGAGTTTTCAACTGCTCTTGGTGGTATAGGACCTTATGTATACCGTTGGAATGATTTTTCTTGTTGCGGGTGTTGGCAGGTCTTTGTTTTGTTACTTCATTCTTTTGGGTGTTCAAAGTGTTTTTTTTTTTTTTGGTCTTTGTAGCTGAATCACTCCAGCAACGGCTGAAATCCGTGAATACCAGTGCGTGAAATTTTTGTTGTAAGTTTGAAGAGTGGATATGGAAGTATGAAATACTCCCACTGGAATCAACAATGTGGAACCCATCTGCATCCGTCTCATCAACCTGTTACTGCTGCCATTAATGATGCGTCGAGATTTCATCCAACTTCTGGCTTCTGCCTGCGAAGAGGGTATCGCTCTGAATCCCCGCTCCTTCATCCCCTCCGATCTTTGCAGACTCGCTCCTTTATCGCCTGTCAACGACATCCAGGAACCATTCGCCTTCGGCATAGACCCGCTCGGAAAACCTTTGCCAACATACGAGATCCCCCGAGAGAAGCTTCTTGGAGATAACGAAACGAAGACGTTACTGGCCGTGGTCGTTAAAGGAGACTTGCTCTCGGATGATGACCCTCTTTGGAAAGAGCCTGGGTTCGACCGCGACAGGTTTTCAAGAGATGGACAGGATATGGAAGAGCCGCTGGTTAGAGCAGAGCCGGCGAATTTGCTTGTCTTAAGAAACACCGAGATTCCTCTTGCTATCCCGCTGGATGATTCGAAGGATGAAGGGTTGCAGTGGTCGCTATCCACCATCGCTGAGCTGTCGCGGTATCAGCGGAAATTACAGACCGAAAAGCTTGGTAGCGATGCTGGGATCATACAACTACTTCAATCTTGGGTGAAAAAACCAAATGTTGACGAAGAAGATCTACTCCCACAGGTGAGCACCAAAGAAAGGAGTATCAATGGCCATAACTAATAGAAAACTAGCCCCAAAGGATCCCCCCTTTTGAACCAGTTTCCCCTCCATTACTTCCGTTACCTCCCGCAACACCTCCACCGATACTCGACATTAAACACGGACTGGAAGCGCTCCCTGAGTCGACTGGACCACGGTTTCTCGCCGACTTTGAAAGTGAGATTCTCAATTCAGACGCCATCACCTGTACAACACCGTCATCCTCAGTATTCCACGTTTCATCACCAATCACATCCCCAATCCGGACCCTCCAAACTGTGGAAGACCGAAAAGTCGAAGTTCCGTTGACACCGCCTGGATCAACCACTAAACGCGTCCGCTTTAGCTCAATCGTAGCCACCGACTATGGTTTGTTCCCCGTGAAGAAAGAAGAACCTGATGATGATGACGACACTGGTGTTCCGGACTTTAAAGATGTGGTTAAAAAGGAAGTTCAGGAGTTTGTGCGTGAGATCGAACAGGAACAGCTTCAGCAAGCTGATTCGACGATGCGGGTTCCGGTGCCTGCTCTGGATTTTACTATACCGAAGCTTGGAGAGGTCGATATGGATGCGGTGAAATTGTGGGCCCAGGGGCCGAGAAATAAGTGGATTGGGTTGAAGAGCTTGGAGATTGGGCTTCGGTGGGCACCGTTTTCAAGGGCAATTGCAGAGATGCCAGTGGAAATATTGGAGGGGGATGGAGATCCGGAGACGTATATTCTGTCGGAAAAGGATATCCAAGATGCCGAGGAGGTTCAGATTGCGTCACTTGAGTCTGTCAGTATTCGAAACGACGACGAAGAGGTCGAGGAATTATTGGAACCACTTCAATTTGACAACCAACAGATGAAAGGTCATCTCAGCATCAAGGAGCTGGTACGAAGGAAGAAGCGAAGAAAAGAGGAGACAACACCGGCTCGAGCTGGTGCAAAGAAACTGAAGGCGGTTGATCCAGTACCACACAAGAGCCAGCGTTTTTCGGCCGTCAACTCTCTCGATAGTTTTATGCACTTACGAACTGGGAAAGGAATATCAAAACCCCCGGCATCAAAACCTCAACCGCAACCTCTACTGCCTCCGAAGCCTAGCCGTCTGTCACTTCCAAAACTTCCGCCACCTCTCTCGACTCGAGACAGTATTTCTAGCAGTATAATACCCCCAACCACTCTCCTCTCCGGAAACCCCACCACATCCCACTCAACCCCGATCCCGCCTCTCAACGACCTCACCAAAGAAGGTATCTTCATCATCTCCACCACCCTCCTCACCACCGCCCCCTTCCTAGTCCGCCGCATCCGCACCATCTACCCCTCCGCCAAACTCTACGAACGAGATTTCTCAACCCCAGCTCCCTCCGCCGAACCCATCTTCCTCCGCGAACCACCCCCCGTCCTCCCAGAAGCCGACATCATCCTCTCCCCCACTACAGGCCTAATCTACACCACCCTCGACGCTCTCCGTCAACGTCCTCTTCCGGGGCAACCCAACCTCTACGGTCACGGTGAAGACATCAAAGCCCGTATCATATCCCTAGCCCCACGCTATGAACGCTTGTTTATCATCGCAAAGCTTCCAGTCGGTGGCGCCCAAGGCTCTGATATCGCTGTTCTGTCGAGCTTCATTGGATTTGCGGCGGCGCTTTTTCAGCATTGTACGGTAATCATGCGTCCTATCGAAGGTGCGACAGCTGCCGAGTGGGTGGTGGCGGCGATGCTGGATGAAAGGGATTCGTGGAATGCGCCGAAGGGTTTGTTGGAAGAGGAGACAACGTGGGAGCGGTTTTTGAGAAAGTTGGGGTTGAATGCGTTTGCGGCGCAGGAAGTGGTGAGGAGGTTGGTGAAGATGGGGGATGGAGAAGGTGATGGAGAAGGGTTGGTGAGGCTTTTGAGGATGCCGGATGAGGAGATTGTGGAGAGATTTGAAGAGGTGGTGGGGCCGAGGGTGGTGGGGAGATTGGTGCAGGCATTGAATAGAAGATGGGGTGGTACTGAGGGTTTAGGTGATTTAGATGGCCATCTTGTTGATATCTGAAGATATAACTCAAATTTGTACTTTTCCGGCGCATAGAAAAGGATCTGAGCTATAATTCTCGAAATAAAAAATAAAATAATCAATTCAGATAATCATTGCTCCTAGGGAAGTAAAAAAGTTGAAAGTCGGCCGTTGGTATCGAAACCGAGAAACCATGAAATGACGATCATGAAAGGATATGAAGAACTAGGAACTTTGGAACACAACATCATCAAGAATCATAGTACGAAACATCAATCCCCGTTTGGACAAGTATTTCCTTCTACCCGTTAACGGAATCCACATGGTCAGTCATCGCGGGTATCAAAAACAGTGTCCTGCTCATGCAGAGAACAGCGTCCGCTGGCACTCGCCAAGTACCAAAGTCCCTCCGTTACCCTATGGGCCATACTGCTTTGGTGTGTCTTTCAGTCGGGCCTCCTCCAGTTTTTGGAAATCATCGGCCTGGCCTGTGAACCTTCACCACGTTTTGAGACACGCTGACGTCGAGCGGGAACAACCGTCCAACCTTCATTATTGTCCGGTAATTCCGGTTCCGTCATTGAGGGAGGAGGATCCAGCGATTTTGATGTAACCTGCAACCATATGGACTTTGTCGGGAAATTTGGTATAGTCTTGGTTGGCGGGGAGATTTTTTGTGCTCCTACAATGCGGCGAAACTCGGGGACCCTATTTTTTTTGAACAAGCACACGTTAGTTCATAATCCATACAGTTTCTTTATACTTCCAGGATCAAGAAAGTTTCATACATTTTTAGAAACGTTATTCTGTCGCTGATGCCTTTCTTCCATTCCTGATTCAAGCACATTTTATCCAGTTTCTCAATGATGGAATTCCAGCCTTCAAACGGGAACTCATGAGTCGCAACACGTACAGCAGAAGATACAATCCAACCATCCAGCTCTGGATCTTCTGAAATGATGGTTATTTCTGTTCCGGGTACACCTTCAACAGGAACAGTGATTCTATCCAATGGCGCAAAAAAGAGGTTATGCTGGGCTCCAGTTATTTGTGCATAAATATCATGGGCACGCATCATGATGAGCATCCATCTCGCCGGGCGGTGAATGTGACGGATCCAATTGAACCGCCTCCAAATCAACGGACGCCACTCCATGTGGGGACAGGTTTTGTGTAGATGGAAGTAGATGTGTGTGCGCCATGCCCTAGGTCTGTTCGAAGCCCAAGTGGCCGCATTCGTCTTCCAGGAGAGAAGAGCAACTTCGGCAGAGTCCAGGATCCAGTCGTCCAGCTCGCTAAGCCTCGGGTCATTGGAATAAAGATTGAGGGGCGCTTCTCCTTCATGCTCGGTAGGTGGCGCGTGGATTACTCGACAGAAATCCGGATCTCTGGTTCATTGTCAGATGCGCTCAAGGCGGGATTATGTGGTGCACTACATACCGACGAAGGTGGTCCATTCTGGACGAGATCACCTGTCTCCAATCGTCACTAGGACACATTGCTTCCATGTCGTGTTGAATCGTGTCGAAACCGACAAATGGAGATGCAGGGTAGCGTCGAGCGACCATCATAGCCATGGTCTGGAGCCAAGTATCAAGCATCGGGTCGGTGGCATAATTAGATTGTGAATCATCTGAATCCGAGGCAAAGTCTGACATCATGTCCCAAGAAGTGTTCGATTCTGAATCAGGTGCTGAAGCGCATTTGAAGAAGTTGGACTGTGGACTTGACAAGCGCCCTCGTCTGCGCTGATGGAACCGCATGTCACTATTCATTGAAATTAGTCCGAATCAACATATATAATAATCACAATGGTAGACGTACTGTTGCATGTCGGTCAGCACTTTGAAGAGCTTCTCTTTCCAGGCCTCCACTGGGCAGTTTTCAAAAAGCTTCTCCCGAAATCTCCCCATTCCAATGAACTTTCCGTCTTCGTGTCCGTACCCCGGTAAATGGTATTGGATCCATTCTCGGATAGTCATCGGGGCACTTGCATAGTTGGGTGTCCATGCGGAGTTGGCAAAACCAAGATTTATCCTGATTGATGTCAGCCAAACTGTTGCGTCTTATATTGAGGGAGAGTGGGCTTGACCGAACTTTAACACATAATTTAGTCGAGAAAAAGCAAGATCCTTTAGAGATTGCGACACGGGTTCGGAGCTCAAGATCCGCCTGAATTCAGCCACCCCGACAAAGTAGTCATGTTCGTCGAAACCTTCTGTATCCAAAACGTCTAGAATCCAACTGTTGCAGATGGGATCAGCCGCCATATTTTTCTCTTCGGCCCAGATGTTGTGTTGGAGTTTATCTGATCTCGAATGTCGTTGAAGGAAGTCGTCGTGATACCGCCGGTGGTCTTCGTTCCGTCCGAAAATGGCCACACTTAAAAGTCCAATTGTCTGTTGGAAAGGCCGCCAAAACCGCTTTACACCCCGCTCATCCGCTGGAGCCGCCATTTAGTCATTGGGACGATATGCAAACGCAAGACAGGTTGGGCGGCGCGTCTGCCTGTGTTTGTTATTGGCTGGGCAGCGTGTCTGGCGATGAGTGCGATTGCAGTTGTGAGGTCTTGTCAGCAAGGAAGGCTGCCAAAACATGAAAGGCTGCCGTTAACGTTTGGATGTCTGCGTTGCGTTAGGGTCTTCTATCGCAGTGTTTCTCATGACCTTGACATAAGCACAATTCACCCCGCGCGGGCCTACAGGAATAGAATGGACCAAGCCTGGACCATGAAAAAGGTGCGTATGGATCTATATTGTGCTTAATATGTTGACCACGAACCTTCCATAGCAAACTTCTCCACTCTCTCACCGTTCTCCCGTCCGCCTCATCTGAACAGACACCGCTCTTTGAAGAGAGAATGGATTTCGACCAGAACTGGGAAATCCCCGAGATCTTTACGTGGATTTAAGATGCCCCAGAAGAACATATTGAACGGGGAACTGTAACGCTCACGCTTCTACGTCATGTCGCCGAGAAATTCGGTTCTAGCCCATACAGAGTACCCGCTATTTGAGCTGCTTTAGACCAGCGTTTATGGGAGCAGTAGGTATTAGTCTTCTCTGCGAAACAGTGAGTATTTCGATCATTATATTTTGAAGATGATTCAGGAGCAGAGAACCAGGCAACCGACTTCCGCCCATCTTCGTAGGAACCACGGGAGTCTCGCCATCAGCCCTTCCGTGGGTATCTAGTCTTTCACAGGAACCATCAAGTTCTTTGGAGCGGGAGTTTGAGAGGATTGACGAATCTATTCAGAGAAGGATGAGATCCTCGGATTGTCACAAAGAATGGGCATTTTTACGTTTCGCAGAGTTCGGATTCTCCACAGTCAGGATCCCAGTCATCGCCGTGGGAGGAATTTTCAAACATGAGCTTGGTTATAAAGACAGTCCAGAAGGCATTTGGGTCATGGGTTACCATGAGGATCTTGAGTTGGGCGCATTGGGAAACCCACCAGTACCACCTCCACCTCCTGCACTTCCTTTACCCCCTCAAATTCCTGAACAGCCATGCCGTATACCGGACAGCGCATCACCAACCCAACTGACCGCTGATAAAAGACGTGCCAAGCAGCTCATTTATGGCGAAGCTGTGGGTGCAAGCTTGACTGAGCGACTCGAGAAGATTCAGGTAAAGCGAGAGGGAGACCGATATCATTATATCACTATTTTTACGGTCCATCGGTGGTAATCTCACTTACAAGACCTCAAAAGCCCTGCTGTTTTCTCCACTTCTCCTCCCATCGTTCAAACAACGGATACTCCTCCAAGGTCTCCTCCTCCCATCCTTCCTTAACCAATCCATTCGTCTCTTGTTCCTTCGCCCATTCTTCCAGTGCGGGGGTTGCCACGTGCTCGACATGCCATGTGTCCTTGTACTCCATGATACTTTTCTTCCCCTCCTTCAGAATCTTCAGCAGCAGAGCGGGTACCTTTGGCTCATCCTGGAACTCTGAAAGAGGTGTAAACAGAGCCTTGAAGTTGAAAACAATGCATCCAGAGAGCGGTAGTCGGCGTAGTGTTTGCCAATCAACACGAAGGAATATTGATGAGAGCGGCATATCCGGATTCTGGGTGAGGCGGTGAAGGAAGTGAGGGTGGTTCGGGGGACAAAAGAGTGGTTTCTCATATTCCAACCCCCAGCTACCACGCTGGATCGGCGCTGAAGTCGGAAGTTTGGTGAAAAATCTGATGAATAAAATGTGAGACTTGTTCACTTGATAAGCTTGGAGCTTACGGGCGGACTTACCGGTCCATAGATTTGGCCATCTTCTCTTTGTAGTCCGGGACAATTTTATGAAGTTCCCGCAGACCCTGTCCAATTTTCGTCTTCACGCTCCAACCTAAGCTACTACAAGCTATTCCACCACGAAACTCATATTCCCCCGTGTCTTTATTCCGTTTTACAAGGGCAAAGTCTTCAGGAACATGTTTGAGGAGCACTTCCAGCGGAGGTGTCTGCAAGATGTTTTCTCGTATATTGATAACCCTGTTAACAAAAACATCTGGCTTCCCGTCAGGGCTTGAGGAAGTTACTTCAAGAGAGAAGTATTGCGGATAGCGGGCCACGAGGAATTGAAGCACCATTTCCATGAGCTCCTGACACGCGGCTTCCATCCCAGGGAGCACCTGTATAATTTCGGAACCATATGCGCCGTAGAGCTCCTGACGTTGAGCGAGACGTTCGATATATGTGTTTTCAAGCTCGAGCCACCAATCAGGTTCCATCTTCTTGAATGCTGCAGCTATTATCAGTTTTCATGATGCTTTATAATGGGGAATCAGAGAAATGACATACACATCGTTTGATGATAAGCCCATCTGAACGGTCGATAAGGTCGAGGTAGCGCTTTGATGATGTCAAATTTGGGATACGCGGTGGGTAAAGGGACTCCGCTGAGTGCAGCGTAATCTGGGAATCGACCATAAGCCGCAATCTCATCATCGGTACGTGTTGTGTTAGGGGATTCATCGTATATGCTGTCCTGATGAGAGACTTTTACGACTGGATTTCCGCCATTAGGATGTGGGAGTTTTGAGAACGAGAACCGCCGTAGTGGAGAAGGCTTGTACCGAAGGTAGGCTCTAACTAGAGTGGCAAAGAGGAGAAAAACAGTCCCAATAAGCCCTATGGAGAGGTAGGAGATGGAAACGTTGGAGAGTTGAAGAGGGAGGGTGAATGTTGATGCCGACATTTTGGCGGAGTCAGTATCCGTCGTGGTAAATGACCAGGCCGGAAAACAGCAGTTAATATATACGGCGTCAAAGAAGTCCATGTTTCCCAATTTGCAGGTAATACAAGACAATATGCCGCGTGTCCAAGGCTCGTAGTTTTGTTATCTGTGCTGCCTCTGAGGATCTAGACATCGGATTCAATGCATGGTGATCACTGAGCACTGAGTTCGATAAACAAAGAGATCTGCGTATATCTATCAGTCCCATAGATAAATTATATTCCCGTCGCTAATCAACAGTGAATGTCGGTTGCAAGATAGATATGTATGAGATTGTGGATGCCTATCATTCGGCGCTAAAGCTCTCCCCGCACTCGATCTCAACTCACGTCTTGTGTCCTCTCGTGAATGCAGAAGCAATGTGCCGATAAAGGTGATTCCGGAGCTTTTTCAGTCCTCGTATGTGCACGCAGGAAGAGTACCTACGCGAGTACTCACGACTCGAGTATCTAACCAGATGGAAAGATTGATGCATATATTTGGTTACACGATGTGAATCCAATGATCATTAGAGGTTGGAGCATTTAGGGAGGTGAGGTTAAGAGACCTTCTTCAGGAACATCCTGTGCTTGTAACATGCTGAATCAGCGAGAGCGTCAGGAAGGCTTAGACCTGCCACTGGGAGTGATTCGGTTGAACGTGAGTTACCGCTTGCGAGTCCTTCAGAGTCCAGGTTCGAAGTGACAGCCCTTAGTATATAGCTATACAATACTAGCGACATCAGCAATAGCAACCACGAGTAAGGAACTGGGGTACCTCAGCAGACTTTCCAGGCGTGAAGTGAAGTGTCATGTCCTAGAACTGGCCTGTACAGCCACGCAGATTCACAAACAGGTAAACTTTATGAATTCTCACTCGCACAAATCGACATCAGGTACCCTCCACGGCCTTTTGCGACCGTTCGTCGACGGTGACTGTCGAATCCGAACCGACTCTTAACCTCTGATCTCTCACATTATCTGTGTTCCATGTCTTCCGGACTCTTCCATAATCCCAGGTATTTTGCATATGGAATTCATCTCCCTTCCACTCCCCCTTTTATCATCCTCCATAACTCATTTTACCTCCAGTATCACATTTGACACCACAGAATACCAAGTACCAATGGACACCTGGTATTTCAATACGGACGACTCTCCACTGCCTCTCAAGCCAAGCATCAAACCGGAATACGTCTACGATACCGATGACCTCAATAACTTTAGTGACGGTAAAAACATTGAAACCAACAACATGAAACACGGCGATGACTACGGCGATGACTACTACACTCCCACACCCCACCAGAAGACCTCCAAACGCAAACCCGCCCACACCTATTCCCCCAGCCCCGCAGCAAAGCAAAGCAAACTCACGACCTTCTACTCCCCGACCAAACTCAAGCCCCAAACCAAAGGCAAAGGCAAAGCCTCCACCGCCAAAGCATCCAACACCAAGACGCCCGCGAAGCCTCGTGCCAAGGCCGCCAGTAGTCAGTCGAGCACGAAATTCACCAAAGAGGAGATTTCGGATTTGTTTGATATGTTGACTGACACGGTGGAGAGTGTGATGTGGAAGGAGATTGTGGAAACGCTGAATACCAGGTATGGGAAGCAGAGGAGGACTGATAATGTTAGGTCTCATTGGAAGGGGTCGGCGAAAGCGAAGGTGGTTGCGGGGTATGATTAGAATGTTTTGGCGGCGCAAGAGAGCGGTGAGGATAATTTGATACTAGAGAATGAGATGGCTAGAGTATATGGCTTGGATAAACAGAAAATGGTTTTGAACATTCAAGGAAACTATGAGTCAAGTGCGGGAACGTTCGAACAAGCAAACCGCGCTACTCCAACACAAACGCCTAAAGACTCCAAAGCAATGAGAGCAAACCTCCTACCAGAACAAAACAGAATGAGAGACCAGTTTCGAGAACCCAAAGCACAAGATATCATCAATCTAGAAACCAAACGCCCCATGCAGTCATTAAGCGACAAAAGGAGCAACATCAAGTACCCGAATAGTATCGAGTAAAGCATCTGAAGGGCAAACACGCTTAGACGATTGCAGAGCGCCCAGTAAAGGTAGACCGTCCATGGCGACCCTTGCGCCAAAAGTAGAATCCACCTGGATACATGTCAGAGCACGAGCTGTAGGGAGGAACTTTCACGTTGAACATACCAGCAGCGCTGAAAAACATCAACAACATTCCCACGAGATCAAACCACATGGCTGTCTTCATTCTATTGCATGACCCATTGCCCGCGCACTTCACATGCAACCACATGTCTGCAAACACTCCAAACAGCGCAGTCCAGAAGATACTATTCACCCCTCAATTAGAATTCGCGATTCATACATCTCATTGCAGCTCCCGTCAAGGGTTGAGACTCACAACAACACAATATCCCACATCCAAAACATTTCACTCCTGATCAGAGGAACCATATACACCAGCACGGTAATCGCCGTGAGCCCCGCCACAATCTCAGCATACACCCATTTCGAGTGCGCGGCCTGGCCTAGTTTTGATGCACGGCGGAGATCCTCTCCATACAAGCCAGCAATGACGAGCGCGATAATAAGTTGGACGAGTCGGAAGAAGAGGGCGCCGAAGAAGCCGACTTTCCCGTGTGGCTTTTCTGTACGATGGGCGATGGATTTCTTAACCATTGTTGCTTAGGATAGATTGGTAGCCGGGTTCGATTGCGTGGGCTCTGGTTCAGTGGGATGGTGCTGGTGTTCGGGAAGGGTTCAAGTTGGAGTGGGGTCGTTGTTTCGTCGGATAGTAGTCGTAGAAGATTGAAGATGATGGGGATAGTAGCGGCAGTGGCCGTCGATGTCGTCTTGAATAAACCGAGGAGAAGGGAGGCTGCAAAAAGGGTTTTTTCTTCGTGGCAGGGTCTTGTAGTAATGAAGTGCGCTGGACCCTGAGCAGGTTGGCGGGAACCAAGATGCGCCAGCTGGTGACGACACCACGTTACACACACCTGATTGGCTGACGCTATTTAAATGGGCCCCCGCTGTTTGGTGATCCGCCCACGGGGGGTTCTTGATCAATTGTGGGCTTTTGCGAGGTGGAGAACGTTTGCCATGTTATTGGTGTTCTTGATGAATGAATCACAGACCACTCTGCGAATGGCCTCTTGTTTCGACATCCCGCGCGCTTGGTGACGTCCAGTCTGGGGACAACCAAAACACAGTCAACACGGAACACGACGTACCGATAAAATCCACAGACACGCCATCCAGTATGAGCTGTTAGCGCTGAAGCTTTTTCATCTACCTTACGACTATCTGACACATCTGGGACTAAAGAACAGGATCCTGAGTATAGACAAGCGCATGGATAAATCTATTCATGTCAACACATGTGTTTCGTTTCCAATCCTTCAACGTTCATCAAACCTCGCAGCCAACGCCAAACTATAATCATCTTCCCATCCATTATTACTCGCCACCACTTCCTTCACCTCTTTCGACTCCCCATTACTATCCCCCCTCTCTCGCATCCCAGCTTCAACTTCTTCATCTGCTTCGCCATCAGCCTGCACCGTCTTCCCCTTCCCTTCTCCCCTTGTCTGTCCCTCTTTCCCTATGTCTTCCATCTTTCCATTCCTCCCGACCCCATCCAGTTCGGCAATTAATCTCTCCACCATCAGCTCACTCTCCTGCAACATGACCCACAACGCCTCTCCCATTTCCATCCCCTCAGTTACCATTCCTTTCCCCACAAACGGAATTTCCAAAACCTTACTAAACCCCTTCACCTCACCCTGATTGGCGCCAGAGGGATAGTAGGATGTGACGACCACATGGATGGCGGTTGAGGTGGTTACGATTGCTGGACGTTGGTGGATTGAAAGTGAGAGAGCGAACAACAAGTTTGCTATAGTTTATACCATGATTCATTTCGTTAGCATCATCTTCACATGTTTCAATACTGAAAAGGGGAAAAGAGTAGAGTGACTGGGGAGAGGGGTAGAGAAGAACAGGGAAGAACACAGTCGAAGTGTACCGAGGATTTGAGTCCGCATCTCTTCATGTTGAATCGTCGATAGCGGGATTGTTGTCGGGGATATTTTTAGCCGGTGTTTCTTTCCTGGAGCAGCGGGAATTGATGGCTTGGTGTCGGCATCGGGGGAAAGATACGACCTTAGGGCTGAAAACGGGGACCAGTTGATGTTGAGCGAGGAGGAGGAGGTTTTGCGTTGGAGGCCAGCCATAATGATAGCGGGGATGAAGGTATGAAGGTTGAAGTTGAAGTGACAGGAAGCGGACAGTATCGACGACGAGGAGATTCGGCGGGGTCGATGATAGAATAAAGAAAGCACAGAAACCAATGACGCGGGTCAAACCATGCTGCCAATGTCGGATTTATTCTTTGTTCTAAACAAGCTATTCCCCGTTGCGTACTGTACAAACTTGCTCACATTATCTACCATCACAAACTCCCAGTATGAGTATCTCAAATTCACAAACGACGTCTATACAAGTCCATTATATTTCTCCCTAGCAGCCAACTCCAACTCCTCCAGCATATTCCCAACCGCTGCTTCAGTACTTTCCAGGAGTTCTACCAACGCATCCCTCAACCTCATCTCCGCCCCGCGTCCATATCTCAAAGGGTCCGTCACACTCATTGTCTTTACTTGCCGCAGAACCTTCCAGTTTCCTTCGAGGACGGGCGGAATGGCGCCATAAGCCGTGGGTGCCCAGTTGGGCGTGACGGCGGCAATGAAACGAGGGGAGGTGACGATTTCGATGGGTGAGGAGGCGGGGATATTGGGGTGGATGAAGCGGAGGTTGGCTGTATAGTACGATTAGCTCTAGCTTCAAAAGCAGCGGATATGATGAGAAGAAGTTCCGTGGTCGAGAGGGATGGCAGGGAACCCACCAATGATTTGAGTTCTGATAGCGTTGCAGTCAACGTGGTTCGTGGAAGACATGATCGTTGTGGTCGAAGATGTAGCAAAGTAAATAATCGCGGATGGAGCGGTTGATGGCAAGGAGTGGTGTCGTTGGTGAGTCCAGAGCTGGAGCAAGCAGTGAAGTAGATCAGACGTGCTCGGACCCTGCAACGAGCTTTCCGTCAGAACCTAACCTGCAAAGCTTATCGGGGATCCAGCGTCATTTTGATGTCAACTTGATAATTTAGAGAAGCTTAAACGTTGTGACATGAGTTTAAACGTTCCATTCTTCATCACTTGAGTCGCGAACTCAAGTATGTGGTAGATGTAGCCATCATCACCAAGGCGCTGGACGCTTAAATTGCCCACCACTCTTCACTTGGTTGCCACTCTCCTCCGGTTCCTTCAGACTGTGATGACAGATACATCAGGTTATAGAGCACCCATCAACAGCGTGATGGCGCGGAGTAAAGTCAAAAAGTGGTACGCGAAGACAGCTTTTGAACTTGCCCATCATAGTAGGATTCATTAGGATCATCTGATACGAATCCGACGAAGTAAAGAGCATCAAGAGAGTATCAAACATAACAATACAATATCGCCACTTGACCGCCCAAATCCACCGATACAATATCACGTATGCCCCATACGTCATTGGCGAGAGAAGAAGAAAAGGCGCAATGCCAGGTGAGAAGATAAAAAAAAAACCGAAACAAAACGAAGCCAGCACCAAATCTCAACAAAGACTCATCACCGCCAGAAGACATGACCGCATCCCGCTCATGAAAACAAAACACAGCAAAACAACGCCTCCAACCCGCCAAAGACGCAGAGAGAGACCAGACATTAAGTGCATCGCACGTAAACAGCCAACGAAACGACACAACCTTCATTTTACCCCGAGATTCAAGCCTTTCCATACGCCCGCTTAATCTCGTGCTCATGCTTCTGCTGAATACCCTTCCTGTTTAACTTCTGAGCACTGGTCACCAAGCCGTTTTGAGGCGTCCACTCTTCAGCGGTGAGGATTACGCCCTGGAGGAGTTCGATTCCTCCGAGGCCACCCTTCCGTCCGGTCTCCAGCATCTTGTCGAGAACAAGCCCGGTGAGCTTCTGGTTATCGACGAGCTCCTCGGCATGTTCACCTGGGATACCATTGTCCTTGGCAAGTTGCAAAAGAATGGGCTCGTTGGGGACGACAACAGCGACAGGCTTGTGCTCATCAGGAGAGGCATAGACCAGTACGTTAAGAACGAGTGGGCATGACCGGTAGATAGACTCGAGCTGCACAACCTGTAAGTATCTCATGGAATTAGACAGAACGAGTGTCAATTACCTTCTCCAGCGCAATGTACTCTCCAGCTTGAGTCTTCACCAAATTCTTCTTGCGATCAATGAGCTTAAGATGGCCATTGTCATCCCATTCTCCAATGTCACCAGTCTTGAACCATCCATCCTCAAACGCCGCCGCGGTCTCCTCCGGGTTCTTGAAGTAGTGAGTGGCGACTGGAGCGCCACGGATCCAAACTTCTCCCTGTTCGGGCTTGTTGTTGGTGAAATAACCGGCATCAGGGAAATCAACAAGTTTGACCTCGACACTGCTAGTGAGATTGCCAAGGTTTACGTTGTTCCACTGAAGCGGGTCCATCAGGCAGCACATTCTGCATTATGGGTAAGCAACCGATGTAGTCAGAAAGGGCAGGGAGGGGAACATACGCAGTGGTCTCCGTCAAACCGTAGCCCATGATCATGGGGCAGATCGCCATTGAGATGAAATAGTGAGTCTCCTTGGAGATCGGGCCACCGCCGCTCATGCATACACGCATGCGGCCTCCAGTAGCCTCCTTGATCTTCTTGAAGACAATATTGTCAAGCACACCAGCCCCGGGGAGACCTGCGTGCAACAGAGCTCCCTTCAAAGCCAATGCACCCCAGAACAATTTCTGTTTGAGAGGCGATTGTTTTGAGACCTGGTCCATGATTCCCTTCTTAACCGTCTCCCAAACCGCCGGAACACCGCACAAAACCGTTGGGCGCAATTCCTTAATGTCACCTAGGCAGTTCTTCATGGCGCGGTCCGAAAGCGTCCTGGGGCTACCGTAACCCATGGCACCACCCCAAACAATGATGGCGTTCTCGAAAACGAGCTCAAGAATGTGGGCGAGCGGCAAAAAGTTTAGCATGTAGTCTCCAACCGCAACGTGAGGGCCGATCATGGTCGTAACACCGGCGACTGGAATGTTAGTTAGCTTAATTCACCTCTATCAAGTGGAAATAGCATACCAGCAGCAACGACGTTCTTGTGCGTCAGCGGCACACCCTTGGGAGTACCAGTTGATCCAGACGTGTACATGATGCAGCAGAGATCTTCGGGATTGACTGTAACCGGGTCCAACGGCTTGTCCTGGCCTAGTTTGAGAACATGCTCGAAATCCACAACGGTAATGTCGGGATGGGCTTCTTGGAGTTCCTTCAAGTCGGCCTCGTTCAAAGGCTGGTTCTCAGAATTGTAGATGATGTATTTGACGAGCTTGGCCTTCTCGAGCGGGTTCTTCAGGTTCTTCAAGAGCGGAGCGTCGAGGAAGATAGCCTTCGATTCGGCTTGAACAAGCGAGTGTGTGAGTCCAGATTCTCCAAGGGTGTCATAAGCAGTGACAATTGACATTCCCTGTGAGGCAGTAGCTGTTGCGTTGTCAGTTTACCACATCCCGCAGAAAAAATATGAATCAGCTCTCACCATGCGAAACAGTCAACCACCGTCCACTGGTTGCAGCGAAAATGTGAACCATGTCGCCGTGTCCCAAACCCAAATGCCGAAGACCAGCACCGAAGGCATCGACCTGCTCCTTGTACTGCTTGAAATTTATGAAGCTGTATTTCCCGTACTCATAAAATGTCCATTGCTTCGGCACCTCGGTCTTCTGGCCATTGACGACTTTCGGGACCATCTTCTCCTCGATGTGGGTCTTGATGAGCGGGCGCGTGCCCATACAGGGAGCCTCGCCGTGATTGTTGGCTGCATAGACGACGATATCGTAGACGGTCTTGATGGACGGATCCGGGCTGGTCTTGAGCTCTTGGATGGCCTCGGGATGGCGGCGCGGGATGCCTTCACCTTCCTTCTTCTCGTGACCGGGAACGGGCAGCGAGAATGGCGGCTTCTTGACCATCTGCGGCTGGAATTTTGTGCTGGGTGCCATTGTTTGTGTGGGTTTGACAGAAAAGTTGATGGAGACGAGAAAAGAGGGTGGTGAAGAGGGCGTCTAAAGAATGACGTTTGCCTCGAGTGGTGTCAGTGCAGAGCCGGGCTTTTGAATCTGTGTGGAGTTGCCGGATGTGGGGTCCTGTAGCGCGGTGGAGAGGGAACGAGAGAAGAACGTTTGTTGTGTAGCTGGGAGGAGATGAAGGAGAAAGGATGGAGATGAGGGGTATCGTAGAGAAGAATTAGAGATGGGGGAGTGAGAGAGTAGAAGAAGCTCTTTTGTCAGTGAAATGGGGGGGTAGCAGGACTGATGAAGGTTCTTGTTCTGGCTGGTTGCTCGCTAGGGGGCGGAGACTTGGCATCACGTTGATTGGTCACAGCATGCCAGGCCAAGGCTAGCGTCCCCGCATCACCGTCTCCGCATGCATACCTAGGCAGAGGAGGCGTCCCAACATTCGACGTCGGAGCCTTCAACGCTCAGCCACGGCGATCCAGCCGTATGTAATGCGAGAGAGCACCCCTCTGAGATTTGGGGACGTGATCAGCATCCGTTGTGCGTCTGCCCAGCTGTGTTCCCGCTGCTCCTGCTCTATACAGTGTTCAGTATACAGGGGGCCCTGCGATCTGTCTATCACTCGTTCTTCCAGGCTTCCTCATGGCCATCCATCGCAAGAGATGATGATGATGCTTCCGACGATACGACGTCGTTCCATCTCGCTCTGATCAGTCCCCACTAGAAACTGGCTCTGCCCCTCGTCCGCCGCCGCCGCCATCGCCTCCACTTCCACGCCAGTCCCGACGAGGCCGAAAGCTCGGCATCCTCGGGTTACACTGCGCCCTCCCCACCACATTCACTCGCTCGCGTTCCCCAGACATGTCTGCCCCGACACTCCATGTGTCACCACCAAATCACCACTCACCTCCGGTCTGTAGATCGCCTGACCCCTTCTCCATCACCATCGTGTTGTGCCTCCCAACGGACAACCCGCTTCCTCTTCAAACTCGCCCGCTCAAATCTGCCCAGCACAGTCTGACCTGCATCGTCGTCGTCAAGTGGATCAACGCGCTTTCTCGCTAACATGCACCGTTAATTTCTAGCCGTTCCTCGCCATGTTGCGGGGGCGGAAGCATTTCTCCCAACCCTCGCTCTCGTCCTCGGCATCGTTCCGGACGTTGGACCGAGAACATCTTCACGCAGCCGTGCAGCGAAAAAAAAAGCCTGTTCATGTCTGAGCATCTGCAGTCCGAAGCTCCCCTCCCAACAATCGGTCCCAGATTGGCTAAAAGCAACAGCTGAACATGAGCTCTTGTGTTTCTTGAACCGCAAGAACCATCGTTTTCGGCGTCTTTCGTGTGACATTCCAAGCCCCCCAACCGACGGAATGCGAGCGGAACGGAGATCGGGTGCGTGTCGTGTGTCTGTGGCTGTAAGCCACAGCGTTGGCTCTCCTTCCCCGGAAAGATGTCAGTGGCCAATGAAGTCCAGTCTGGAAGCCAGGCCTTGGTGTTATCCCAATTATGGACCTCCCCTGCTGATTCGAATTTGCGAGGAGAATGTTGAGAGTCAATTTGAGACACTGGATTCATCCCTACAGTTTGTCATGTATGTATTGTGACCGGTCCTGCGTTGACAGAAGAACATTCCTCGCGTGTGATACGCTAACCGATTTACAGGCGACCAGAGATCCCCAACATTTAGTCTGGCCTTGGATCCTGTCCCAGTTGCTGGATCTGTCTATAAACGATTTTTGTGAATCTCGTTCGCCACGACGATAGACTGAGATCACCTGGTTGAATTCGAGGTAAGTTTAGGCGTTCATTGACGTTCCAGCCATCGGTTACAGTATTTCGAGATCTTACCGATATTGAGTTGAGGAGCTGGACAAATACTTTTTTCGCACGTGCAAATCCATGTCTCAAGATCATGCATAGCCACGGTCAAGATTCAGATTTATATTGTTTTCAATCAACGGAATCGCTTATGCACCAAAAGTTTGAAGTATGATCTTCCCAAGCTCTTCTCCGTCCACCTACGTGTCAATCACGGACGGGAATTCTACGGCGATCGATATCTCTGTTCCGACGATGCCACTAGCCCAAGCTTGAGCTCTCGGTCGCGTTCTCCGACTCTCTTTTCCTATCATCATCGTCCTTCTTCGTGCGTATCCAATTTCAACTCACCTCTCACTACAATGCCAAGCCCGCATTCAACCTTCCCGGTGCTCAAAAAAAAACATCCATGCATCTGATCAGTACATCCACGTCTCCACCACGCGTCACGTCACCCATTCCCCGGATCCTCCGGTCACATCATCCCACCATCATCACACCGCAATCCCGGACATGGCGGACAACACTCAAGTCACCAGGTGTATAAACTTTAGACCACTCTGCTACTATAGTACCTGATGAGAGTGATACACGCCGACGGTATCTCCGGTGTTGAGGTGTATAGTACCGACCATGGCAGCTTCTCCGAGTGTGAAAGCGGGGTGGAGGTATCTTTTCAGATGAAGACTGTGATGGCCGAGGTGTTAATGGGAAATGGAATGCCATCTGAGAGATGTGAGGTATGAACACTGGTACGTACGAAAAGTGCGGAGATGCTATACGGTGAGCCGATGCCAGCGGGTGGTGATGATCTGGTGTGGTCATAATACGCACCGAAAGCTTTTAATTTGCCCGTCTGGAGCTCTGGGGCCCTGGAACTGTACAAATGGGAGCTTGGGTCAACGGAGGTGGAATACTTATAACATGCAACTATGGACGGTCGATTGGGCATCTAGAATGAACAAGATGAGCTGGAACCAGAGTCGTGTCATTTGTATGCTTGTTCATGAATATCGACTCGATGAGAAAGACAAGTCCCCTCCTCCTTCACCACGCCATTGCCATCACATTTTTTATTGTGTTGTACGTGTATATCATTGGATACCACATCATGGTCACCAGGAATATGGTGACCATGACCCCATGAAACAATCAATCGTGCAACACAAAATATTATAGCTAGATACTAGTAGCAGCTTAGCTTCTCAAGTCATAGCGAGTTTGTGATTAACAAGGCTCGCATTGGAATGGCCCGGTGATGCACAACGAGGGAAAACTCTGACCGACGTAGTAGAAGAGGTCAAACAGAAACTCATTCAATTCGTGTGTTCCCATTGCCGACTCTTGGTATTAGTGATCATTACCATGACGATGATGGCCTCAGGGGTGTCAGAACTGACTAGAAAGAGACACAGTTCAAAAATGTTGAATCTAAATAATATCTCCTCTCAGATACTGGGGACTTGATGGTCAACACCGGGATCATCTTGAAGCGCTCCACCGCATTTTCCACACCCCCCTCACCCAGTCCCCAACCTTTTGTTCCCTCATCAAACGCGGATCCCCACCGTAGTTGAGTCGACATGACCATGCTGTATATAAGAACAATCCAAACTCTCATTTTCACTAGAAGGCCTCATGGTGTAGTGGTAACACGTCTCTCACCCAGTATACTTATCACCATAAGCCATATTTTGAGTTGAAGAGATGATGTGGATCGGAAGGTGATGGGGGCATTTATTGTCACTCGGAGGAGGTGGGTGATTTAGTGTGAGGGGAGAATGAGAGACAGTGAACACGGATTTGTAGACTACTTTTTGGGTTTGTTTAAGTTGCCCCACAGACTAGATCAAGTCTGTATATCCACTCCGAGGATGTTTGATTTGATTTGACGAAACATGAACATCTGTCACTCACAACCGGGCACTCGATCGACAGCTCTACAAACTGGTTCCTCACCATCCATCTTCACACGCTGTCAACACCCGCTACCACATTTCCCCACACTACAGTTTACCAGGCTCCCTCCCGCCCCCGCACATTGCAGATCTGGGCCACTTGCCACCACTCCCGGCTCTCCACCATCGGCTACGGTCCCGCGTCCGGGGCCAGTGCGGACTCCATATATTGCTTGTATCTCGGCACCACACATCGCCAACACTGTGTACCTGCATAACCAGGAAGTTTTCAACATGGCTACCAGGACAGTCGACACCCGGTCTGGGGTAACCGGGGCTGGGGTAGAATACTGGTTAGTACTTATATCTCAATCTCCCCACTGAGAGGGCCTCTACTCCTTTAGTCGTCACTGTCTCAGCCATGAAGCCCACCCCCATCCTCGTCGGCCTCTTCCTCACCATCACCGGCGTCTTCGCAGGCTGCAACAAAGGGCTAAACGTCAAAACCAACTACGGCCCGGTGCAAGGACATTACGGCCAAAACAACAGCGACACCAGTATTTCCCCACCTGCCGATATCTCATCCCTACTAATATTCCACCTTAGGCGTCCGTGAATTCCTCGGGATCCCCTACGCCTCCGCACCACGATTCACACCTCCCACCTCCCCCAAAAAATGGTCGACTCCACTACAAGCTTCCCGTTTTGGGCCCGGCTGCTACATCACCACGATCAAGTCTGCGCCTGGGTTTGGGTCGGCACCCGTTACGGTCCCGCCAGCTGAGCGGGTCGACGAAGAGTGTTTAAGCGTGAATGTGTGGACGCCATCCAAAGCGCGGTTGAGGGAGTTGAAGAAGAAGGGGGTGAAGAGGCTGCCGGTTATGTTGTGGACTTATGGAGGCGGGTTTATGGTGGGCAGCTCGGATTATGGGATTTATAATGGGGCAAAGATGGTGAGGGATCAGGATGTGGTGGTTGTGTCGTATAACTAGTGAGAATCCGCCTTTGGGGGAAGACTCTATACACTGACGCTCTATAGTCGACTGGGGATCTTTGGCTATCCCTCCTCCCGGGGTCTCGGAGACGGCCCCACGAACTTCGGCCTCCTCGACGTCCGGGCCGCCGTAGAATGGGTCAGTCCCTCCAATCCCATCAATCTTTAAACTCCT
Source organism: Ascodesmis nigricans (assembly GCA_004786065.1). NCBI lineage: Eukaryota > Fungi > Ascomycota > Pezizomycetes > Pezizales > Ascodesmidaceae > Ascodesmis > Ascodesmis nigricans. Next base: position 559,375 of record ML220113.1, read on the forward strand.
AACCCCTCATAGACTCGCGACAACATCCACCGATTCGGCGGCGACCCCTGCCGCATCACCCTCTTCGGCCAATCCGCCGGCTCCAGAGCCGTTGACGCCTACCTCTACTTTTCCTCCTCCGCCCCAATCATCCACGCCGCCATCCTCCAATCTGGCACCATCAATAACACCCGCGCTGAACGTGAGCCCGGCTACCAATTCGCCAAACTCGCTGAAGGGCTCGGATGCCCCAGTGATGATACCGCGGCTTTAGAATGCGTGCGCGGAAAACCAGCAAAGGAAGTGCAGGAGAAAACGAACGAGCTTGGACTCCAGTTCGTGCCCACTCCTGACGGGAAAACGGTATTCGCGGATAGCTGGGAGAGGAGCAAGAGAGGCGAGTTTGCGCGGGTTCCGTTGTTGATTGGTGCTGGTACGTTTATCCCATACCCCAATATCCACCATCATGATTCCAATCCTAATCATAATCCTAATCACAATTCTAACCTCCCCCAACAGCCAATGAAGAAACCCCCGGCTCCACACTCCCCGCCCGTCTCGCCACCGCCCATACCTACGTCTGCCCTGCCGAACGCCGCGCCCGCTCCGCCTCCCAACACACTCCCACCTGGCTCTACCGCTTCTACGGCAACTTTCCCGCGCAGTCTGGCGCGCTCACGCCGGGACCGTTCCATGGGAGTGAGATTACACAGGTGTTTGGGACTTTTAACCAGGCGATTGCGACGGAGGAGCAGAGGAGTAGTAGCAGGACGATCCAGGATCTGTGGGTACGATTTGCGGGGGAACCAGAGAAAGCGCTGGCACAGTGGCCGAGATATGAACCGCACGGGGAGAGGGTGTTGAGGTTGGCGTGGGAGAATGGGGATGAGGTGGGGTTGGGGGATGTGGAGGAGGGGCATCCGTTGTGTGAGGCCTTTTCGGGGTGATGAAAGGAGTAGGGGAGTGGGCGTTGGAAGAGTATGGCGAATCGAGTGATCGACGGTAGTTCGATAGCCTGGTAATGATGTAATCATTGTTGTATATGATGCCGATCTTCTGGCCATTTTCTAAAGATCTTGAAATTTTGACGAGTACTACAATATGGTATCTGACGTGTAAATAACCCATCCTCACTCCTCCCCCTCACACCTGGGTATCCTATTCCTTCACAAACGTAAACCGAAAAAGCCACTCCAAACGCCGAAAACTCAAAACACACGTTTCCACCTCACAACTCCCCCCTCCCCATTTTCCACCAAATCAACTCTCCCAACGACCTCCACCCTGTCCCACTCCTACTCCCCCACCCCACACCCCCTGACGCTCCACTCCCAGGTTTCCACCCCTTCCCATCCAACCCGTTAACAGGCACATATTTCCCACCACTCGCATCCTTCTTCCCACCCCAGGCCACATCTCTCGCGGCCTCATGCACCTTCCTCAACTCTCGCAGCATGGGCTCGGTATAAAACAGCTTCCAATCGGCGGGGGTATACAGCCACTCGATGGGGAGATACATTCCATCCCTTCTCCACGAGTTTCTAAAGTTAACTGTTGCGGACTTGACCCTTACCTTCAACGGCCTTGGGACATCGGAAATTTTCCACCACGAGTTCGGGAGGAAGCGTGCGATCCAAGATGATATATCGTTGAATTCGAGGACTTGTGCACCTGTAATCCCACCGACGGCTTGCATGGGACCAATTCTCGGGCGACCCCCGAATACAACGGTGCGTGCGCCTGCTGCTGTGAGAGCTTCGACAAAGAGTGCGCAGGTGGAACCACACATTCCGCTTGTGACTACGACAACGTTTTTTTGTTTGAACGGGTCGGGGCCAGAATAATCTTGTTCCAGAACATCATTCATTTCCTCGTTGGTCTCGATTTCGTCGGGGATGGAGATTTTGGTAAAGTAGTCGCCGTCGCGGTGGACAGGACCAAGCATATCGGCCATGGAGTTAAAGTCGGTGCCGTCGGGTTGGAGATGGTGACCGATATCAAAAAAAGAGCCGTTTATTTGGGTTTCGTCGCCTTGAAGAAGCATGGCGGACAGTACGGGATTCCACCGCATATTTTGGCCAAAGAAGATTTTCTCAGAGTCCGGAAAAAGTTGGCGCGCCATGTCCTGCCCGAGAGAAGCGTAGCCACCGCCATTGCCGGTAACGTCGATGAGGATGCGAGTTATGCCAGCAGATTTGGCCACCTGGATGGTGCGTGTGATGAAGGTGGAAAACATAGTGAGGAAGTTATTAGACTTAGTTTGGATCTCGAGGAAGGCGGTTACGATGAAAACGACGGTGGAGGAGTCGAGGTAGTAGAAGCCAATTTCCTGTCCCGGTGTTCCAATAAAGGCTGCGCTGGCTGGGTAGAAGCTTTGGGCCTCCTCAGAAGAAGAGAGTTGACGACGGCGAAGTTTCTTTGGTGAGGGAGGGGTGATATACGCGGGGATTGCAGGCAATGATTTGTCCGCACCGGTAGGAGCTTCAATATTATCAGCTTTAGCATCAACGAAGCTCCAATCCGAATCATCAGTAGGGAGCGGTGTTTTCATGGGAGACGCTGTTTTCGTCGGTATCTCCGATGAGGCCGGTAGAACGACCCCTCGCAGTTTCGTCACTGCATCAATCTTATCTTGAGTCTGTAGACAAAACAATTGATAAAAGCTCTCAGCATCTCGCCATGAACCAGTCACTTCTGCGCCAAGAAATTTTGCGACCCATTCCACCTCTACCTTTTTCCCAGTCGCAAACTCAATGGTGATTGGATCTGGATAGTATGTAGACCGTTCCGCGAAATTTCCCTTCACCCAGTACCCCGAAATTAAGAATGCCAGGAGCTCATTATAGCGAGCATCAGGGTCAACCCAGTCTGCTTCTGGATCTGTCTTTACCATTTCTTCCAGGAACTCGGACGGCGGGAGCCCATTGATTTTGGAAACCTTGTCTCCAATATTGACCGGGTCGAATCCCAGACTCACGACATCAGCGGTATAAATTTCCGGAAGCTTATCCGGAGAAGAGGCAACCTGGACGAGCGGATAGGCATGTTCCCATTTAAACAATTCCGAATAACAGGTCGGGGCATAGGTGAAATGACCGTCCTTTACACTCCCGAAAAGATTGTATACATCCCGGTCGAACTCAAAGTTGTTGTTGTACTGTGATCGGCGGACCTTGGATTCTATCTGATCAAGAGTGCGGTTGATGTGGACAGGCGGGAGTTCAAGCTCTGGGGTCGGTTGCTGCTCGACGTAGGTGGCGGCAGAGTAGAAGGAAATGTAGCGGCGCACATTTTGGATGGTATCGAGGGCAGTGGGTTGGTCGAAGGGAATGGCACGGAGACAGGCGATGGCACTGGAGGCGGGGACGTAGAATGGGTATTCGGTTTCTGCGGATGCCAATGTCAGCGGGGGGCGGGATGGTGGGGTTGTGATGGGGATTCACTTTGGGAGTTTGTGAGTTCGATGGCAAGCTTTGTGCAGGGATCGATGGAGCGCTGGGCGGACGCTAGGGAGAGTATTGCCACGAGGGCGATGGGTATTCGCATGGTGAGGTGATGGAGGAGAGAAGAGTTTGACGAATACCCAACCTCCGAGCAGGAGGAGGAGGAGGCGGGGGGGTGGGGGTGAGGGATTGAAGCTGAAGAACAGGAGGAGGAGCAGAGGAATGCCGGTGGAAGAAACGACTGGAGGATGGAAGAGAGTGTTGATGGCGATGCTGGGTGTTGCTGCTCAACTCCACAATCCTCTGTCGGAGGATGATGGACTAGACTCCCTCATCCGGGCGAACGCGGCTATCGACACGAGCACAGCGGGAACGTTGCACGAGACGGGGCGCCTGGCCACGCGTGTGGAGGCGAACATGTCCTGATTGGGACAAGGGAGGCATGGCCGGGAGAGGAAGAGGGAGGGGAGAGGAAGGGGAGAGGAAGTGGCTGTGAGTGTGATGGTGGTTGTGGTTGTGGGTGAGAGTGAGAGTGAGAGTGAGCGTGAGAGTGAGCGTGAGCGTGCGGCCACACTGAGCGATGAGGGGCCAAACAGCAAGCGCACAGAGTGGTGATGGTGGATGATTGCAGACTGCAGAGTTGCGATGGTGGTGAGTGTCGTCTGTGCTGACAGCTGACAGTATTCACGACAGTAGATAAACAATGTTGCTCGATTTGGCGATCATCTTGCTTGTTCAAGTGATGATATTCATCACTTCGCTCGGAAGCGTAATGCTGATCATAACAGGACTCATCTTCCGAACGGGGCCCAGGAGCCATCGTGCAACACCACCACCAGGAACTCACATTCTGCATCTCGCTCTCTGCATCTCGCTCTCTGCATCTCGCTCTCTCCATTCTTCCCCATCATGCCAGTGCTCATCAGCCGCAATATATCGGTGGATACTCGACCTGCTTAGATACTCGGTGTCTCCGGGACACACAGAGAGAGAGAGAGAGAGCCGGAACGCCGTAGATATCTCTATCCTCACGTCCTTCATAAATGTTATCGTCATATCGTGCTCTTCTGATTCACCCACGCACGGATCAACATTGTACTTGCCCAACCCAACCGAGTCCTCACAATATCTCGCCTACACCTTCCGTCGCACTAAATCTCCCTGCCCAGTATAATCCTTCAAACCCCAAAAACTCCGAAACTCTCCCACCCCTCAACGGTCGCTTCTCACGTGTACGCCACTCCTCCAGTCTCCTCCACGCTAACTACAAACATCTCCCTTGCCGATCCATCCCCTCCAATCACCTCACAGCGCGCTACTCTCCACCCTAACCTCCAACAGCCTCTGATCCGCGGGGCTGAAACGGTTCTGGAAGGCGAACATGCACTCCCGGATTACTTTCTCAGGAGAACCTGGTTAGGAACCTGCTTTATGTCTGGTATACCCCCAAGTGAGGAGATGGCTGAAGGCCTCCGACGGTCTTGCGCTATGCCCAAGGACCAGAGTTCACCTCGACGACAACACCTGGCACCGTGACCGTCGACATGAATGGACTGGAAGCACAGCCTTCGGTATTCCGCCGGCGGAGACGACAATCAGCAAAACCAGCTCGGATAAAAAGACTATTACTTTCGTCCTGCGCACTTGGATTCGCATCACTCCCTTCTCCTGTGGCAGCTGGCATAACGATATCGCGAAGACGCGCCGCCGATTCATCACGGGTGATAGCTTGTTCAAGTGGAAACTTTTGTTATGAAGCCACCACCTGTTGCGGCAATTCATGCTGCTATGTGAGTTGTCTTGAGCATTATTGAGCTGTACTGATTCTTCCAGTCCCACCAAACATGCACTCCTTCGTCCTCTCCTGACTCTCCTCCAACCTGTATTTCCGAGATATCTGCCGATGATGCCGCCCTCCTCTTTGACACCAGCGCCCCTCCCCTCGTCTACAATGCTACCTCGTCGAGTAACCCGAACCTGTCATCAGGCACTTATTCCACCACCTCCTCCCTCGATCCCGAATACTCCGATCCTCCATCCTTTGTTTCCTCGCCTGGCTTCGAGTCTTATTCCCTGGCGGCCAAAATCTCCATCATCCTCGGCCCCATCCTTGGTTTCGCTCTCCTTATATTGCTGTCATGGCTGATATACCGCTGGTATCGACGACGACACCCCCATAAACAGCCAGCCAATGTGAGACGGAGTCCCAGAGTGGCGACAATGATTTTCTTGGACGGTCCTCCAAAAGGACATGTCCCAATATCCTCTGTTGCCAGTCCAGTCAGCGCGGTATTTCTAAACTCACGAGATGGACGAGACGGGAGGGACATGATGGCATCTCGGGGCAGCGAGGCCACAGGTTGGACAGGATATACCACCTACACCACCAGCAAAATGAACAACACGGTAATCGGCGTCGTACCATCCAGCTCAAGCCCTGACCGCTGGAATTCCTCCTCTCACAGCCACATGGACACCTTTGATCCTACTCCGAATTCCCCGGACCGCTTCCGCCTCGGCTCCACCGTCTCCATCACAGCCAACGGCAACAGACCAGGCTCCATCAAAAGCTCCAAAACCTCCAGCAGCAACACCAACACTCCCAACAAGCTCCGCAAATCCAACTCTATCTCCCGCTCTACCCGTTCCTCCACCACCGGCCAAATCCCGCCTCCCCCACCATCATCAACACTCCCCCGCCCCCCTCAATCCTCCCTCCAACGCACCCTCTCCAACCCACACTCACTCCGCTCCAACTCCCTCTCCTCTCGCGCCACCTCAGGCGCCTACTACTCCGCGCCTTCCACCCCCGGCCTCTCCACCTCCCCCATCACCCCAACGATCTCAAAACAGTTCCAAGTCCAGGACAACGGCATGATGGTGTACACGCCCCCGAGCTCGACCCTCCGCCGCGAAGAACAGCGTCTCCGCGCGGGGAGCAGCTCCATCCAATCCAGTATCTTTGGCTCCCCACCACCAATACCTATACCGCCACCACCGCCAATCCTCCCGCGGCCGACAACGGCGACGAAGAAAGCCGGGCCGGATATGAATGATCACAGCCGTGTAGCGGATATGACGCGCATGCTGAAGGAGCTGAATGATTCGTCAACGGCGCTGGCGGTGCCCGAGAAGAAGGCAGAGACGAATTGGGAGGTAAGGGAGAGGGAGGATGGCGTGGCGGAGGTGAGAGTGAGGGAGATGAGGGCGCGAAAGGCGGTGGGAGAGATGGGGAGGGGGGTGGTGGAGATGGAGGAATTGGGGGTCGGGGGTGGGAGGGGAAGTGGGAGTGGGAGTCCGAGTGGAGGCTGAGGGGTGGAAGGGGACGATGGAAGTGGATATAGACATTGTACATGATGCTTTTTGGAGTTATTCTGGGTTCGGTTTACTACTTACTTTCTTCCCGCGGATTATGGGCTATCCTTTCTTTGTTTCACGATGATGGTTTACTTTTTTCTTTTATTACTTTTCTGGGTAATGTACTTATCTTTGGCGGAGAGGAGAGCGAAGACAGTGGAAGAGAATCACAACGCATCACCATATCAACATTATCCTCGAAAAAGTGACACAATTTATCCCCCCACACTCCGCAGTCCCATAAGCTGGATTCGTCGCATGCCCACACACCCAACACGTCCAGAACCACACCAGGGTCGGTTCCACGCAGCCGACGTCGGCGCAGGATTGCATGTTGTGGCTGTAGTGGCGGCAGGTGAAGATGGCGGTAGTATGGCCCCAGGGGACTGGGGTGGCGTTGGCGATGACGGTGGTGCAGAGGTGGCAGCAGGTGAGGATTATGATGGAGTTGGTGTTGGGGGTGGGGGGAGTGGGGGGAGTGGGGCAGGGGGTTTCCATTTGAGCTAGTGACGGCAATGGTGATGGTGATGGTGAGAGGGTTGGGCAATGGGAGGGCTCTGGGTATGGTAGGTACTCGACAACTCCTAATTTATACACCCCATGCACCACGAAATTGGTTTATCAAATCCCCTCCCCTCTAGGGTTCAAGTGTATTGCTGCCTAATCCCAACTCTCACCTCCCCAATCTCCCACCCTCCCCCATCCCAACATCCCCCTCACTACACCTCCTCTTCATCCGGCACCCTAAATCGCGCCCTCACACAATCCATACAAGCAACCCACTCACAACCCTTACACCGCCACGCCGCCCGCCGCTTAATGTTTTGCCCGCATTCCATGCACTCGTAGGACGCATGCTTTGTGCCGCGCGGGAACCAGAAGAGGTGGAGGGTTGAGGTGGGCGGGCAGGAGGGGCGGGTGCTGGTGGAGGGGCGGGGGCAGGGGATGGGCGTGTCGGGCATTGATTTTTGATGCAGAGATTGATACTGGTGGTGATGATGGGTGGGTGATTGTGAGGGAGGTGAAAAGTGAGGAGGAGGGTGGGAGGGTTTATAAGGAGATGACAGAGGGACGGGATGAAATGGAATAGGGATGCGGAATAGAATGGACGAGAGAACGTATCATCGGATGGAGAATTGAATTCGGCGGGATGAAGCGTAGGATGATGATGTGTTTGGTTTTGGCTGATGTGCTCTACAAGTCATTTAACAATGTTGGTTGCTCCGAGGAAATTTAATTGTTATGGGTTGGGCAAGAGGAGGTAAACAAACATTCACAGCTATGATTGAACACATTGCAAACCCATAAACCTCGTTGTTGGGAATCACTGAAATCACGGGCCATATCACCATTTTTTCGCATCCAACACCGTATTCACCTGCTCCACGTAGACGGCCATTGCCTGCATTTCTCCCCACCGACCGCGACCAATCCCTAGCTCTATGTAAACATATCTATACTGTTTTTGTCTGTACGTTTGCCTTCCGTGTCCTTCGGGCCATATGAATGCCCTGGCTCAGTCCCTCTGCGCCAATACTTATGTCCATAGATCCCGAGCCCATCTTCTCCATCCACGAATATATCCCATGCCTTGCTATCCCAAGCACCACGCCCACCCCGATCTACAGGCATTGTTGCATTAAACCAATCCCCAAACATATAACCTAACCCACCCATTGTATCAAATCTCCCCTCTTGCCCACCCACCTCTGTGATTAAACACCTCATGTTGAATTCCTCCATCTCATCCCATCAAGTCATCGATCCGCCCAACATCATTTCCGTGTCCCTATACCCTCATATCCCACTTACAAAGCCCGACAGCATATCTCTTGTGATTTCGTAACTCAAGAAGCTTGTTCCAATGCTCGGTGCGACCTTCAACAAGTTTGGAATCAACCCCTTATACATTCCTCTGATGCCCTCAGCTTTTGTAATGATCCGGACCGCGTCCCAGATGGACTTGTATTGGTAACCGAGGCCAGACATGGTGTTGACTTGGAAACGGCGACGGAGGACACTGTAATGGAGGGTCAGTATGCACCTATGACAAGTTGTTTTCAGCATTAAAGAGACTCACTCCATTGGGTACGTCACTGTCTGGGCCACAGCACCGCTCATTCCTCCTGCCAACAATTTCCCTATCGCCGACGGATTTTCCTCCCCCTCTGGTGTCACAAACTTCCTCATCGCCTCATATGTAGCAAAGTTAATTCCTACATATGGCGCTACTCCCGCGAGAGTCGGTATCAAACCCCTATACCACGCCACAATACCTCCTTCCGTTCGATACATGTCCATCATGGATTTCCACATTCCAGGTAGCTTGTCGGTTGGTTTCCCTAGGACCTCAAAAGAAGCCGACTGTACTGACAGACGGGTCCGCACAATGTCGAGAGGATATGTAGCAATGACGGAGGTAACTCCTGCAAGAGCGCCGGCCAAAAGACGGCGGAGGGTGTCCATTTCCCCACTCTCGGGAGTGAGCGCCTTCTTGTAAATGGTGTAGCTGGAGAATTGGACGGCCGAGTAGGGGACGATGCGAACACAGTTTGTGCCGTTTCCTCTACATTTAGTCGTTAGTCTCCATTGCCTCTGTTCCAATGGACATGTTGTATCCCACTATTCACAGGAGGGGTCTACGAACCTCATAAATCCCCTCCACCCCTCCTCTTTCCACATCTTTGCCAATGCCGGCCCCACCCCTTGATACGACACATTTCCGGGTCCCTGGACCTGAAACAATATCTTCAACCGTTCAAGCGGGCTCACCACAGTCCTGCTCACCGCACCGGCCACACCACCAGCAATGAACGAGGAAGTGACCGGTTGTTTGAGGTAGTTTCCGATATACTGTGATACTGTCGGCGGCGGCGGCGGCGTTGAAGGGGATGTCGGAGCGGCATTTGAGGCCTGTTGATGTCCACATTCGCGTCAGCGGATGTTCGGATGAGGGGCAGGAGGAAGTACAGATTTTGAGGCGGTCACATCTCCTCCAGGTGTTGGTGCCTTCCCCGCAAGACTCATTGCCGCAGTTCACACTGGGGAACACGCTGTGGAGGAGGAGGGAGATGTGGCGGAGGAGCAGAGCACACACGTCCGAATCGTTGGCGGAGGGAGGAAGAGATGTGATGCTTATGCGGCGGCGGAGAGATGCAGCACCTCGGTCGACGAAAACGCGGGTCTTGGTGTAGCGGTAACGTTACCAGGCGGTGAGAACAACGGCGGGCGCGAGGGAGGAGAGGAGCGAGCGACGACGGTGAGATGGAGGAGGAGGAGGAGGAGAAGGGAGATGTGTCTTATCGGAGAGGGGGCGGCGCAAGTCGGGGATCTCGGGGTCTCGGGGTTGGTTGAGGGGCTAGATCGATTCTTTCAACGGCTTCTGGTGGAGATTCAACTCAGATTCTCGGAGTGACAGCGGAATCTAAATGTCTCGCTCTTTGAGGGGCAGGAATTGTCCATGATCCTGAATTCAAGGTCGGACTGCATCATCTTATGAACTCCCAAGCCAGGGGAGAACCTTGGAGAACTAACAACGGGTAAGTAGCGCTATGATGAGGCCCGCGCTCCGCCAACCACTGTGTTCCTATTTTATGTCACGAGTAATTTGGAGATACAGCAGGATAAATGTTTGGGGTGTTTGATAATGACCAATCATCTCTGAAACTCAAAGGGAAATGGAATCTGATTATGATTGGGGGGCGGCATAATATTGTTATCTTATCTTATCACTCGGCGAGATCTTACCCTCGAATTGGATTATTATTGGCAGCGAATGACCTACGCAGATATTGATATTCCATTGTAGCCAAGGATATGACCTGGGATTTACCTACCAAATTTAGTCTCAGAAATCCTACGAGGCCTTACTTTAAGGTTGTGTCCGCTCCTGGCCAAGCATCAAAATCACCCTTACATGATCCATTGTCCACTCATTTGGTCTGGAAATATTGGTATGTCTCTATCATAGGGCTACACTGGTTATTTCTTCTTCCAGCAATCATCTGCTCCTTCCCGCATCTCTGTACTTCTACGCCCTTTTGCAATCACTTTATGCCCTTCACGGTCTCCCAATCTGTCTCTCAGCTAGCATCGGAAGACCGGTTCGATGGCCTGTTCCAGAATCCCCAAGCCCGTATTCATGCATGGTAGACGCACTGATGCTGTCAAAAGATGATTGGCCCTGGGTTGAGATAAGGTTTTTCCTCGTGAAACAAGGGCATAGTGTGACCTGTGTATGCGTGGTGGAGTGCAGCGTCTGCAAAGTCCAGCATTTGCTCGGGACGTCCGGAGAGACTGCGTCCCGATGGTGTGTGCCTTATGGCATGGCGCGGCGCAATGCTTGAGTAGCAGTTTGGTTTCATCCTCAATCAGAGAAAAGCAATGAGGAAAATGTGGCAAGAAAACTCACTCAGGAAAGAATGAGTTACTGGCGACCTTATCGATGTTGTCGTGGTGGATTGATACTAGAGCGTGAAGATTGAGCCTGGGCCACCCAGCAAATTGTGGAGAGGATGCCAATGCGGTGACGAACTGTGAGTGACACTGATGTATTTTTATCACAGAACAAGTGCCAGTGCTGCACTGTTGCGTGGGCAACCTGAGTGCCATTTTGTGGTTTTCTGGTACCTGCATGGCATCACCAAGATGACGGCAAGCAGCAGTGACAGCCATGAAGGACTCGAACACTCTGGGGGATGCTATGGGTGATTGAGGATCAGACATTAATGTTGGAGAACAGTGGGAGGTGCCGTCTATACATACTTCGGATACCTTGGGGACGTTGATCCTCGCGTGGGCCGTCAGTTGCCGGTTCGCTTGTCGCCGTAACCTACCTAGGTACCTAACGTAACCACACAGCGATCACCTTGAACATCCGACGTATGTCGAGGAGAAACACCTACAGGTCTACGAGTACGACTGGGGGAAACTCGAGGACGTGCTCCATGGCCGTGCGTGGTTCCGGAGGAGGTTCTTGGCCCGACAGATACATTTTTTGGGGGGTAAATATGAGGGAGTTCCGTAGTAGCTGTGGTGGATGACGTTGATTGACACGAAAATGGGAAATGGATCTCTCTTAATTTTATCATGGCCCAGGCTCTGGATAATACAGGCAACTGACAGCCAGGATATCACTAGTGTCTAGAACACTGGCGGCGGACTCTCTTGCCCTGTCTGGTCAAGCAAATAATTCGGGCGCAGTTGACCTGGATGCATCTCCATCCCTCCCCTCCCAACCCAGCAACGCGCCTGCCCACCTCAACGCCTGCTCTCTCCATCCCCCTCCCCGCCGTCGTTCGCTGGTTCCGTCGCCCCTCCTCCGAAAATTCATCATCCTTCTTCTCCTCCATCCCCTCGCTACCACCACAACCGCTACATCCGCTCTCCCAGCCTCCGTCGTTCCTCACGCCCTTTCAAAAGTCCGCTCGCTCGCTCCCCCCCATCACTGCTGCCTCATCTCACTACGGTTCCGCGCATTCCGGTTACCAGCCCGCTGCAGAAGCACCACGACACACCCGCCCCTCCCCACTCCACGGACTTGTATCTCACCAACTGCTTTGTTTGTCCACACGATTTCTTTTCGCCCTCAACACCCCCAGCACGCCAGACGCCCGATGAATCGCCACTCACAGTGAGTCTTTCAGACCCCTCGCCTCGCCAATCCCGCTTCACTGGGCTGCGATTCTCCACGGCAATTCCAGCTCCTGGGTGCACCGACTGCTACACGGACACCCCTTGCTCTCGCCTCGCTTCTTTTTTTGATCAGTTCTTCTATAGAACCACGGGAACCTGCATTTTAAGAACTTGCGCTGACTCTATAAACTCGGGTTGCGTCCTGTCACAGCTCGTTTAAAACCTGCTCTGTTATTTAGCTTCCGCTCCTTATTTGACCAACTTGCAGTCACCACCGTTGATTCGGGAACTGCAGCTACAACCCAGACTGCGATTTGGGCCACACACATATTGGTTCTGGCTTCATTGACTAATCGCTGTCTGTATCCTGGATAAATTGGGACTCGCTGCCACCCGTCGCGGAGAATAGAATTCCAACGGCGCCGCTTCTTCCACTCCGATTACCGGCTTCAACACGCTCGTTTACCTTCTTCGACTCGGGACACACGCAACGACTGTGGCGAGATATAAAATTTTCGATCGTTTCTCTGCCCATAACGCGACTGGAATCGCGGAAACTACTGCCACCGAAACGCTATATTTCGCCAAATACCGTCAAACTGGATAATCTCGCTGCTTCTCTGTCGCCCTCAATCTTCAGTTACGTATTTGCAGTCGCAAGTTTAGTCTCGGAGACGGTCACGGTGAATAAGCTTGAGGCCCGTGGATTGGGAGTCGCAGTGAAATGCGCACTGGGATTGGCGTGAGAGACAAAGGGGGAGGGCCTGCTGCCAGGGATTCGTGTACGGGGAGGAAATTGGAAGAGGAGGCGGCGAAGGAAGGAGGATGTAGCGTCGGAGGAAATGGGGCATTGCGGGGAAGACATGCGTATTCAAAGAGAAGTCTGGAAAGAAGATGGCCGGAGGCATCCTGGAATATTGGAGAGCGGTTAAGTGGACTTGCACGGCGGTATCACGACTTGCGAGCTCGACAGGAAGGGCAATCATCTGACCCTTCTCTGGCGCCTATTCTGGATATCACGACAGACTCAACACAATCAACTACACCAGCAGGTCTGGATGCGGAGATAGGGCCCCCAAGGACATCAATCGTAGTCGATGGTGAAGTTCGTTTGCCAGTGAGGTCTGTAGGAGATGAGGCTTTGGATATGGAAACAGAGCCTCTTCCCCAAGTACCGGCCGGCACGAATCAGGATGACACGCGATCGATCGCCCGGACATCTTCGGATCAACTAGTGTTGAGTCCTACACCGCCACCCTCGCCCATAGATTCTGGGGTCGCGATCGAAGATTCCTTTCTAACCCCCAACCCGTCGGCCGTTATCCCAGTACCAGGGCTCCTCCCAGGTTCTTCATCTACAACCCTAGCTTCAAGTAACCTAGCCCCTTCCCCAGTTCCGTCGAATACGACACCACCATACACACCACCAGTACCCTCACCTTCGGCTTCACCAACGCAATTGCCGCCGACTGAGGATGCCCCCGTTGTGACAATTACGAGCTACCTGATGTCGACCACTCCAGGCGCTGGGCCGACGATAACGAATATGAGTAGGTTCCGGGATGATAAGTAGAAATTTTGTGAGTTATCGCTAACACATGATAGCTACCGAGACACAGTGGATGTATTACACCACCACCGTTCCAGGAACAGTCTTTGTATATGCGTCTCTGATCGATGGTAAATCTGCAACGCGGTCCACAAACACCTCAACCACCAGTTCCACGATGTTATCCACATCATCCCCATCTATATCCAGTCCTTCTCCAACATCTACTTTTGTGTTGACGCCCAATACGGGAAGCGGATACAACGGCGGGGTTGATAATAATCCAGACCCAGACCTTACAGAAGAGACTTTAACTGGATCAGGAAATGACAGCTCAAGTCCAACTCCTAAGATTGTGGGCGGCATTATCGGTGGGGTTGCCGGCATTGTGCTATTTGCATGGATTATTCTACTCCTAATCCGACGACACAAACAAAAAATGGTTATAAACCGGCGCGTGGAAGCAGGTTACGGAGGTCCACTTCCGGAACCCCCGATGATTGAGCGTTCTAGTGCAGCCCCTATTGCGCCCTGGGGGTTTGGCAGTTTCGGCCGCAACTCTCGACAAAGCGCAGCTTCTGAACCAGTCTCAGAAGAGCGAGGATTTTACAAAGTATCCGGCAGAAAACTACCGCCAGCCATAGGAGGCCCGCGGCCTGATATGCCTGCTCGTAGTTCTTCGTTCTATCAAGAAGAAGAGAATCGTTGGCTCGGTGGGCCAAGAACTGTCACACCTGTGGCTTCACCAACGTCTAGTAGACCATCGAGGTACTCGGGCGGAACACAGACGTCGGCATCACCGACTGCAAGCGGATTTCCTTCTGGAAATACACCTTTCGGTCTCTCATTTACGGCCCCACCACCTGTCCCGCCGCCATCCCAATCTCAGCCACAATTCCAACCACCCTATGCAAATCCCTTTCTCTCCCCCACACACGGTCCATCAACCCCAGGACGGATACCAGAAGAATACGGCGCAGAAGAATATCAAGGGGAAATTGATCGTGAGAGAGAAAGAGCCAATACGCCAAGAATGTCTGTGCAAAGGTCGAGAGACTTCACGCCAACTTCACTGGTGAGCCATCGTGATGGCTTGGGAAGGTCGTTGCCGAGCTTGGATGGGTCGAGAACATCGCGATTTACAGAGGATATTGTATAACCCTGGCGCGATTGATAGACGGTGATTGCAGTATTCGCCCTGGCATGGGACTGCTGTCGTGGGTGCGGATGAATCGTTGGGATCATAGGTGATGCTCTTCTGTTCGGGTGGTTGACGTCATGGCATGGGCTTCTGATTGCAAGCGTTTTTCGGCATCACCTTTCCTATAATGATTTTCTCTTTCTGCCTGACTTGATTTCCTACCGTCCCTTTCCTGTTTCCCAGACTTCTCGATCTCATCTGCTCTGATACCGAAACATGTATGTCGTTTTTTCTTTCTTTTTGATATCCTCTTTTTTTTTCTTGTACCTGTCTTGTGAATTTTTGATTCATATACTTTTTTTTGTTCTTTCCTTTTATCGTCGATCATTAAATCATTGGTGTGCATCTGCCATCTGGTGTCGGCTTGGGTTGGGTTAAGTTAGGTTGGGCTGGTTTGGGCTGGCCTTGGGCTCTCGGTGTTGCTGCTGGGTGGGTTGATTGGTTGTCTTTTTTTCATCGTATTGAGGTGTCAGTTTTTTTTTTTGTGTCTATTGTGTTGTACCATATCCTGTTGCATGTACTCATCTTCAACCATTTTCTCTCTCTATTTCTCTTCCACTTCCACTTTCTCTTTCTCTTTCTCTTCTTCACTTTCTCACCTTCTCACTTTTCATCTTCCTTTTTTCGGTCTTGCCTTTTTTGTGGTTTTTAGGTGTAGATTTATATTTTTTTGTCCCCCTTTCATCTTGATCTTTATCATCATCTTTATCATCATCTTCTATTTCTTCTTTCTTTTTTGAACGTCTGGAGCCGTAGCTCTCATCGGAGGGAGAGACTCGAGGGGGAGGTGTGCCAGACTGATGTCATGATGTGGAGAGCACTGCAATATGTGTCCATATGCTATAAACACCGGATGTCGATATGACAACTAGATAACTAACTATGGGTTTTGAGAAACAGTGGAAACGCGCAGTATGTATATTGAGTGGTTGGTGAGAAAGTTTCATCAATGTGGAGATATTGTGTGACATTGGGATGGGTGTGGTGATGATGGCACATGCTGGGATGTGAAATGAGGCGAGTCAGATCTGGTGGTGCTCTTCTGTACATGGACTGGATAGTAGCTTAAGGGCAGTGTTGGGATTCAAGAGTGAGATGCGTTGACTAGAATGATGTGCAGGGTTGAGCAGGTAAAGGTAGACTGGCGAGGGGTTTATTGTAGCGGCCATGAACTGGGAATAATACACGGATGTATCATATCATGTTTTCTTTCTTTCTCACGGGAAAGCAGAGACCCCGCGGTCGTCCACCCATCAATCCACCAGTCATCAACACCTTAACCTTCACTACCAATCGTCTCTACACCCCCACCGAACGCCCCCCATTACCTCGAGTCCAGACCCAAGAGAAATCTACCATCGCCCCACTTCATCCCCACCACCACCACCACCCACCTCCCCCCCCCTTTCCCACCCCCTTCACCATCACCATCACAGTCACTACCCTGCAGAGAATCCACAGCATCCACACACCCCATCACCATCTCTCGCCCTCGGGCTCGCAACGCCATAGAACTGGTATACGTTATCTTCATCTTCACATTCATGCCTACCCACGGCCTCATTCAGAGCACAAGTTTCGGGTCCGAGACATCTTTATATACGTTGGCGACGTTCGAGCCAAGTTCTCTCCCGTTCCGAGCTCCAGGATCGGTGTCTGTGTTACTTCCCTATTCACCCATCTCCGCTTCCAGTGCCCCCCAGCCGCGCTGAAAGTTACATAACACTGCGTTGACGGGATCTATTGTTTCATCGCGTTACATTTGCACTGGGATATGTTTTTTTTTTCCTCCATCGTGAAGTGACAGTCCGGGGAATGCCTTTTTCGGAACGGGCCGAAAAGGGGCAAGGGTGAGATTGAGGAGGATGGATGAGGGCGGGCAGACAGGACAGACTCGGGCCGAGGATGACGGAATCAGTCGAGTGGGAGATAGTTTGCTGAAACAGAACGACCGGCGCGGAGTCGTTGAAGGAATCCGGCCCGTGAGGGCGGTGATGTGATGGGTTAATTATGTGAGACAGTGTAGGGCGCGATGACGCATGATGTGCTGCTGCTCATGCGCATGTCTCGATTTCGCCTCGCCCACATGGAGCTCGCTTGGATGAGAGACACTGACTACCTTTAAACATTCCTCATTATCGTAACCAAGCTTCCTAACATCCCAATGACTGCCACCAGAAACCACCTATATTTTGTCCCAGAAACCCCCGTTGCGCATTACAAGGCATTCAACATAACAAAAAACAGATCCGCTCTAACAGATTCCCACCATGCACCCGCAGCTTACAAAGAGACCTCAACACGACCCTCGTTACCAGCCGGGCCCTGCATCTGGGGGAGGAGGTAGGTGATGTCATCCCAAGGATGTCTGTACAAGCCAGTCTTGAGACGCTTCTGATCGAGATAATGGGCAATGAGACCGATGGAACGACCAAGGACGAAGAGACCGTTCAAGACACCAATCTGTGTGCTGTTAGTAAAGTACAAGCAAATTCGCAGATAAGCTCACCTTAAGGTACTCCTCAGCTTCCTCGGCGGAGAAGGCACCACAGTTCCGGATCAGATCGACAAAACACACAGCAACGGCACCATCAACGTTGAGGATGAGGTTATCCTTCTTGCTGGTGGTGACAGTCTCAACAGCCAAGGCATAGTCGAGAAGCTTGTGCGAAGGG
Source organism: Ascodesmis nigricans (assembly GCA_004786065.1). Classification (NCBI taxonomy): domain Eukaryota; kingdom Fungi; phylum Ascomycota; class Pezizomycetes; order Pezizales; family Ascodesmidaceae; genus Ascodesmis; species Ascodesmis nigricans. The sequence goes on from ML220113.1 coordinate 577,213, forward strand.
AAATGCTTCAAGACAAACTCCTTGACAAGCTCGACACGGAGATCAGGATTGTTCCTTGACTTGACTTTGTGACCAATACCAGGGACTAGTAAAATTAGTACACTGTCATTGATGAGGTGATAGAACACTTACTCAGCTTATTCTGCCGACGCATGGTGTCGACAAAGTCACGAGGACTAAGACCCTTATCGAAAGCGCCGGTGAACTCCGCAGCAGCACCGTCAAGGGCACCTCCGAAGCGGGAGCCAATGGTCAAGAGACCTGACACGAGGGCGGAAATGAGATCCTTGCCAGCACGAGTAGTAATGATAGTGTTCATTGCTCCAGAGACGGCCGGGCCGTGATCGGCGGTCAACATCAGAACCATCTCCAAAAACTTAGAGGCATAAGTGGGCAGACGGCGACGGAACCAAAGCAAAGACATGACACCGCCAATACCGATATCCTCTTTGAAGACATCGGAGATGGGCATACCGGCATACAGGAGCTCTTGGCCACGGTCATCGGAGATGGTCGAGATGAAGGCAGCAGGCTTACGGATCAAGCCAAGCTCCTGGGCCCAGGCGTAATCAATGGGGATCTTGGGAGGAGTAGGCTCCGGCTGAGGAACAACAGTTCCGTCGGCGACGAGCTTGTCATACACTTCTTTGAGCTTCTGTGGGAACTCCTCGAAGGTGGCCGGCACATGGAAACCAGCTTCGGCCATAGCTTGGTTCTTGGCGGCCGCGGTCTCGAGCTGGGAGTTGGCGAATGAACCAGCGTGACCGAACTGAACCTCGGTGGTGAGCATAGAAGCGACCGTGCCAATGGCCCAGGCAACGATGGGCTTTGTAATTTGGCCGTTTTTCACGGCCTCAATCACACGGTATTCTTCCACACCTCCGACCTCTCCGAGCAAAACGAGAATTTTGCACTCTGGATCTTTCTCATACCTGCAGAATGTTAGCTAGTTGCAAGCGAAACTCGGTTTCACCATGACTCACCTCAACAAATGGTCAATGAACGTTGTTCCTGGATACCTGTCTCCTCCAATAGCCACACCTTCATACACACCGTTGGTGGTTTGCGAGATGATGTTGTTCAGCTCGTTACTCATACCGCCAGACTTGGAAACGTAGCCGACAGATCCGGGGCGGTAGAGCTTGGAGGCAACAATGTTATCCATCATACCACCAGTGTTGCCAATCTTGAAGCAGCCTGGTTTGATACCACCGACGGTGGCGGGGCCAATGATGGTGATGCCTTTCTTTTGAGCAATGTGCAAAATCTCACGCGCGCGGCGCTCAGGAACACCCTCCGCAATGATGGCAATGCACTTGATCTGAGGCTTCTCCATCAGCTCCAGAGTGCTGCTGTAGACTGATCGTGAACTGGCGAAATTGACAACCTAAGGAACTTGTTATTCATAGCTCCAGAAGGTGATAGACCTGCACCAACCGTATCAACGTCAGGGTGCTTCTCGCAAGCCTTGTCGACCTGCTGATAGACGGGCAGAAGGGTCTCTGATGTTCCCCAGTACATCTTGGAGACAAATTGTCCTCCGAAAGGATAGATGATCCCCGCTACGCTGGGAGTCTTGCGCTTGCAGATGAAGTCGAAATCCAACATTCCCTGGCATGCTTTCGGCTGGAGACCGTACACGAAGGCCCGGGTCTTGGGATGGAAGAGAGTGTGCGCTGGGGGAGGCGAGCGTGGGCGGGACGGTGCGGTGAAGCGTCTGATGTTGTCATTGGCGGATCCAACGGGGACGCCGTCATGACCTGGAGGAGCGAGAGAAGACATTTTGCCGGAGATGCTACAGTAGAACAAACGTTAGCTTTCTGCTCAACTACGGCCGCAGTCCGGGTGCCGCGGATGCCGCCCTTTGCAAAGATTCCCCAGGAAGTGGTTGTGCAAAGTCCACCTTTCACCTCGGACCCCGCCATATTCGAAATTCATGAAGGAACTCACCGATTGCAAGCTTGAAGGTTAGAATTAAGGTCGGTTTGCTCGAGGAGACGACTTTCAGCGGGAGCCTTGATTAATCACGGCGGTCAGACTAGCTCTCGGATGTCGGTCTGTTTCGCCAGCCGATTCGGGTCGGAAGCAGTGGATGATGCTCACCTAGATCAATTCTTGCTCAAGACGATAGCTCGGAGGAGAGGGACTGTGCTGGAAAGCAGCGGGCGTGATGAAAGAGAGATGGAGGAGGGAGGAGGATGGATGGAGGGGATGGAATGGAAGGATGAGGAAGCTCTGAAGAGAGGCCGGGGGGGGTAAGTCGATCGCGGAAAAGGAGCGGCGCTCTTCGTTGGGGGGTTGGATGGAGGGGGGGGTTCAGTTTCTCACCTCCCTCGGGAGCTGCAGCTGGCAGGGATGACTGTATTCCCAGACGGCGTCAGGCTGTGGGGATTTCTTGTTGGGCAAACAGCCAAGGTAACTCTTCGAACACTTTCGTGATTCCGCCGCTGACCAGGTTGGGAATGGTGGACAATTGAGCTGTCTGACTTGCGTGGCTGCGTCCCTGCGCCTCGCACGAGATGTCCCCCAACGTGCAGTCCGACCCGCGGTTGTGTTGTGTCAACCGATTGAGCTCGGTCCAGCTGGAAAGGCGTCCACGCCAGTTGTACTGGACAGCCCCCGATCATCGTCGCTGATTGGAGTAAGTGCTTGCGGATCGGTAGTCTCTCCGCTCCAAGGTGTCCGTGCATGGATGGCGGGGGTTGAGGGGAGGAGGAGAGAGGGAGGGAGGGAGGTGGAGGTGTCCTTCCTGCATTGTTGAAGCCCGGCCCGGCCCTCCTCCGTCCGTCGCTGTGTGCTCCTGTTGCTCACCCTCCCTCCCTCCCTCCACACCCACCCCCCCTCCCCCAGAGTTCCATCCTTTTCGAGGTCTTCCATCCCCCCAACAATCTCTCTCTCCTCTCTCTCCATCTTCCAATCCCTTCCATCTTCATCAGTTTCATCAATTGCTCCTTCTCCACCTTCTCTCTTCTCTCTTCACGTCTCTTCTCGCTACATCCCCACTGTTCTTCACGCACCATGTCTGCCAAAGCCATCCACGAAGCCGACGGAAAGGCCATCCTCTCCTACCACCTCACCCGCTCACCATTGATTGCTCCCTCGCCTCTCCCGCCCCCACCGCACAATGCTCCGCCGAAGCTCGCTTCAATTCACTTTCCTGCTGGCTCCAGCCCCGCTGCCGTCCTGGATGCTGCTGAGCAGACCTACCCGTGGTTGAAGGATGCTGGCGCAAAGTTCGTCGCAAAGCCCGATCAGCTCATCAAGAGGCGAGGAAAGGCCGGTCTTCTTGCGCTGAACAAGAGCTGGGCCGATTCCCGGGCGTGGATTGAGGAGAGGGCCGGAAAGGACGTCCAGGTCGAATCAGTCTCTGGCGCGCTGCGGACGTTCTTGGTCGAGCCATTCTGCCCCCACAAGCCCGAGGAGGAGTACTACATCAACATCCATTCCGTTCGAGAGGTACGTATCGCTATCCGTCGGTGTCGAAAATGCTGGTGTTGAGAGTGTTGCGCGTGTGGTGTTGGCGAGGAGTTGGCGCCTTCGCGCAGAAATCGGAGGCTTCGGGCGAACGGAGCGGGTAGAGCTTAAGCTTCCCACGTTTTTCTGCCTTCTCTCGCCTCCGCATTTCAGGACACTGTGGGTCTTCCCCAGATTGATCTCCGTGCTAAAAATCGGACCGTGTATAGGGCGATTATATTCTTTTCACTCATGAGGGTGGTGTTGATGTTGGGGATGTTGACGCAAAGGCCGAGAAACTGCTAATTCCGGTTGACTTGAAGGAGTGAGTTTTTCTTTCCTCATTCTCCTTGTTTCAGTTCTAACTTTTCAGGTATCCATCCAACGAGACCATCGCCAGCACTCTGTTGAAGAAGGTTCCGGAAGGTGTTCACAATGTCCTTGTCGACTTCATCACCCGGTTGTATGCGGTTTATGTCGACTGCCAGTTCACGTAAGTTGCAATATCTTGCACATTGGATGGAAACTAATTGGTATTCATAGATACCTTGAGATCAACCCCCTTGTGGTTATTCCAAACGAGGACAAGACTTCCGCTGAGGTTCACTTCTTGGATCTGGCAGCGAAGCTCGACCAGACTGCCGAGTTTGAGTGCGGTGCCAAATGGGCCATTGCTCGCAGCCCTGCTGCTCTGGGACTTCGGCCCACTGGAAACGACAAGGTTGAGATTGACGCTGGTCCTCCAATTGATTTCCCTGCGCCATTCGGTCGTGAGATGACAAAGGAAGAGGCGTAAGTCTTATATCACTGATCCATGGGGCACGAACTGACTGCGCTCAAGATATATTGCTGCTCTCGATGCTAAGACTGGCGCATCCCTCAAGCTCACCGTTTTGAACCCGACGGGCCGTGTGTGGACTTTGGTGGCTGGTGGTGGTGCCTCTGTGGTGTACGCCGATGCCATCGCCTCTGCTGGATATGCCAGTGAGCTCGCAAACTACGGAGAATACTCTGGTGCGCCCAGCGAGAACCAGACGTATCTCTATGCAAAGACTGTCTTGGACCTGATGCTCCGCCCTGCGCCGCACCCGGAGGGGCGTGTTCTTTTCATTGGTGGTGGTATTGCCAACTTCACAAATGTTGCTTCAACATTCAAAGGTGTCATTCGCGCTCTTCGGGAGTTTGCTCCGGTGTTGCTTGAGCACAAGATTTCTATCTGGGTCCGCCGTGCTGGCCCCAACTACCAGGAAGGTTTGAAGAATATCAAGGCTGTTGGCCAAGAGCTCAAGCTCGACATGCACGTCTATGGCCCTGAATGTGAGTTGCCCAATATTTTGCCCTTGACAAAACCCGACTAACCAATCCCAGGCCATGTATCTGGTATTGTGCCTATGGCGCTTCTTGGAAAGAACCCCAGCGGTGTTCAGGAATATTCTGGTTAAATGAGTGGATGATATGGATGATAGTGTGTGATATTCGTGTTGATACCTGGCGAAGCATTTGGGTTCCTTTTCTCTCGTTAAAAATGGGTTAGGGATGGTTCATGGTTAGATGTTGGATGAGGCATGTGTCTACGCAAGTTTAATAATTGATAGGGCTTGGATATCCGTTGAGAGATGATGTTTCACTGTTCTACTCGTCGATTCATTCCGTCACGATGTCATTGAGCTCAACTTCCACCCCGGTTTCCCCATGCAGGTTTCCAAGTCCAAATTGAGGCCGCCGCTACCGGTAGCTGCTGGAGAAAATGGGTTGTTTCAACACTTTCCGCACCCATGTCGAAATGAACCCAACCCCCAACAAAACACCACGCCGCAAGGTCAACAAAAACAAAAAGAAACGGTGATGGTCAACGCGGTTACCGTCGACAAGTTCAACACCAATGTGTGGCTTCGACACTATCCTACCGTACACATTCTTCGCTCAAGTCTCTGCCACCGGGCCTCCTATCAGCAACATTTTTCCCGGGAACTAGTTACAGAAAAAATGAACTCAATCGGGAGGGGGAATAGATGCAACTTGTACATCTTCCACTTCGTTGCAGGTTAGGAGGTTGTTAACAGTCCCGATATCCGGGGAACCATGTCGTAGACTCAGCTCCATAGCGTGCCGTTGACGCACAGGATATGAAGATCGGGGCTCGCGCGGGGGGAGAGATACGGAAGATAACATATCATACTATAATTGTTAAGTTATTAACATCCTGGGGACGATGGCATTGAGTGGAACTTCGCATTCAGGTTGGTGTTGCGCCGTTGATGCACAGAGTAATGAAACATGGAGATGGTGAGCGGGGAGAGATAGCAGTTGGCTCTTACCCGCAGAGGTTATGTCGATTTTACATAAGCTAGAGTAATGGGGATGATGGTTAAGTTCGGAGATTAGATTGTAGTTTTTGGGATGCTCGGGGAAATGGTGTCGTAGGTTGGAGCGATCACTGAGTGGGAGATGGCTCACAGTTGTTTGAGGTGTGAGAAGTTGCGTAAATTGTGAGAGTAGAATATGCATCGAGAGGTGATATTTACAGCTGTATGGGGGTCTGATATCACTCCAGCGTTGTGATCCTGATGAGGAAGATACAAGTACCGTGGATTTTCAACCCTCAGGCTGCGTCAAAAGTACAACGATCACAACGAAGAGCGAGAGGTGCATGGAAGGTGCGTGGAGCGATGCCATTGCTGATGAAATCATAATCAAAGCAGCTATGTGGATTACAGTGTCCGTGGATTGTTGGCCTGCCGACCTTGGTTGGGAAATTCCACGGTATTTGTATTCTGCTTGCGCATCATGGAATATGGTTCGTTCAATAGAACTTGGAACTCGACGTTGTCATGAATTTTCCTGTTCATGTTGCTGGTGAGATATTTTTCAGTGGAAATTCATTTATGAGACAGTAATTACCGGATGTGTAGATGCTACGCACCGGGGGTGGGCTTTGAACAGAGTTGAAAGTGGTTGCGAGTTGAAACTTTGGACAGAAGGGTTATTCGAGTACTGTGCAGAGATCTGTAGAAGAGGGGTTGAGTGTGAGGGCGGGCATTGGGCTTGGTTCATACAATACTTAACCAATTGGTTGTAGAGGCAATGATGGACGAGTGGGGTGAGTTTTCATGATTGGTCGCAAAGCACATGAAACAAATAGGTACTGTACTACTTTATCTAACAACAAAGTATGAATGCAATAACTCGACATTACCGTTTACAGAGAGCCAGCAAGTTGCCACCCCTCTCGGTAGACTGTTGTCAACGTTCAGGATCACTTGTTTGAAGCTGCTTATCACTCTCCACAACACCATCCTCCCGATTAAGGGTGTCCAGATCATCGCCTGGAGAATTACGCTCTTCAATGCCCCTCTTGCTGCTGGCCAAGTCTTCGAATTTAAAAAAGTGCACTTTGCGGACACAAGCGCGTACTGGTTGCAGTTAGTTGGTGGTAGTGTGATGGTGACAGCGAGCTTGCAGGGCTTGGTTGTGTACCTTCATTCTTGGTATCTGCCTATGGGGCTCAGCTTCTCGGATTGAGGGGTATAGATTGATGTTAGACGTGTGCTTTTGATATCTTTGAAGACTCGCAATCGCGCCGGTTCGACGCAGTACGACTTCACGCTTGGTTCTGGAGGACCGCCGACGGGAGAGATATCGAAACATCATTCACCAACAAATTTACCTCGACAAGGAGTCACGAAAAGGATACGAAGTTCAAGATTGATACCTCGGAAACATAATCCAGAATGTTCATCCGCGCCGCCCTCCTCTCATTCCTCCTCTCCTTGGTCATTTCGACCCCTCTCCCATCCACCACGGATCTTGATGCATTTGATCTTGCGGGGGCCAACAATGTGTTGAATCTTATGGGGAGCGACAGTGTGTTGGACCGTATGGCGAGCGACAGTGCGTTGGATCTTGATACATTTGATTTTGCGGAGGCCGACGATGTGTCGAAGAATGGTGCATCGAATATCGCCCAGGCCGATAGCGTGTTGGAGTATGATGACCATAGGATGGCATCTGTCCAATCTGAACTCAACAAAATCATTCCATACGGCTTCGTTCTCCTCCCCCCCATCAACTTCGATAAAATTATCCACCGCGACCACTCCAAGACGTTAACGGCTGTCGTCTTCCTCCCAGACTCAAACGAGCTCGGTATTATGCGGGACCAATTCGCGGAAGACGCCCCGGTTACTGATTTGGTGTTTTTCGACCTTGATGATTCTGCTGGAAAGAACACCTTGAGTTTAAGTCGTGGAACGACGCTCCATCCGAATCACCATTCCGCGGATCAGGCCACAGAAACAACGAGTGTGTTTTTGAAAAATCGGCTTTTAACATTTGGAACGGTGCCGCAGGTGGAGTCGGGGACGGATAGGGATGAACATGGTAATTTGATTGAGTCCCATGGGTTTCAGATCAAGAAGGTTGGAGAGAAGGATTTGTTGGGGAGGAATGGGGAGTTTGAGAAAGTGTGGACGGCATGTCGGTTACATTATGGAAACAAGGCGCATGAGAAAGGTCATGAGCGGTGGAAGTTGAGGTGGACAGGGCGCGCGGGTTTGGCGGATATGGGTGAATGTGTGGGGGAGTTTGAGTTGGAGGTGATGGATATAAGGATGATGGTGGAGGAATTGCAAGAGATTGCGCACGGAAGAAGTTCGACATAAAGGGCGGTGAGCGAGGAGCTCAGTGCCTTGATATGTGAGCATAGAAAGAGCTTATGTACTACAGCTGTAATGAGGAGCGTTCATTGAAGCGGTAGATCCCGCAGGTATACTTGGTTGTGTGAAGTCCGGTACCATTCACAAGAGAAGCTGGATAGCAAAATAGGGAATTTGGCACGGAGACCAGCCAGCAGACAGGTCAAGTTTACTCCATGTACTATATTATGAGTCTAAATCTTCATCGGAAAAATCGTGTTGAGGGTTTGCTCGTTTTCCAGGCTTTTCGAGTTTCTCACGTCCATTTCCGCCAAGTGATGACCTAGAAGTCTTCACTTTTTGAGATGTGGTTGCTTTTGAGGTGTTCGTGAGTTTCCGCACCTCCTGACTACCAATCGTGTGGCGCCTGGAGTGTCGTCGGCCGGATTCCCAGCTACTACCTGTGGACTCAAGGACATCTGGAGGAATGTGTTCCTTTCCAAATTTCAATCCATCCAACAACATCTAAAGTTGCCCTTGTTATTATCCCTCATACATATCCGGGATTGGGACCCGACTTACCCCCTTTGATGCGGGATTGGAGGTGTTTCTTGTGTTAGATGTTACCTGAGATGGATAAGCAGATAGCACTCAACGGCTTCTACCTGTTTGCATACCTTGTTCACGGCCAATTTTTTGACTTGTGTTTTGACAGCTTCTGGTTCTTGTGCTTTAGTATGCTTGCGCCGCCGAGTGCTGCTCTCATTTGTAGTTTCGGCATTCATCGACGGAACTGTTCGTCGCGTCCTTGTCGACTTCTTTGATTGATGGTCTGCAGATGGCGCAGTAACCCGAGATTTGTTTGGAGCTGAAGGCAGTGGATCATCCTTCGGTGGTGTTGGTATTGATAATTGAGTTCCACTGGGTCGTTTGTTAGTTCTCGGCGCTTGTAAAGATGTATAACTTTTTGTGTTGTTCTTGTGCACGGTGCTAGCTGAGCTTGAAGTCGTCTTCCGTCGCTTATTTGGGGGAGTGCGGGCGTTGGCGAGGCTCTCCGATCTTCGGTGGTCGGTCTTAACAACGACTTCGAATTTGTGTGATTTTACTGATGCCTTAGCCGCTGTTATAATACCGTTTTCACGGCCTTCTTTCGCCGGATTCTCAACTGTCAATTCTGGGCACCCTTCCCCCGTATCAATTGTTGGTGAAGGTATACACTCCGGCTCTACATTTTCTTTGGGATGTGGAGGTCGGACGGGCGATTTTGGTGGCGATTGTGAATCTGTGGATAAAGATTGTGGACGAGACTGGCGAATGTCACCAGTGCGAATCACTGGTGTAGTTCCAGGTGTTGGCAGTAAGGGTTTCGTTTGATCAGTGATGACTGTTGCAGACTCCCGGGGACCAGCCCAAAGCTGAGTTTCTTTATTTGGTGCTGACAGGAAGCTGTTATGTTGAAGATCCGCTGGTGAAGGCATTATGTCGGAGAGGTGTTCAGCAGTGACTGTGGGTGTGTGATGATTGGGAAGACTAGTCATAGCCCGGGCGATGGCCTACCACACAGTTAGTTTGAGCTGATGCTGAGATTGTCTCTCCCATACGCGCGGAACTGGGGAAGCATGGTATATTCTCTCAAACTTCTCCCGCATCAAAGACATGTTCGCCGCCCCTGCCGTTGAAAATGACGACGGCCTTACTTTCACGGCACGTGGAAGAGGTGCTTCATTAAGTGGGCGGTCTTGCGGATGGTTGTCCATGGTGTACGGAGGAGAATCCTGATGGGTGATTTGTAGTAGGTGGCGGATGGGTGGGGCGTCGGGAGGTTTGGTGTTGATGGAGGAGCTCTGCAAAAACGCGACACTGGCTGGAAGTGGTGATGTGATGATGGATTTTGGTGAGACAGACAGAAGTCCACCATGCACGTGCCCTTTGACGAATTGATGCGCGTGCGCATGGAACAAAGCAGTTCCAGTAATGTGGCGCGATTGATTGATTGATTGATTGACATAATTTAAGCGCATTCGTCCCTTTGGGATATGGCGCGTTAGGTAATAACGTGGCGCAAAGAGATTTAACTTAATTAGTACAATTACGGTAAAATGAATCCTTTCACATTGAAAGGCGCTGTGGCCGAGTGGTTAAGGCGAGAGATTAGAAATCTCTTGGGTTCGCCCGCACAGGTTCGAGTCCTGTCGGCGTCGTCATCTTTTTGATCTTGCCCAACGCTTAGGTCATAACGGATCACCCTGAGTCGGCCTTCCTAACACGACGTCCTCCCCGCTCATCCCGCTCCTACTGCTCTGTACTCCTTTCGTCTGATCCAACCTTTTCTCCTCATCAACTTTATCCCACACACCTTTGCTTTGCTCCACTTCCTATTATTAATACCATCATGTCTCGAGCCCCGACCACATCTGCTCTTAAAATTCCGTCCACTCCCACGACACCAGCTCCGAAACCCGCTCTTTCCGAGTTTGACTACCATGGCATTTCTATCAAACCTTTGCTGTACCCGAATACCCTTTCCGAACTCGCCCCAAATGAGGAACAATCGAATTTTTATTCGCGCACCCACCGTCACCGCTATCAACTTCTTCGAACTGCTCTTCGAGATGCTCTCAGATCCGCCACCAAGCGCAACCATATTGATAAAAAGTTTGCCCCTAGAGTTTGGCATTACCAGTTGCAGAAAGCCGCTCAGCAGTTCCACAACGAGCTTTCCAGCAGGATGGGATGGGACCCGGCTGCTATCCCGATGACTCGTATCGATCGGTATGCCGACGATGCTCTTCCCCGAAAGGATAATATCCCCCACTGGAATACCGACGCCCCAACTATGGACGACGTTGCAGAGCCATCTGGTGATGACGACATGTATCAGGCCTTCGAAGAGTCAATCGACCGCCAGGCAGCAAATAGTCAGTTCCCAAGCATCAATAACTTCATCAGGTATTTTCCCAAGTACTCGGTTGCATCAGCCGTACAAGACTTCTATCAACGGCAAGATGAAAGACTGGCCGAATACCATGCGCTTCAAGAACTCAAACACCGGTGGGATATATGCGAACTACATTACTCCTTTCATCGCGCCGTCATTCAGCTACGCCGATCGTTTACGCCAGCCCAGCGGATTTCCGGGGAGAAAGGTGTCAGCTGGTGTAAGCTATTGATTGGCGATCCGGCCCAAGTCGCTATGGAGTACGTACCAGAGCTCTGCGCCAAGGAAACTCGTAGAGAGAAAGAAATTGGGACCCAAGTTGGTGATAAGAAGCGTCGGACTCGTCAGTTTGAAACTCTCAAAAAGATTCGAACGTATCTCAATGGTGAGGGTATCGGCTTCCCAAGCCGCATTTGCCCAGGAAACCTCAGCGTTATGGAGTTCTTCCAACCAGAATTTACCTTTCCTGCCCCCCCATGGACCGATGACGCTACGAGAAATTTGTTCAAATCAAATCTCAGCGAGGAAGAGCAGGCCAAGAAGTGGAAAAGTCCAAACTGGCAAGCCTTTGTCAAGAGGGAAACACAGCGGTTTTTAGACTACAATACAATTGAGCGTTACTATCAGGCACATCGCTTGATTGAAGGAGGGAATGTACAAAAGATCCCTAAAAACCAAGTAGGGGGTAGTGAAGAACAGAAAGCGAGGATGGAGAGGGATTTCGCCATGAGAGATCCTACAGCAAGTGAGTTTTTGCAGACTGCGTCTTCAGTGAATATGGTATGTGTCATGATGATGCGCGACAATAAAACTCACTGACAGTTGAAAAGCCCGACGAGTTGGAAGGAGAGGGCCCAGGCCGTCTAAGTGTTGTTCAAGAGGAACCTTTTCAGAACAATGATACTGTTCCCAGACCGGACGTGTCGAGTGCCAACAGTGCGCCAGGGCAATCAACTGCTGAGAGATCCAAGGCGATTGGGAAGAAGGCGAGTTGGTTAGAGTTGACGTTTAATAGCCCGAAGGTATAAGTTACTCATATCTTATCAGAACACCACTAAGTGTTGATAGGGCTCGTGGCCGATGGGATTGAGAGCATAAAGTTGTGCCGGACACACTGATCAGGGTAGGGTCTAACAAAAGGCCTTAAAGGACGGAAGGAATTGATGATGTTTCGTGGCTTTGTCATTCGTATTAATGAGCTGAATTGGTTGTGCGGTTTGTGTGGAGTCAGGCTGTTGTGTTTTCAGGATGATACGGGATCACTGAGTTTCCCACTTGTCTCTATAATTACCGGTATGATAACAGGCCGGGAACACTGCAAGGAAGATAGTATGTTATAGGATATCGATATCGATAGTCAGGGATACTCAAGGATCGACACCACCTAAATGACATTGCCCGTCTTCACGCCGGGTACCCGGGCAAAACTCCGGTCAACCAAATGTAAATATCTACACAGGTACCTACCGGCATACACTTTTATCCTTTCACTACGGTGCAGACGGTTGATGTTCTGGTGCGGTTAAACTGGGCGGCTGTTCCTCATCCTGAATTTACCCGGAGTGTAGGCGGGTAAAGTAGGTAAAATAGGCGGGTAGAGAGCGCAAGAGTGGGTCGCCGTGTGGCCCTGTGCGATGCCGTCATCACATAATGATGATGCCCCACTACAGTACTCAAAATCAACAGATCTCCCTCCACACTTCAACCCATTGTCCCATCCGACCCAGTTCCTTTACCGTCTCGCCCCCACCAGCTTTCTTACTACACCGTCCTTTTGATATCTTGTTTGTGCAAACTGGAAGAGTACAACCACTATCATGACCTCCCCTACTGTTAAGCTCAACAGCGGCTATGACATGCCCTTGGTCGGGTACGCTTCAAAATCTTCTTCAATCCCCACAATTTCATGACCGCTCCACTGACACCTGGAAGCTTCGGCTTGTGGAAAGTGACCGAAAACCCTCAACAAACTGTCTACGAAGCGATCAAAGCCGGATATCGCCTGTTCGACGGCGCATTTGACTACGGCAACGAGAAGCAATGCGGAGAAGGCATCAAGCGCGCCATTTCGGAAGGCCTTGTCAAGCGTGAGGAGCTCTTCATTGTTTCAAAGCTCTGGAACACCTTCCATGAGGATCACCGCGTAGAGCCAATCTGCCGCCAACAACTTGAGTGGTGGGGTATCGATTATTTCGATCTGTACCTGATCCACTTCCCCGTGGCTCTCAAGTATGTCGACATCAAGGACTCCTATCCCAGCGGATGGAATGATCTGGATGGGAAGGTTTCGACTGTCAACGCGCCGATCCAGGAGACGTGGAAGGCGATGGAACAACTTGTGGACAAAGGACTCGCCAAGAGCATCGGCGTGTCAAACTTCCAAGGCTCTTTGATTCTGGATTTGTTGCGCTACGCGCGGATCCGACCGGCGACTCTCCAGATTGAACACCACCCGTACTTGGTTCAGAAGGACCTCATCTGGCTTGCCAAGAGCGAGGGAATTCAAGTTACCGCTTACTCCAGCTTTGGCCCGCAGAGCTTCGTCGAACTGGAATGGAAGAAGGCAACCGACTGCCCGAGATTGTTTGACCATGACGTGGTCAAGACGGCAGCTGAGAAGGTGAAGAAGACTCCGGCGCAGGTGTTGTTGAGATGGGCCACACAGAGAGGTATTGCTGTCATCCCGAAGAGCAATAACCCTCAGAGATTGAAGGAGAACATGGATGTTACTGGGTGGAATTTGGATGAAAGTGATATGGAGGCTATTTCGGCGCTGGATAAGGGCTTGAGGTAAGCGCTTCTAAAGCTTGTGACTGGGAGATATGCTGATGGCCCATAGGTTTAATGATCCGTTGTCCTATTTGGGCACTCTCGCGATCTTTGCATAAATGGTGAATGGTTTGGGAATGGAGGAGAAGCAGTGTAGATATTGATGTGAGAGTAGATCGGGAATGTAAATTTTTTGCAAACGTATTATTGACAAGCAACAGACATATGGATGGAGCAAAGTGTGTATTTTCGTGGGGGGGTGCCTGCACTGTGAACATCTCTGGGTGTTCAGTGTTTCACAACAACCTGCGCTCGATGTTTCTTCCCTGGAATCATCTCCATTCATCCACAATTCCTCACCAACAACCCTCTCTCCCACATCAAATCCATTCCTTCATCACCTCTCATAGATCAGTACCTTCCCCTGCTGCTTCACATCAACATGCCGGAAACCATGGATGGATCAGGTCCTTCTTGCCCGGCGGAAACACCGCAAGATGACTCGCCCCCTACCCCCATATCTTCCGCCGAAGAACCCGAGAACGGACCTATCAATAAAAATCGCTCGCTCGATAAACCCACATCAGAAATTACATCTTCACAAACCACGCTCTCAAACGATATAATGCCTCCAAAGAAAGCAGTCGGCAGCCCCCGCAAGCGCGCCGCCCCAAAACGTGATCCTAAACCAACTAAAACAGAGTTGGTCCTCGATGAGTCGACTCTTCTGACTCCGGAAGAGAGTCCGGTCAAGAAACGCCGAACTGTGTCGCCTCGGAAGAAAGAAGCCAAAGCAAAGATTGTTGAAGAAGAGACTCCCGAAGAGGGGCAGAACGTGAGTTTCCAGAAGCCAAGTCATACCCAAGTCATACCCATGTCCTAGTCACGTCTTTACGGAAGAATAAAGACGATTACCGGCACCATTCTCCAGTTAAAATGATGAATGGTAGACATTATTGCTGACACCAATCTTAGAATCCTGATGTCGATGGAATGGGCATCGACGACTCTCCTCCAGCCCCCACATCCCGCATTCCCTTCACCAAAGCCAACACTGACGAAATCCCCGGAAACTTCAGCAGTGAAGCCCTTAGTCAAAACGCGGTGCATTTTTTGATGAACACAATTGTTGAAAATGCCACCATGGACAAGAAATGGAGCTTATGGGCCAAGATGATGAAGGATTGCGGATGTGAGATTACCGGCGGTGGGTTGAAGAAGCAGATGGAGAAGGTATGGTTGGCGAGGTTGCAAGGTATGTACAAAGATTAGACCCAGTGGGGAAGATGAGATGACTGCAAGGACGGGGGATATTCCGGAGGGCATTGCGGAGTTGGAGGGATCATCGATCATCATGCTCATCTCACTTATATTCCATTCACCACGATTACGATACTTACTGTCATTTTTCAACAATAGTTTTCTCTTGAATCTAGAATATAACTGTGCCTTCTTCTCATGCGTTTCGTGTGATTCTTCAGAGTGTACTGGGAAAAGCATGGCATAACACCAGATTTCCCCATTAAACACGACCGTAAATGAGCGCACCAAAAGGTCACTAATATTTTCAGATCTTAATATTTAAAAAGCCTCTCATAGTCCCAAAAGACCTCCCTAAAGAAGATTCCACACAAATGCTGGAGCTGTCCTGCGTGGTCGAATGTTTCAAAATACTTCCACGCATGAATTATCAAGCTAGGTGCTCTACTTGAACCCACACCGATCAACACAACTCCGCTCCACTACAATCATCTCTTGACCATCCATACCGAATTTTCCAGCGCGCCATGCACCCGCTCCTCGCCACAACTGAACGGCCTGTGTTTACGAACCTCAGAGAATGTGGGCAATTGGATCACAAGACTGGATTTGCTGGACTACACACCACGCCAAACCAGAGTTTCAGGAGCATGTGGTACAGGTGGTCGTTTCCTTCCGTCCCATTTTTCTGTTACACCCCCTAACTCATCCTGTTACAGTTACAAACCATATACGTTTCTAAGCAAACACGTCTCACCCAATGTCAGAAGAGGTCAGACACGCCGCCTCATCCCACCTTCCACAGCTATATGAAGTAATCATGCGGTCGTCTCCTCTATTATTGCAAGGCTGCTGGAGTTTTGTGACGTGCGGTGAGCGGGCAACCTGTCACGGTTGTAACGGACGACTTTTCAAGCTGTGGGCTCGCCAAACTGAAGTTTGGTTCACCATTGCAAATCTCCGATGACACGTTGACGTTTATGCCAATGCGGATAATTCTTTCCGCAGCGGGGTAACCCCATTTCACTACTTAGAGCTCAAAGACGATCAACGGTGGACCTGTTCGGAAATGTTAGGCGGATCTGCCCGCCTGTAAACAACCGACTCGGCTCGAGTTCTGACAAAAATTGCGTTCGTGGCTCGATACTTGCAATTTTGAGTCTTGGATTACGTCGTTGACGATGGCCGGTGGCCATATGGACATTGATAATGAGTCCAGACTTATGGTCAAGTGCTAGCCGCGTTGGGTGCAGTGCGTCGAAGATGCCAGTGAATACCAGGCACGAATTCCATCCTGACGGTGCATAGGATTTCCAATCCATCGATTTCACATCAGCAATAGATTGGAAAGGAGAATGCGGGGGCCAATTCAAGGGTCCAAGACCAGGGTTCAAAGAGTGTGGCGAAGCATCGCGAGCTCCTCGCCTTGAGGAAACGGACCGAATGAGTTTTCCATGAAAACAGTCGTCGGCTTCGCTGCCCCGTGATCAATTCTGACGGTCACCGATGGTTCACGGCATCCCGAGTGCACAGCACTGAATTCTTTCTCCGCATTTGCCCGCGCCGCCCGAGTTCGGGGCGCGTCACGTCGTCTGCGTCCGACATCACACCATGGAAAACGTGGCAGTGCTCTCTCAAGCGTTTCCATTGCACACTCATGCCCAGTGGCACACGACAATTGCATACCGCATCCACATCTATAGGGCTGGGCCGCCTCCATTTTGGTTACCAATACATCCCAGGTGATCAGAATTGCGCCACAAATGGTGACGAGAGTTGCCGAGACGATTCCAGTCCCACCAAACATGAGATGACGCTGGACGGATCTCCCCGTGCAAGCATACTGAAATCGTATCCAGCTTCAGCATCTTCTCGGACCAGTGAGTAAATCCCGGAAGGTTCTCGCCATCAGGTTTCGCTACAGGTTCCTGGATGAACAGGGGGCAAAGAACTGACGCCACTGAAGCATCCTTCCCGCTGAGGATGCTGAAGTATAAAAGCTTGGAGCTCCACGGTCTGAAAAGTTCTTGTCATCATCACATCACATTCTATCACGAATACCCCCAAACACATCCGCATCGAAGCGAATACAAAAGCTTCAAGCCGAACAAGCTCAACCTCAAACAATTCTATTCCACATATCCAGCGGATTTACCCAAAACTAGAGGTATGACTCCTCCCTCCTCGGCTTCCTATCGGTTCCACGTTTCCAGTTACTAATATCATCATCACAGAACATCATGGGACAAACATCATCCAAAACCGATCCCCGTTTCTTCACGCAACGGCCAACCCACGATGACGTTGAGTCAGACGAAGAGGAGGAGCAACGCCCTCGTTATGGACAGCGCTTGAAGCCAGATGGCGGACCGCTGCGTCGTCCATCAACATTCGAAGATCGGGAACAGGACCGCAGGCGGTGGGAGATGGAGAGGCAAATGGAGTTGGATCGTCAGTATAGGGAGCATCGGGCAAGGAGCAGGAGCAGGGAGACGAGTGCTGGGCGGACAGTGTCACCGACTGCGTCATGAAATAGGTGGTGATGAGAAATGATTTTTGTACTGTGATTTGCATGCTTGTGGACTTGTACGATATGGGTGTGGAGTTTTGTTGCATGATTGTTTATTGTACAGGTCTGTCTTTGAGTTATGTTGATAATGGATAACTATTGCATCTTGATTCATACTTGGTCATCTCCGTCATTCTTTGGGGTGCCCCTGGTGAAAGTTCATGGTAGAGAGATGTAATCTATATTGAATTAGAATACCGGACTGTGTTTATGTGCACGTGAAATGGGAAAATTGTTATTCGATCCCCGCGGTCTTCATCATCTGTCAGTGGCAAGTGATGTCTGTCTCCACGGTGAACTCAACACACCACGCCCCATCATTAGCCACCATCTCCCCCATCCACCTCCATGAACTCTCTTATCTTCATGAAAACGCCCAGAAAACCTCCGTCCCCCGCGTTCCGGGGCGTCATCACGGACCGACACCCGATTTCGGAGAGCTCCTCCGCTGCAGTTCAAGTAAGGTCGAGAGTTGATAGAAGTTCCACCGCCTCCACCATACTATACTGTTGCAGGCCCAATACCTTCCCGTCCGTCCTTTCCTTTCCCTTCGCTCTCCTTTGAGATAGTCAAAACTGAGTTGACGACACAACTGCCCTAGGCCATATCGACGGCAGTGCCGAGCAGAAGTGTGCTTCGTCACTCTCAGTGCCACAAGAACGCCATGGTTTGGTTTACGGATGGAGTTGAGGGCCAGTATGCCATGGCTCTTGCTGGCTGGGTTGTTATGGGCTTGGAGCTCCCCATATGCATCGCAAGATTAATTGTCAGGTGGAAATGGAATCAGCGGTGGAAAGCTTCGGATATTACTATTCTATGTGGTGAGGTAAGTTAGCTCTTGGTAAATCCTCTTCGGGAGTATGTTCTTTACTGACGGATGGCAGGCCTTGATGATATCCATGCAAATAATGGTCATCGTCGAAATGGTGCACAAAAGGCCCAGCGACCCATCAGCGCCAACGCCGATTGAGGAGCGCGGGAGGAGGTTGGTGGTGACGTAACCCTTCCTCTCCCGTTCACCTTTCCCTCCTTTTTTTCCTGGCTCATAGGATCTATAGTTCTGCTCAGTTCTCGCCTCCATCACATGGATTGCCCTTGCTTTAGTCCGGATCAGTATCCTACTCATTTTTGCGGAATTATTCTTCTACCGCTCGGATCGGATTGCGATAGGGCTGGGAATACTCGCGTGCGTGTTGTTAACTCTCGCGGTGGAACCTGTAAGTATTTGATACTTTCAGTTATTCTTTGTGGAATGAAATCCTTGCTGACAGGCTACTATGGGTCATACTTTACGCCTGCATCCCCTGGGGGTTTCGGTCACATCCTGGAGAAGTCCATTCCTCGCAGATGCTTTGCAAGAAATTGCAAAACCCCTTTTCCCTCGCGGGAGGTGCTTTGGCATTGTTTCAGGACGTATACGTTATAGCGATTCCGATCCATCGCGTGAGCAAATTGAATATTCCGTCTCACAAGAATCGAGGTATGGAATCTGCTTGTGTGGAATGAGAAGGGAGGTATGCGCGGGAACTAACTCAATATTGATGTGCTAGGGTTGGTCTATGCGAACCTTTCTGTTGGTGGGCTTGCAATTGGAATAAGTACGTTTCGAGTGGTGGACATGATAATAAAATTCAAAGGCCTGGACTCATTGGGTTAGTCTTGATCCTCGTCTGTATAATTTGTTCCCGCTTTCTATTAACGCCTGATAGAACTCCGTATAATCCGTAATGCACTGCTTTCCATGATTGAAGCCCATGTCGGTGCGATGGCAGGATCGTTAATCCCCCTACAACCGCTCTTTTTCCGTTTCCTCCGCTGGCTTCGCACAAAGCGCTTTTGTCCGTTTCGGCGTCAGATATCGTCATTGCACGGTGTGTGCAGCTCCGGGGACACTGATGACGGCAGTGGTTCTACGGAGGAGCCAGCGAAAAGTAGTCAGCGTGTCGCAAGTATGGATCTAGGATATACTGGCGAACGTGGAGTCCGAGGAGCAAGGCGAAGAACCTCGGATTTTGAAATGAAGTCGTTACAGGAGGAAATGCACTTTGACTCGTCAGAGGAGAGCCAGGAGGAAGCTTCCAGGATTGAAAGAGGGATAAGCTCGTCCGCCGATGTTAGACAGTCTCCAGAAGAACACGAAAGACATGTCAGTAGTAGCATTTTAGGCGGTGGCGGAGGGTCATCTGGGGCTTTTGAGGCTGAGGAGAGTGAAGATTCGAGCTATTTTCAGTATGAGGGAATTGTATAGCAGTCAATGCAATATAGGGCGGGTTATAAAGGGTGAAGTAACTAGTATGTAGAGTTGACATTGAACCTTTACGAGACTCAGCGGATCACTCGGTCCAACACACATGGTGACAGTGCTGCACGCGGAGGGGATGGGCGCACGCACCGCACACAGCTCGGACTTTACTTTTGCACGTTCAAGTGTTGTCCGCCTTCATCTGGCCCGCTCGCCATCGACCCGCAAGATCGCCCTCCTCCTTCGGCCAGAGCGTCAACACAGCGCGCTCTCACGGGAAAACGCGTCCGCTACCACCACCGACGTCAGCAACAACTTTAAGCCGCAGCCCGACAAGTTACCTCACCACTATACCCTCCGCTATCTTCACCTCCATCCACAGCGTCTGCACCCTCTTGAAAACCTCCTAAATTCACTACCGACCGCTACGAGCCGGCTGCTCAACCAATAGCTCGAGATGGTGTGTGCATCTGGCCCACTGACTGTCATACACTCGTCCCCTGACACGACATGTAGGGAAAACGCAAGAAGTCATCTCGCAAGCCAATGGGCCCGAAGAAAGTACAACATCCCCCGGCTGCTATCAGATAGACCGACTCTCGTTCGCTCGTCCCGCTGCAGAGACTGACCTCGATAGAAAGAACCGCTGCAGACAACCTTCAACTGCCTCTTCTGCAATCATGAGGACGCGGTGACCTGTAAGCTTGATAAGAAGGCTGGAATCGGAAGTCTACAGTGCAAAAGCTGTGGACAGCGGTTTCAGGCCAACATCAACTGTTTGTCCACCCTCTCGCTTCTATTCTCTGCTTTTTGGTGATTTCCGTCATGTTGCAAATGTTTATCACAACTAACCAATGTTCTTTACTACCCAGACCTCTCCCACGCAGTCGATGTTTACTCAGAATGGGTGGATGCCTGTGAGGAAGAAGCAAATCCCAGAGGCGCCGATCGGGAACGCGAGCAGCCGAGATTCACCCGTCGTGACTCCGCTCGGGAAGAGAGGCGGCAGGAGAGCCCGGACTTGTCGCAAAGGGGAGGGGAATATGGTGGTGACGGAGGGGGTGGAGGTGCATTGTCAGATTTGGATGATGACGAGGATGAGGATATCTGGGGTGAGAAGGAAACGCCATCAGGGGGTGGGGGCCGCAGTGGTAGGAGGCGAGCTGTTGTGGATGATGATGATGACGATGATGATGATCTGGATTAAAGTTGCGATTAATGGAATTACATAGATACAGAACAGCATCTTAATGATAATGGAAAGGAGAGTAGACCATTTCATATCACGTGACAAGCATCTGGCAGCTGACTTCGTGTCTGTCGCGTTTCCTGTGGTGCATGGACGGGCATGGTGGGGTCAAACAGCCAAACTGTCCTGAGCTCCCTGGGCCACAGGCCACCACCTTACCTGAACCTTCTTAACATCACTTCTCCTCCTGATCACACCAACCTCATCGCCGCTTACCCCTCTACTGCCGCCGCAACATCAACCACATTTATCGCTAGCTTCCGGAAGACTCCGTCCAGCTTCCAATGGACGTCTTCCACCAAGTCCGACCCTTTCTTCCTACCTACACCCACCTCCTCGCCGCCGCCCTTTTCCCCATTTTCGCTGCCTCCTACAACTCTCTCCGTCGGCCAGACAATACGCTTTCCCCTTCCGAAGCCCGCGCTCTTCGACCTTCTGGATCCAACGAGACCTCTTCAGCCGATAGCTCCGATGAAGGCGAGACGGAATCCACTAAGACTGGGCGCCGGGCAGAGAACATATCAGTCCAGGACGCCCTCATGTTCCCAGTGACCGCAGGATGTGTTCTGGGGACCCTGTATCTCATCATCAAGTATCTTGATGACCCGGAGCTTCTTTCCCGAATCATGATGTGGTATTTCTGTGGAATTGGGGTGTTTGCTGTGGGCCAGGCGGTAGCGGATTCTCTGGCACTGATCACTGGGATAATTTTTCCGGATACTTTCCGGGATGCCAGTGGAAGACTTTTCCGTGCTGGGTTTGACAGCTGGAAGTTGATGGGAGCTCCGGAGGGAGCTGTGGCTGCGTATGATGTTGTGGGAAACAGCCCTACTCCAAAACTGAAGATCAACAAACTAGTGAGCACACTGTTGTGGAAGGCGCGCCGTGTTCTGAGGGCTCGTTGGATTCTCAAGGCAACTGTTATGGGAGATAAGACCAAGAAGCAGCTCTGGATTGGTGATATTTTTGGGCCTGTCTTTGGTGCCGTCATTATTGGACTTTATGTTCTGACAGATAAACACTGGGTGTTGACAAACATCATGGGGCTATCTTTCTCGTACAGCTCGCTTCAGGTAAGGCTTCAAATCACTATCTTTCTTTTTTCGCCCGTTGACTGATTATGACAGCTCCTCTCTCCGACCACCTTTCCCATCGCAACGCTCCTCCTTGGCCTCCTATTTTTCTATGATATCTTCTTTGTCTTTTATACCCCTCTCATGGTTACTGTTGCCACCAAACTCGACGTTCCCATCAAACTTCTCTTCCCACGCCCCGGAGAGGGAGAGGGGGCCAGATCTCTCGCAATGTTAGGCCTCGGTGACGTGGTTATCCCCGGTCTCGTCATCGCCATGGCTCTTCGTTTTGATCTCTGGCGCCACTACGAGCTTCAGCGTCAATCCCTTCTCACGGCGGTATCCGGCTCTTCCTCTTCTCCTCTTACCCCCGAGGCGAAGAAGCTTTTGAAGCCGCGATACACGGAACCGGCTCATCGTTGGACGCCAAGCAGGTATTGGAGCGCTGCTCCAATGATTAGCTT
Organism: Ascodesmis nigricans; assembly: GCA_004786065.1. Lineage (NCBI taxonomy): Eukaryota > Fungi > Ascomycota > Pezizomycetes > Pezizales > Ascodesmidaceae > Ascodesmis > Ascodesmis nigricans. The sequence continues at coordinate 599,864 of ML220113.1, forward strand.
CCCGAAGCCGTACTTCAAGGCTAGCTTGGTCGGGTACATTATCGGAATGGTGACGACCCTGGTGGTAATGCATGTCTTCAAACACGCTCAACCTGCGCTGTTGTATCTTGTCCCTGGAGTCCTAGGCGGTATCTGGACGACGGCATTAGTGAAGGGAGAAGTCAAGATTCTGTGGGGCTACACCGAAGAAACCGAAGGCGAGGAAGAGGAGGAAAAGAAAGAGGAGACCGAAGACGAAAAGAAGAGAATCGAGGAACTAAGGAAGCGGAAAGAGGAGGAGGAGGAGCGTAAGCCAATGGTGTGCTTCGATGTCACCTTGGTGAGGAAACCGGCGCCGGGGGCAGGACTACGGATCAAGAAATCGACACCACCTGACACCCCACCAAGCCCGCCGATGATCCCAAGCTCTCGCGAGGATTTGATTGACTCGGTCAGTGTCAGCAGTGACGATGATGTTGATGGTGTAGTGCCCAGCTCAATGTGGACGACCACTGTGATTGGTAGGGAAGAGTAAAGGTATACCTCCTAGAGGAATGGTCGTATCAGTCTATGGAGATTGATTGGGTTGTGTAATTCCATTGACCGTACGGGATTCCCGGAATTTGTCGTTTTGTTTTGCGCTGCTTTTTGTTGGTTGGAGGGTGGGATACTCGGGACTGGCGTACTTGGCTGTTTTGTCGAATCGCATCTTGTGGTTGGAATATGGGAGTTGAGAGCTATTGGGTACTGTACTTGAGTATACCACTGATAGAATCTTCATCTTAGCTTTTCAGTTGTTCTTGAGCGCAGGGAAGATAGACACTCGCATAGCATAGCTAACCATCATACTATTGGTTTATTTTTGGCTTTCATCAACTTTCCCTTTCCGGCCTACACCCGTGACAGTCTGCGCTGTCCGTTAGGTATTAACACTCATGAAAGGCCTTTTGGGAGTACTTATTTAAACACCGCTCAACCTTTTTAAACAGTAAAAACAACGAGCATTTATCCCAAGTAAACTAATGATAAAACCCAATACTTATCTTCACCTACCTTCCCCTCAACCCTCTTCATCTCCACCCACCCTACAAATACTCCCCACTCGGCACCGAAAACGTCCAACTCCCACTCCCACTCCCCCCAAACTCCGGCGGCATATGTTCAAACGTCACCATCGCACTCCCATCCGGCACCATCTTCGCGCCAACATACTTCATCATCGTCCCGGGCGGCACCTGCGCCCCAATCTGGCGAAAAATTTCCGCCATGGTTGCGTCTGGAGACACGGGGGCACAGGCGGGGGGTCGGTTCTGGTTGAGGTGTTGGTTCATGAAGGAGTGCAGGTCGGGGGGGGTGGTGGCGGGTGGGCCGGTGGCCGGGAGGGTAAAGATGCTGGGGTTGGAGGAGGAGGAGGAGGGGGAGGAGGGGGAGGAGGAGGAGGGAGTGAAGATGTTGCGGGAGGGGGTGTAGTAGATGGGTTTGGGTTTGTTGGTGTTTTTGATTTGGGGTTGGAATTTAGGGGAAGGGATGGGGAGGTTATGGCGGCTCGACGGTTGGTGCCGACGGTGCGGAGGGACGGTTGGTTTATAATACAGGGGCGGTTGGGTTGGAGACAGGCGGGGGATTGTTTTGGTACGGCGGGGGATTTGGTGTGGGGCGTGCTTCCTGTTGTAGTGGTATGGTCAGTTGGTAAGGATTTCTTGTCTTCAACCTCCGTGGTCAAGCGAAATCGCCCATTAGGGTCCTTTACCACTGCCTTGATGTTTCCGTACTTGTCTAACTGGTAGCCTTCGAGGATGGATTTTTTAGCAGATGAAGGCGACGTTTTAGAGGATGATGGTGGCGGTGCAAAGCGTACGGTTTTGCGGGCATTGTGTCTGCTAATATTGATGAAGACTGGACGATGTAAACGGTGCAGTGTAAGAGTTGCGATGGTGTAGAAGGAAAAAATAGAGCAGTGAGTACGCACCTTTGGCGTCAAAGTCGTGGCGTTCCGGAGTGGTAACTAGAATATACACTGCAAAGTATAGTTTACTCGCAGTTGGTAATGGAAGTGCGTTCAAAATATTGGTGTCCAGGTGCGTCGTGCTGTTCAAAGTGTAGAGGTTGCCAATTAGTAGTAGCAGTGACTCAGCACAGTACATATAGTTGCCGTATCACACCACTTCCTTTCCTTTTTTAATATAATTTATTTATTGTTGTCTACTTCCTACTGGCGCCGGGGCCCTTTGGAATCTCCTTCGCTAGCGTGGTTGAAACTGGTGTCTTCTCGCCAGCCATGGCCCCCGTCGTCTCTTTATCTCCCACATCGTTTCCCGCCTTGGCCAAGCTCTTATCATAGCTACTCGGATCAATCCCTAATACGCCACCATAACCATTCCTATCACCATTGGGCGAGAACTCTCGATAAGCGTATCGCCAGTCATCCAAAAATGCTTTCACTGCACGCCCAAGCTTTTCTTTAGCACCCTTTGAATGGTGAGTGGTACCAACGATTGCGTAGACAGGCTTCGAAGAACTTTGGTGGTTGAGTAGAATATCTTCGAGGTACTTGACTCCTTCTTCCGGGAGCAGGCCTATCATATTTTGTCAGTACAAGATATTTCATTCAGACTGAACTATTGACTGACCATGAAGATCACAGAATACCTCTGCCCCGTTTTCATCATCTTGATTGCGTTCGTCGTATATGACTTTGGCCGCTTCCTTGTGGCACTTGACCATTGAGATATTCTCAGAGTTCGCCTTTCTACTAAACTCCTTGGCCGCCTTTGCGTCGTTCCGATGCCATGCATTGGCAGCAAGTTGGAGATATTTTGCCCGCTGGGCGCCGTGATTAAGCGCTTCTTTCCTATGCTTCAGATACAGGCGATTGACGGCCGAACCAGTGTCAAGCCATGGAATATGCTGAGGTGGCGGGATGTGTGCAGCAGAAGGAGCTGTTTTCGGTGCTATTGGCGGACCCCCAGCGGCAGCGGCAGCCCAACGGTTGTTTATAGGAGCAGCGGGAGACATCCGCACAACGTCTGCAAGGGAAGCCGGGCCCGTCGGTATATCAGGCTTTCGAACCCCACCACGTTTCTTATTTGTAACTTTGACACTCCCAAGTGAGGGAAAAGCAGCATCGTCATCGACCTGTGGGACACCAGAAGGTGGGGCGGTTTGGTTTACACGCTCCCGAGACTGTTGCTGACGAGATTTTGGTCTTGATGGGGTTAAACGAAATGATACTGGTACAGGTAGCGCATTATTATTGTTGTTTTTGTTGGCCGCGGTGCCGTCATTGCCGTTATTTATCGCAGCAGCTGCTGCCCACGATTCACCAGACAATTTTGGGAAAGCCGATGGATCATGGAATGTCTGCTGAGCCTGTGGGGAAGGCGTTGATGTCCGACTATTCGCGTCCAGGGTCATCCTCGATACCGCCATAGTAGGATCATGGGAGAAGATGCAAGTATCTCCAGCCAAACACCCTCCATTAAGCCAGTACTTGCAGATTGTGGTTCCGAGATCATGAGAGAAACGACAGTCGGCACGAAGACACTGGCCCATTGACAAAAAGAAACGGCATACCACACCACTTCGAGGAGCAAATGGCCTTACACGCTCTGGGCTGGTGGCCATTGACTTCCCAACATTGATGGTCGCTGGCTCCGGCTCCAAATGTCCATTACTGTGGTGATGGGTTTGCTGATCCATCAACATGGCGAGAGTGGCTCCCAGGTCATAGGAACATGCTTCTAGTGCGGCATCAATCTCCTGATCGGATCGAGCTTCCCCAAGGACCGACCGCAACATATCATGCGGGGACATGTTATCTGTTGCCTGCGGACCAAATAGTGCATTGTCGTCTTCAATCAACCAAGACACCGTGTCGTTACCATAGTCACCGTAAACGTCGGGCGGAGTCACCATGTCCTCAAGAGGCAAAGAAACTGGGACATAGTTGTTCAAAGTCGGTGAATGTGGTATGAGGGGCGAAGAGTAGGCCAGGCGGGGACTCGGGCGCGGGGATGGAAACGGTGAGCCTCGAATAGATGGCGGGAAACCGTTTGGGACCGGCGGAGTTCCTCCTATTGACGGTGTAGGAGTGCTGACTCTGGCAAACTGCCACGGAGCAGGGGATGCTCGACGGATGATTGTATGGGCAGTTCTAATGGGCGGGGACGATGTCGGCGAAGCTTTATTGCGATGGCGCCAGAGCACATCAAGCACCTCATTCTCCAACGCAGAACCCTCGAGGGACGTCTTTTTGGAAATCAACTCGGAGATACGTTCAGCTTGGTCTTCTTCGAGGATGCTGGCATCTGTCGCTCGAGAACGGGAAGGCAGCACTGGGTTAGCCGTGCTGTCCCTCTGTGGCCCAGACAGAACTCATCGGTGCCCACCTTGAAGGATCACCAGGCAATCGGCGAAGAGCTCGTCTGAGATCATATACGGCTCGCGGTCGGCACAGTGGAGCTCTGGGAGGCGGGACGGGAGAGGAAGGGGGCGATGGCGAGACTTTGTGTTGTGGCCAGAGCTCGTGGTGGAGTCAACAGGGGGTCAAGGTTGGTGAAGCCAATCGATTGCAGATAGCAAGGCAACCAGGCGCGTGAGGAGCAATCAGAGCGATGGAGCAGCTGTAGAGCAAAGCGAGACGAGGATGGCGGGTGATGGCCAGCAGACAGGCGTCGGAGATGGTGAGAAAGGAGCTGAGAGAGGAGCTGAGGGGGGAAAGATGTTGGAGCAGATGCTGTGGAGATGCTGGGGGGGGTTTGGCTAACGGGCGTCACTATGCTTAGCTGCCGCCGCGAGAGTGCATGACTATAGAATGGAATTGTGAATGCAACAACCAGTTCCAATCGCCGTGCTTTCAATGACAAGTTTAGTTGCAAACAGATTTAATCATAAATGGTTCTGACCAGAGTGGAAAGTGAGGGGTGGTGATTGAGGTTGAATAGGAAGGCAGATCCTCGTGCATGAGCAGAGTGACGTGCTCCAGAGGAGAGATGACCAAATAATACAATCATGGATAAACAATGTGGGAAAGCATATCAATATAGCCTATTAAAGCGTTCAGGGCCCCCGCACACATAATCCATGTAGAAAACCAATGATGTTCTATTCCATTAAATTTACATGGCCCCCAACTTCCTGTCAACCTTCATCCCATTTCAAAGACTTTTGGTTTTTGCTCCATCCGTTGTAAATTGTTATTCCAACTCATGATTGTGATCTCCCAGTAGTCTGACAATGGTCATGTTGTGTTATCATCATGCCACCTCGCCTCCCATTTTCTCCCCAGTCACATCATACGTCTACGGATCTTTCTCCATCCTCACGTGCTTGCCATCGACTTCCCCTGGCTCTCACGCCACTCCAACTTTCGCACCCGCACCCGCACTCGCATCCAAAAAGCTCCGAGAAGCCCTGGCCAACGCTACGACATGCCCAATCCCGTCTTCATGGTGCATCCCCAACATTCGGGTCCTGAGGAATCTAGATTTCTCTTTTTTCCTACCGATCACCCAATGTCGCGAGACCTGTAAAGTTGCTATTCCGAGATTTGGTATGCACCACTCCGGACCCTGAGCCAAGTAACTAGCGAGAGTCCGTCAAACTCCGCGGGGTCGGCCGCGGCCGTGACCGTGACGCATGCTGGAAAAATACGTTCGGATGGGAGGAGATAGAGAGAGAAGAGTGAGATCGTGACGAGGATGCAGGACGGCTTTGTGCTTCCGGAGGGTCCGGTGATGTGATGGAAAACTGGACACTACGGGTAAAAAGATTGAGTGCTAGGAAATCAGGAGGACCCTGATAGTTTATCGGGAGGATAGGGCTCGAAAAAAGGTGATTGCTGTGGTATATAATATGGTATTGTCCGCGGAGAGGGAGAGGATATCGATATCGCCGGTGAAGTCATCATACAAACACTCAACCTCCACCGCTCTTGACCTTGACTCTCTTCTCTTACACAACTACCTCAACAACTGTCAATTCAACCGTACTTTACATCTCGTTGTAAATCGCCTGTCGATTCCCTCAAGAAACACAGACTACCCTCACGAGTCGCAAATCTCGGTACCGCTCAATACTCCACCATCATGCCAGAGCAACGGATCCCTCAACGCTACTTCCGACGACCCGACCTCGACACCTTCCTCCGCTCCCTCTTCCCTAACGGAGACTTTGGCTACCGTGCTCAGTACGGAAGCTACATCCTCCATGTTCCCAGGGTGATTGAACAGGTTCGCTATCCATTTTCTAAACAAAACCTTCGAGAACTGTGCTAACTTATCAATACAGAGAGAGATCCACTACTGGGTCAGCCGGCATAGCCCTGGCATGCCGGGTGATAGTTCGGATGATGAGGATTGGTAAAGGCCAGGTGTGGAAGGGAGGATGCGAAAAAGGCCGGACGACATGGAATAGACGTACACGGAACACAGCGCTCAAGCGAATTCGGAACGAACGAAGCTAAACGGAGTGACGATACGATGGATTAATGATACCGACGCCAAAGTAATGAGGATCTCGATCACCGAGGAGACAACATCTGGTGGATGAAAGCGTTTTGGAGTTGTGGCATAACGGAAGATGGAATTATGATGTTTAGTTGGAACTAGGGAACTTAGTATTGTATTTTAATGTATTTTCAGCCAAGAAATCGGAATTCTTACTGATTAACCTCATGGTGAGGTGTATTAAAATATCGCCCCTCAATCTGGCACTCTATATCTCCTTCTGCTCATATCAATCATTACGCGCCAAATACTCCCATTAACTTCTATACCAATCGCACACATCCAGCCACCCGCTACTGCCTTAACCTTTCCGGCTTCATCCTCCCCCTTCTCCCACTCATCACATCGGCTGTTTCTTCTCGCGGTGACCGTGGACTTGAAGTCACCAGAACCGGAGGGAAGAGAAGGTAGTACGCGCTCGCGGCGTTGCAGCCCGTTGCGAAGACGAATAGTCCTAGGAGTACACCGGGGGCCATGGTGATAACGGCTGTAAGAACGGGATTCTCAGGAGAGAAAGTTGGATGATGAAGACCGGATGTATTTATCAGTTCGTGTGCTTGGGCTTGGAAGGTGAGAAACAGCCTGGAAGATGAGACGGAGACGGAAGTGAAGACGTGAAGGACAGGCCCATAACTTGATGAAAGAAGTGTTGTGAGGGCTGATGTTGGAATTAAAGTTGAAGGTAAGGAAAGTTAAAGCGGTGCACGGATATGGTGACGGTGCGAGCGATTCGGCTACATTAAACTGGGCGAGCACTGTCCAACTGATGCATCGAGTCAAACTTGTGCGAATCTACAGTGTTGACCATGAAGGCGATTGGGAAGCCACTCGAAGTTACTGGCACAGCTCTATGGGCAAACAGAAACAATGATCATGTGGAAGGTAGATCCCAGCAACAAGTATGTAAATTCCTTCTAGTAGCAATCCAAAACTATTCTTGGTCATTTTGAAGTGACAAAACTTGAACTTACACCAATTTTGCCCCAATTTTGATTCCATACTTGCACCTTATGTTTTAAGACCTGCTGCCACTGCCATTGTTTCCAACCAATCCACGGTACAATTCCTTCTGCTCCTTAGAGTAAGATTCCTTGGAGGGCCGAGACGACTTGGGGCCCGAGCTCTTCTTGACATAGCGTGCCCGATGCTGGCTTGGGACGTAGGAGCCAGCAGAGACGAAAGCATTCTGCGTGACTTGTTGAACCTCTTGACCACGAGATCCAGCAAACTGGATTTGTTGAATGACCGTGACACCACCATGGTTCATTTGGGTATCCCCTTGAGACTTGGATGGTTTTGGGATAGGAGCCTTCTCACGAAACGATTCATATTGTTTTTTGGAAGCATCGTATTTGGGATGTTCAAGATCGGCGCAGGTCTTCGAGTTATAGCTGGATTTGCCAGACTGGCGACTCGGGTAAGAAGCTGGCTGTTGAGCAACTCCAGACTCTGATTGTGTGAGAGGAAGTTTTTAACTGGGGGGGTTTTGAGATATACCTTTGGAATAAGAAGTCGAGCGTTTCGGCTCATTTTTCGATTGGGGAGACTTCGCAGCGCCATTGCAATTGAAGCAAATGACGCCAACAAGGATGCAAACTTGCATGCACTGGCATGGGTGGGCGACAACCGGGGTAAAGCAGAAGGGAAGCATTGTGGAAGTGAAGGTCGAGTAACTGATGCTGAGGTACTGAGGTTGACGAGTGATAAGAGGCGAAGAGAAGGTTGTTGAGAAGAAGTGGAGGATTTCGAGGAGGGAGACCAATAAATAGGCAGGAAGGTCTGCCTTGGAATGAAGAATCCTAGGAGAAGGCGGTAAGGTAGGAGGTAGTGAAGGCGGCGAGTGATGGAAGAAGAGGAAGAGTTCTGAGAGGGAGATCGGTATATATCCGCGGAAAGGTATGTCGTGGAACGAAGAAACGTGGGAAAAAGTGGTGAGGAAGGATGAGTGGTTGCAGAAGCAGAGGAATATGGGGAGAGAGGCAGATATATCGGCCGGATTGAATGTCGTGGAATGAAGAATCTTAGCAGATGATGGAAGCGGCTGAGTGGGATTATCTGCACAAGTATGAAAGACGGGAACACAGATTCATGGTAACCTATTAATACGTCTACCTATTTTGTGATAGGATTCCTTCAGCAGCTGGGCTTGCTTCATATCTCAACTTGGCGGAAACACAACTCTCGGTTTCCCTCTCAATGGATCCAACAATCCATTTTTTGTCTCCAAATCAATCTTCAATCCATGTTTCTTCGCGACCAAAGCAACCGATCGTTCTGCAAGAGCTGTAATAGTCGCAAATGGATTCACCCCCAGAGCACAGGGAATCACTGACCCATCCACACAAACGAGGCCATTATGAACCTCCTTACCACTGCCTTTGAAGACTTCTCCAAGATGATTCGTCCCTCCTTGTCTTCCAGTCCCATCAGAACTGTAGTTAGCCCCGCCAATTGGGTGCACCGTGATCTGCTCTTGCCCCCAAGCGTAAAATGGTGAAAAGATCAGATCCCCGCCAACCGCATGAGTGGCCTTCGCCAGGAACTTGTGAACTTCCGTGACATGCTTCTCTCTGGAAACTCCTTCAAAACGAAGATAGGGTTTTCCGCCATGAAGTGTCAACGTCGCAGCGTTGGAGTCGTGACTCATGACAAGATAGATCTGCGTGCGATGGATGTTTGAGCCTGGAACATAAGGACCAATCTTCTCGGGGCCAACAATTCGAGTATGCGTCCGTTTGAGGAAGAGACGAAGACGTTCTATGAGTGGGAGTTCTTCCTCAGGGTCAATAAGCTTCCCGGGCGTTACAAGCAGCATGGCTTCAAGGAAGGGGGCAAGGGCCTCTGGGATGGCCCCTTCTTCAAGGATAAATCCATCAAGAACATCTTTCGCGGTATGGCGCATGTCAATAGCGCTGGTGATTGTCGGTCCGACTGGATCCGAAGATGGGTGACGAGTTTCCCTACCGATAGCGTTGGCATCATAGTCCTATTCCCCAATTAGTTAATTGGAAAGTCTCAAAGAGTGAATCTCACCGTTTTGTAACCAAAAGCCAGGATATCCCCGTTTCCACTCATACCGCTCCCCACTTTCTCACTGATAGGCAGTCCATGCTCTCGACTTCGCAACAAGATTTCAGTCGTCCCCAAGCTCCCAGCTGCGAGAAAACAAAGTTCTTCTGCGTGAACGGACTTTATTTCGGTTCCAAGCAGGCGTTTGAGCCCGAATCGATCTGATGAGCTATGCCAGGTGTAGAAAACAAGATATCCTCGTCCGGATGGGTGCGGCTTTATGTATCGCACTTCACATTCACAGAATATTTCCGCACCCCAGTTCCATGCGTCGGGGAGAAAGTTCATCAAAACACTGTTTTTGCTGCCGTCATTGACGCCGGTGCAGTCCTGACCCGCCAGTGTTGATGCTTTCAGCTAATGATACATGTCAGTATATGCAAGAAAATCTCTATAGGATGGACAGACCTGGATACCAGTGCTATTTACTCTGTCTTCCCAAGCCGTTGTCTGTGGGACCCTGAAAAACTGTTCCCCCAATCCCAATGCTTTCCCCTGCCTTTCCATCAACGCGGCCTTCTTCACTTGGATGCTCTCCGGCATAGGTTCCGGTTCCAAAACTGCTTTCGCTCTACCATACCACCGTTCCCATTCGTTTTTTTTCATCCCTCTCACTTCCTCTGGCCATTGCTTCAATTTCCTCGTCCTCTCATCTGCTTCCAGGAACACATTTGCATTGAGCAGACTAGTTCCTCCCAGACCGTTGGCCACAAACACGTTCTGTCCCACTCCAAAGATGATATGATAAAGGCCGGTCTTATCGTTGAACTCCCCGTCGAAGATTTTTCCAGATGCAGTCCCAATGTTCCCCGATGTGTGCAACTCGGGGGCAGCCTCGAGGATGGTGTTGGGGTATTCACCAGGCCATTTTTCCTTCCCAAGCTCAAGAATGCAGACGGGCTTTCCCGCGCGAGCAATTCTTGATGCTGCGACTCCACCGCCATATCCACTCCCGATTACGACGGTATGGTAGGATGAGCGCATCAGCGGAGCTGGACGGGACAGTCGGGGGAATCGATGGGAGGATTCAGAGGGGGAGGCTGATGAAACGGATGACATCTTGAGGGAGATCCTGGATATCGACAGTTGTATCAATCGGTTTGGGGATAGGAAAGAGAGTCGAAGGACAAAAGATTCTTTCTAGAGTGGGCAGAAAGAAATCCACAAGGATACGAGGAAGTGGGATCACCTTCGCCCCGCCACAAGGCAGCAATCCACCATTATATAGATGTCTAGGACCATGATTCTCGACCTCTACCCCTCCCAGTATCGCAGATATGCACTTCTCAGCTTACACAGAGCGCTGTTCCCGTTGCTTGTTATGTTCCTCATCGCGATGCAGTAAGATTGTGTCCTGTGGAACCATGGTAGGGCTGAGAGCTGAAGCGTCGGCCAGCTGGGACAATGGAAGGCGTGATCGAGCTTGGATGGAAGAGAAGGTCAATAATGGAATAATGGTGGAGACGTCGCAACCATTCGACAGAGGTGAACGCCCGCACCACAAGAAAATTAAGAAACACAAATATCACATCAGCTGAGCTTATCTACACCCAAGTTCTATAGAGCTTAGAGTCAAAATTTACTATTTTCAACAATATTCATACATTTGTGGAATAGGCTTAATCTCCTACCCATCGTGATTCGGCAACACCAGACTTCAGCTCCAACACCTCTGTGTCACCGAAACTCGTAACCTTCCAACCATGACCATGGTTCCCCACTCTCCAGTCCGCATCCTCGCGCTTGGAGCATTATTTGAAGATACCATCCTCACACTTCCCCGATATCCACTCGAAGACACCAAGCTCCGAGCCCATTCCCGAAGCACACGCATTGGCGGCAACACCATCAACATGTTTGAAGTTCTGCACCAATTATCTCCCCACGTAGAGTGTGTTTTCGGTGGAGCTGTGGGGAGTCAAGATTCTTGCCAGTATGAAACAGCACATCATCTTCTCCTCTTTATAACATACAGTTGCTAACTAATCTCGAACAGTTGGATCAAGGAGAGTCTCGAAAAACAGGGTATCCAATCCCACCTGATTTTCCGAGAAACAGCGCTTGACCCGGGGCCCGCCACCTCAACTATTATCTGCACTCAAGACACCGGGTCGAGAACCATCGTTACCTGCGGGAATGGCATCGACGAGCCATCAGGCCAGGAGATTCTGGACACCTTTCTCCCTCAAACCACAGGGCCGAATTGGATCCACATTGAGGGCAGAAACTGTCGCGCTGTTCACGAGTTTTTAACCGTCTACCTTGGCGACACTTCCGAAAACCGGCCTTGCATCAGCCTTGACCTGGAGAGACCACGGGAAGGGATGGAATTGCTGGTGAAATACGCGGATGTGGTGTTTGTATCTCACAACTACGCGCTTGACCTGGCGAATATACCGGGAAAAGAGAGAAATTCCACGGAAGATTCGGATCCGACGATTCTGGCGCGTCTACTCTGTGAATATCTCAAAGGAATAGGGCTGCGGGACAGTACTGTTGTTTACTATACCCTTGGAGAGAAAGGGTGTATGTTGTTACGGACTTCCAGTAATTACACGGATTTGAATCTCCCAACTGGATCCAAATTTGGGAAACTCTCTGTCATCGCCAGCTTATGGAACTACGTATGGATTGACGCCGTCAATGTCGATAAAGAAAAGGTGGTAGAAACAGTGGGGGCGGGAGATGTATTTCAAGCCGGTGTTTTGCATACGCTTCTGGATATTCATAATACCGGTAAATACATAATTCGTTTTCAACTCTTTACAGCTCTCAATGACAATTTTCTAGACCAGAACTTTGATCTCCTACCAAAATCTCTGTTGCCCTGGATACGCGCGGGCCAGGTTGGAAGCCGGGTCGCCGCGGCGAAGATTCAGCAGAGAGGGTTCCGAAGGCTTTGTATACCGCCGAACAACGGAAAATGATATTGTGGTCGGGGGATTGTTTCTTGGGATCGGGGCATCACCCAATCCCCCAACGCAGCGTGAGAACCTCTGGGAGGGAGCAAGCAGTTATTGCATCAGCCAATGCCAATAGAAATGAAACCAACCACAATATTTTAGACAATAAATAATTTATCTCCCTCGATTCATGGCATTTTTCCACAATCAACACACTATAAATCCTGAAGCAAGATTTGGTATCCATTGGTATTGATAGGGGATAATACATTAACTAGTTATCCGAAACTCAATATCTTTATAGCCCACATCAGGTCTTAACACATACTTAGTACACCAGGCCCAACAGCTCAGACTTCAGCAACAAGAAGTCGGCGAACTAATCCCCAGGTGAGCCTGAAATATGTACAAACAACTACCAAAGTAATCATAAAACCAAGGCAATTGAAATTCAAACATTCCATAACTCCTGATAACTCTAACTTATCATTTTCTTCAAATCTTGCCTTTTCCAGACATAGTTCCCTCCTTCATCGGCTGCTGATCATGTCCCGTCTTCAGTCTGTCATTTATAACATTTGCTTGAACATTCCTCCAATTCAGGCTCGATTTCCCCAGTTCTTTGAGTAACCCGCCGTCCTCCTCACCCTTCTGTGACACAACATCTTCATCGAGAGACAGATATGGCGTCTCAGGTCGAGAAGCATTATATCTCTTGTCATCTTTAGACTCATCGGAATAAATATCTTCATCGTCTGCGCCATCTTTGTTGAAGGGAAAGATGACACAGTCATCATACGTGGTATTCCGTTGCGTGCGGAAAATACTGGAGACGGTAGAATTTCGGCTAATGTTGTGCGTCGGGATGGATACAACGGACCTGTGTCCACGAGAATCTGATCGCCGAGTAGAATCTGGCCCTAAACGAGTTGAGTCATTGACAGAATGGGATGAAGACACGGCCATGGTTGAGATGCGATGGCCAGGAGAGTCGCCATCCGAATCAAACACAGCAACTGTGATAGGAAGACGTTTAGAGCCATTATGCTGTCTGCTTGGAGAATCCGGTATAGTTGAATCCAGGCCTGGGTTGCCGCTTTGCTCCTCTGACGCTTCTTCGTGGGTGTGGACCGATGAACTGGAACGAGCTGAAGAGGTAAAACCAACTGCTTCTCTCATCTTGCTTATCCCCGAGGCCAAGGGCTTCAAAAACTTTTGACTACGGCTTCGAGATAGTTTCAACTGCTGATTGTCAGCTTGGCTTGCCTGGTCGAGTCTTTCATCATCTGTATCGGTTCTGGTCTGAACATGTCTGAGATTCGAAGGCCGATCCAAGCCGCGAGAAACACTTCGCAGCATAGGTTCAGTGCCTGAAGCAGATAAACCGTCCCGCGAATGATCACTATCTTTGTTTCTGGTCGAATGTGCAGCGGAATTCCCCATGGCTGACGACATGATTTGCCGGTAATCGGGGCGGTGAATCACCGTGTTCGTGCGGTCCAAAGACAGATGGAATCCACCGGTATCTGATTCCCGTGTAGCTTTCTCGTGGTTCGTAGCATCGGACTTACTCTGCGTGGATTCCAGATAGCCACCCTTCGAGTGTCCGCTTCCATAGCCTACTCCTTTCGTTCCTGATAGCTTGTGATTTTTGTATTTTTCCTGACGGTTATCCGTTGAAGACGGGGATTTATTATCATAGGACGACGTAGTCCCATATTTTGATGATAAACTAGAACCATTTTCCTCCCAGAGCTCAGTGTCGTGCTGTCCAGGACGCACCAGCTCCCCAGAGAAGTTGTCTGACAGGAAGTTTCGCGATAGGTCATTACTGTGTCGGCTCAACCCAATCCGGCTATTCGTTTCTTCATCTACGGAGTAGACAGAATTGGCCAATGATGGATAAATTGAAGATGAGCTCTGTAAGTGAGCGAGCCTGGGTGTGATCGGCCTTGAAGTAAAATCGGAGTCACTGAAGGATGTAATTGATTCTGTGACAGAGAACGCGGGGCGTGGGTCACCCATACTGGACAGACGTGGCGGCGGCGATGGTGAAGTTGTTCGGGGCGAACCAGTTGAATAACCAACAAACGTATCGAGGGAGAAGGTACTGACAGACGGCTTGAGCAAAGATGGGATGCGGGAGAATATGTTTGTCACAGTGATGTCAGAATCTTTGCGAGACGGTTGATGAGTCGTGGTCTCGGTGAAAGCGATGTGCTCAGATTCATGGTTGTCGCTCGACTTTTGATGGTCGGCCGCTCTCGGGTCACCGGTAATAAGTATTGAATGCGAACTGCCGATATCCTTGAAAGGCAATTTTTTGAGTGGAACAATTCCAGAGTCCTTCGACGGAATGGTCGGCAAAGTACCAGCAATACGTTTTGGGGCAATCGGGGTCGGTATAGATCCCTTTTTATCCCCTGAATGCTTCCCGGAAAAATCAACCTCAGGTAAATCCACGTCCCCCAGAAAAGTTGCCTTGACACTCCTATCATCAGCATTAGAGGCTGCTGATTCCCAAAATGTCTGGGCTTTGCTCCGAGCTGTCGAAAACCGTTCCAAACGCTCAGGCTTTGGGGAATTATCCAGCTCTGTGGACAATCTGGAATGAGGGCGCCCAACATCGCCTGACACTTCAGTTTTGTCAACAGTGTCAGGTCGTGCTTCTTCATGAACTCCTGGATCAAAGGTCAACGATGAACGATAGTGCTCTTTGTTCCGTACTCCGTTGCGATCGGTTGTTGTCTCGAATGAAAACCTGTCTTCGTCAACTGATGAACCACAATGAAATATATCATGATCATATACCTGCTGCTTCCAGCTGTAGGTGGTCCAAGATAGTAGTTCGTCTCAGTGCCGTTTCCAGAATCGACTTCTTCACTATCCGCTATGTTTATATCCGTAGATCGTGTCCTTTGCGTTCCTGACTTGGATGGTACAGATGGCGGCCTTTCGTTGGGGTCCTCAACCACTATATCTTCCTCATTCCCTTGTTCATGATTGCCTAGATCTTTTTTAGAAGCGCGGAGGGTGGCCCGTTCCTGCTCCTCCTCTTCGGTTCTCCGGAGTTCTTTGCCTTCGCGGTAGAACTTTTCAATTTCCTTCTTCGAAGCGGCCGGTTTCGGGATTGTTTGACGTCGATGGATGCGTGGTTGACTCCGTGGCTCGTCTGGTGGTGCTGGAGCGTCTGGACCTGGGTGTTGATGGTGTTTGAAGCGATACTTGCAGCAGAACAAAGATGCCATTTGTAGCGGGGCGGGAGAAGAAGGTGGTGCGTGCAAAAGAAAGTATATCCAAAACTAGTGGCACAGGTAGCACGAGTGAAGGATTCGAAGAAAATGTAGCAAGAGCTATGAGCGGTTGACGAAGAGTGAGGTGAAAGGTGGAGGGAGGGTTGGAGAGTGACGCTGCTCCCCAGAACACACCACAGTCGGCGGCATCACGGATGGTCATTCGAGCTGGCAGTGCTTCTCAGCCAAAACCACAACCCTGTCCCGAGTATCGAGCTAGGTGCCGTAGAGTAACTGCCTTACGAGACCGTTTGCCGGAATGGCTACTAGTATCTAGTAAAGGTGGCTGGGATTCTTAGCAACGATTTTCATCAAATGCTCTGCTCACGCTGTATCACGCTCTTTCAACACATTCACTTGTTTTCATTCACATTACGAACAATTCAAGTGAAAGTTGCCATCACACAGTATGGTATGGGAATTAAACGGTTTACAAATTTACCATGTCCACAACACACCTGTAAATTCAATTAGCATGTCTGCTCGCAAAACTCCAAGGGGTCATACGTACCTGATGCAGTCGCCCTCGTGCATGACATCAAACGCCTCATTGATACCGTTCAAGTTCTTGCGGTGCGTGATAACTACAAATATTAGCGTCAACATCGTCCGGTGATAGACAAGTTAACAGGAAAAACTCACATTCATCGACCTTCAGCTTTCCGGTCAGGTAGTCATCAACAAGGTCGGGAAGTTGGGTCCGGCCCTTGATTCCTCCGAAAGCGCATCCCTTCCACACACGTCCAGTAACCAGTTGGAATGCTATTCCACCATTAGCTTTGATAATATTCGGACGTTGGGTCCAGGTTGCTCACGTCGTGTGGAGATCTCTTGTCCGGCAGCGGCAACACCAATCACAATAGACTCTCCCCATCCCTTGTGGCATGCCTCAAGAGCTGCCCTCATAACACCCACATTGCCGGTACAGTCAAAGGTATAATCCAACCCACCATCAGTGATATCCACAAGGTATTCCTGAATGGGCTTATCAATCGTTGTCGGATTGATGAACTCTGTGGCTCCGAACTTCTTCGCCCACTCCTCCTTCTTGGAGTTGACATCAACAACAATGATCCTGCCGGCTCCATTTTTGACGGCGCCCTGAATCACACTGAGGCCAACACAGCCTGCGCCGAAGATGGCAACATTTGATCCTTTTTCGACGCCTGCCGTCACCACAGCAGCACCATATCCAGTAGTGATACCACATCCAAGCAGACACGTCCTGTCCATAGGGGCCTTATCGGTGAGGGCGACGACGGAGATGTCGGCGACGACAGTGTACTGAGAGAAAGTCGAGCAGCCCATGAAATGGAGGAGATCCTTTCCCTTGCACTTGAACCGCGAGGTTCCATCTGGCATCACACCCTTGCCCTGGGTTGCCCGAATCTTGCCGCAAAGATTCGTCTGAACTTTCTGTTAGAGACTTTGGAAGCACTCGGCCGACAATCTACAGAAACGCACCTTTCCCGACTTGCAGAATTTGCACTCCCTGCACTCGGGAGTGTAGAGTGCAACAACGTGGTCCCCGGGCTTCACGTTCGTCACACCCTCTCCAACAGACTCGACGATGCCAGCACCTTCATGTCCAAGAACGACCGGGAAAGCGCCCTCGGGATCCTTGCCAGAGAGTGTGTAGGCGTCTATGGGCTGTCAGCGCTGAACGTTGCTCATGGTCCACAACGTCCATCATCGACATACCCGTATGGCAGACACCGGTGTAGTAGATCTGGATTCGGACCTCGTGGGCCTTGGGGGCCCCGACTTCGATGTCTTCAATGCTGAGAGGCTTTCCGGCCTCCCATGCCACGGCGGCTTTGCAGGTGATGGTCTGGGGAGTATGAAGGTCAGCATGGCGGGGTAGCTCAGAGACAGGCGCTGAAAGAGAAATCCTGAGGCAAGAACGTACCTTTCCAACAGTCGACATTGTGAGGCTGTGTTGTGTCGATGGATGGATGGATGGATGGCGAATGTGAGGAGGGTTGAGGGTGACGTTATATCAAGGCGGGGCAGTCGTGATGGCGGGGTCTTGGAGGGGGACGGCCACGCGCGGAAAGTCCGGGAGCGGGAGAGTTGCGAGCGAGCTGCACGCGCTGCGATAGGACCCGTCGCTTGAGATAGTCGCGACGGGGTGATTTGTGTCAATTTGTATGTAACTTCGACAAAATATCTAAAGTGAACGTCGGATAGCTTTCATAGCTTCAGAGTTGCGTTCATGAATCCGCACACGACGTGCGTCACTGTTCATACCCGAGGTGTAGTGACCCAGGAACACGACCGCGCTGGAGACCCTAATCTCCGCCTCGCCAACTGCTACTGAAGCCTGGGAAACACCACAATGAGCTCGTCCGCGGCACTAATCGAGAGTGATGATGATAAATTAAAAGAAGTCTGTATTTGTTGAACTGGAAGGATGCTTGACTAACATCCACTCGCGATTCCCAGGAGCTCGAAACTCTCCGGATCCTCCGCGCATCCCTAGAGAGCATGAAGCAGCTTGTACAGGAGGTTCAGACAGATGTGGAGACGTCGGCGAGAAATAATGATGCTGTTACTGGTAGGTGGAATCTTGCATTTAGTGGTAGAGAGGGGCTAATGGGGAGGCATAGGGATCTCAAAACGGTGGAAGGCGGTGATGGAGGGCGCTAGGATGTTGGGTGAGACGGAGGAGAAGAGTCGGAAAACATGAATAACCGAGACCAACGCTTTGTCAGATGGGGAGCTCGTCATGGCGCCGAGCAGTTAAATAGAAGGGACAGTCTTCATCATAAAAGGTTCTCAGTAAGAACTCAGAATTACATACCCATGTTCAAAGTCCGCCTGATATTGGTATTCACGTCCATTAACCCCATGAAACACAACCTCTACCCATTTCTTCTCCTAGCCCTTCACGGCCTCATCTAATACCGATGATGCCTCTCCCTGCTCGGACTACGTCTTCTCTCGGCCCTTGCCCATGGATCTCCAGTCGGGACATAATCTTCCGCATAGTGGTCGTCCCTCGAATGCCTAGATCTGCCGGGACTTCTATGCCGTTCGCGAGAAGACCTCCGATGCGACGATTCGTACTCATATTCCGAATCCTCTTCGTCGTCGTCCCCGGAATCGTAGGCGCGGTCCCGGTACTTATCCTTCTTATCCTTCTTCTCTTTCTTGTCCTTTTTGTCTTTCTTGTCCTTCTTATCGGACTTGTCCTTTTTGTCGGACTTGTCTTTGTCCTTTTTCTCCTTTTTCTCCTTTTTGTGTCCGTCGTCGTAGTCGTAGTCCCTAGAAGAGAGTCAATACTGATATTTCCAGAGATTAGTTATTGGTAGAGGAACATACTTTTCTTTTTTCTTCTTCTTCTTCTCTCCAGACTCATAGCCACCTCCTGGGAAGGCCCCCGGGAAGGCTCCAGGAAACCCGCCTCCACTACCACCACCCTGCTGTGCCTGTGCCTCCAAGAAACCCTGCCTTCCAGCATCCAACAGTCCACCCACAATACCACCCATCGGGCCCGGCAAGCTCACTCCTCCAATCTTCAAGCTTCCTCCCGGCCCCGATGAGATTCCCGGAATGCCATCAAATTTATCCTTGCTAGACTTTCCTTTCCCATCCTTCTTCTTCTTCTTTGCCTTCTCCACCATGTCCCAGTTCCCGCCATGTGTCTTTCCGTGTCCACACTTATGGCCACCAGCGAAAACACCACCATCGTGATTCCTGCCCTCGCGAACACCCTCGGAGGACAGAGTATCATTCAGAGAACGCCCGTGATCGGGGAGTCGATTGACCCATGATTCCACAGTGCGGAACATGCCAGATTGAATGTCGCAGTTCGGATCACGGAGGGTAGGGTGATGGAAAACACGAAGGATGTCATTAATAACCTGGTCAGCCGGGAAATCCGGGTTCTCGAAAGCATGGAGTACTCGAGGAACACAGAAGGCTACGATGGCGGATGCAACCTCTCCTGCAGGCGTGTTGAGAATGTTGGAGAAGTGGTCTTTAGAAAGCATCGAGTGGGTTGGATCGGTGCAGTAGGGATCCGTCCAGGGTTCATACTGGTGAGATGCAGCAGAGTCAATGACCATGGATGATCCTGCTTTGAGTTCCAACGAGGCTTGAGCAATCAAGGGGCGGATATATGGGGCAAGTAGAGACAGAACAAAGAGGGAAAGAGTCTCCGAGATCTTCTCGACGAGCGCGACGAGACCGGGAATAGACTCGAGGGCTTTCTCGATTGCGCGCATAACTTTATCGCGGAATTCGAGAATCGGGTAGATCTTCTTGATTGTCTCCAATGGGGCAGAATGAGGATCCGGGCGGGATTGGTGACCAATGTCGAGGTTGGCCATTTCTTGAGCATCCGAGTCCCGCTCGAGGCGATCAGCTTCACTGGCGAGACCACCAGTGTTGGGAACTTGAGAAAGGAGCTCCTTGAGGAAAGAGGTCTCTCCACCACGCTTTTGCGATTCATGGGCCTCTTGAAGAGCAAGATCCATCTCATTGATCTCAGTCTGCGAGAATTTATCCTGGGCTTCACCGAGGACGGAATGTGCGAAGTCAACGCTTCCAAAGGTACCGGTGATAAGAGGGAAGGCACGGCGGCCACCAGAGTATCCAGGAGGTACTCCGATATCTAACTCTGTGCGAGTCCCGACGTGTGGGAATACATGGCGGAACCCTAGTTCGCGGAGAACAAGCTCGACGTAGTTACTGTGGGCCGAAAAGTCTTCGAGACAGTGGAGCGCTTGCCCCAAGCACCGAAGAGCTTCGCACAAATCTTCTTCACGGCCACGCTGATGGCGCGGTCCAGATGTATAGACCCGACCAAAGTGAATGGCGCGTGTCAAGGAATGGCGAACATAACCGCTGGAGGTTGCCCATCCACCGGCTTCGTTGGCAATGTAATTCTTCATCCCGGTAATGGGATCGATCATGAGCTCGTGCGGGTGGACTGGAGGCCGGAGTCGCGGATCGTAGGTGCGAGGGTCTTTTCCATCGCCATACCCCTTGGGATTATCTATCTCTCCTATCAGTGTGATCCAACCAGGACGGTGTGGGAAAATATATACCGATGTGCTCCTCAGGACGATACACACCAAGGCGCTCCTCAGTGACTTCGAACTCGCCTGTGGCATATCCAAAGCTCATGAACGAAAGGACCCATACAAGCACACGGATGGTGTCCTTGTTAACATGGACCAATGTACCGAGATCGAGCGCCTGAGAGTAGTCGCGGAGCCAGTTGCCTGAACGTCTCGTCAGCTCAACATCTTCCTTCACTCTCCACAGCAATATGTCTCTGTCGGAAACTCACCAAAATAAACCCGTTTGATTAAAGAAGAAGACCATTTCGCACCATACAAGTACGCAATCTTCTGAAGTGTATCCTAACATGAGGTCAGCATGTCAGTTCGCCTACCACCCCGCGCCCAAAGCGCGCCCACAACCCACTTCAATATCGCCGTGTCTAAAGTTCTCTCCCTCGATCTTTGAGATGCTCGCAATGTTTCCAGCGCCGAACGCCGCGGCAGGCGATGCAAACGCCAGAAACAGTGCTACTGTGAGGAACAACAGCAACGGAGTCCTATCGGACATGATGACGGATTTGGGGTGGTCGCAACAGTCCGTGGAGGTGTTTTGGTCGGTGATGAAGGCAAAGATCGTTGTTGTTACGCGGTGGGAAATGGAAAGGCGATGACGATGTTAGTGATGATGGAGGTCCCAAAAGAGGGGTTTTGGGTTGAGCGCCGGCACAGTCAGCTTGAGGCAGGGAAGGAGGGGCGCCGTTGAGGCACGAAGCGGGGTAGCTATAATATAAATGAGTCCTACAAGTGTTGTTTCGTCATCTTGGCTCCGTGTCCATGGTTGGTCCGGATGCTAGCGGCAAAAGCGTCGTCAGCACCAGCACTGGGAGGCACCATACAAAAGTGCACGCGAGTCGGCATCCAGGGGCTTAAGGGAGCGCGGGTGAGGGCAGACGGGCTGAGCGTTGAAAATCAGGAGTCGGCATGGATACTCGGAGTCCCGGTCAATGGTGGTGAAGTGCTGGATTTCAAAATGTTATCAGCCAGCCAGTTGTATGTGTGCTAATACCGCTATCAGGCTACCGAAGGTATTCTAGACCTTAAACTATTCAAAGATGTATTTGCATAATTGCGGTATTCGGGGTGGATCATCTCCTCGATTATAAATGCGCAGCAACAACCCAGGGTGCCCACACAGACCATTGCCCAATGTTTCAACTAAGAGCAGAGAAACGCGGAGAATATGGGAGTAGACATTGTATCGCCCCTATGCCGCACCGAGGAATAGGAAGAGTGCCATCAGCTCAAATCAGTCAGATATCAAAATATAATACACATGAAAAGCCGCAAAAAACTACAACTAGGGCATCCAACAACACTTCCAGTGATATCCTGGCATATCCATCCTTCATCACCCTCCTTTGGTATAATCAGCATCCATTAACATCACCACCACTTCTTCGCATTCTTTTCGGCTAGTCACGCTTTCCTCTGCAACTCCCATTCCCTTACAATACCCCTCGCAACCCTCCTCGCCATAGCCATGGTAGTCACCATCGGATTCACACCACTGGCACTAGGCAAGATACTTGCATCCGCACACCAGACTCCAGCGTGTCCACTTCCCCGGCCGGTCCCATACACTCGGCCCCAGGAATCGGTGACACCCTCGCTCTCGCGGCAATGCATCCTACAGCTACCCATCTGATGGGCCGAACCGTATGTCGCTGGAAGAGCAGCTTCCACCTGCTTCTTCCACGCCTCGAAGCGCTTCTCTCCTTCAACACCCTCCTCGCCAGGCTTGCCGTATGGTTTCCACACATCAACGCCGCGAGCGCCAACGTGGATCTCAGTAGCTCCAGCAGCACGTGCACACTCAGCGGCTGCAAGGACTCCAATGACGACGGATCTGGCATCAAATGCAGAAACGTTATAATCAACCAATGGTTCACCAGTGGCGTCATCAAGGAAGACACGTCCGGGATCGCGGTCACGGCAGATGGCAATCATGCCTGCAATGTAGTTATACTTGGTGAGCAAAGCTTTGTGCTCCTTCCCGCCGCGCCATTGTAGGAGAGACATGCCAACAGCTGGCTGCATGCAACCTGTCTCTATACGGACACCGTGACCTGAAGGGGTGAGATTGGCGAATTCCGAGACGACGGAGGTAAGAATGTTGCCTGAGAAGGGGACAGTGGGGGTGGGGAAGACGGCATGCACGTAGTTTGTGGGATGAAGGTAGAGGCTTTGGCCAATGTTGCGGTTCGGGATCTTGGAGCGGAGGAGGAGCGCAGGCGTGTGTACTGAACCAGCGGCAACGATGATACGGGGAGCGGAGAAGAACTGTTCGGTTCCATCAGGGAGGCGAAGGACTACGCCGGTAGGCGTATTGCTCCCATCCTTGGTGAATACAATGCGCCGGGCATAGGTCTTTTGGAGAAATACTGCACCAGCTTTGGCGGCATCGACGAGGAAAGAGTGGGTAGAGCCTTTCTTATGACCTGACCGGCAGCCGTTCGCGCAATCGTGGTTACAAGCATGAGTCGCACCCGTGTTTTGCGGAACTGGAGCAGCAGCATATCCTATGCGTCGGGCGCCCTCGAGCAGATGGGTGTTGGCAGCATTGTGACTCGGGGGTGGCGAGACGCCCATGTATTCAAAAACACTCGAGAAGGTCAGCGTCATGGTGGGTCCATTGCGCTTGGGAAGACATACCTGTCCAAATCATCCTGGAACTCGTTACTCGTAAAGTATGGGATCCCCGCATTGCTTGCCCAATCCCTCCTCACGCTCGCTGGTGTCTGTAAACTCGCTGCCCAGTTTACTGCTGTTCCACCACCAAACACGCTTCCCTGGATAATAGCCATATTCCCGGCAATAGAGCTCGAGATCCCGGCAGAATCATACATGGCCTCGAATGCTTCCCCTTCGGTATAAGGTGTCTCTCGAGCATGATCGATGTGCTGACCCTTCTCCACTACCAGGATTCGCATTCCCGCTTCCGCCATCATTTTAGCCGCAACACCGCCTCCAGCGCCGGAACCAATGATTACAGCATCAACTTTCAGCTTCTTCATATCTTTGCTGGGGTCCAAGAAGGAATACTGGAAGTGGCCTTCCTCTGGCGGCGATGTCGGAGTCGGATTGTAACCCATTGCAGCGTGTGCTGCGGTCGACGAGCGCATGAAGAGATTGAAGCACATCATGGAGAGTGAGTCGTAGAGCTTCCGGTAAATGGGCAACCGTGCATTCTTCCACGAGAGGAGAATCTGCTCACGAACAGCAATAGGATGTTGATGAAATGGGGTGAACGAGCTCGCAAATAACAGCGCTCCAACCGGCCCCCTGTAACAGCGCCGTCAACATTGTCTGGTAACAAAATCCGGATATTATTATGAGATCCGTACCTCAGGATCTGCAGCACCCCCTTCAATTCTGCCAATTTCCTGGGCGGAATACTCGCAGGAAGTGTCTGGGTCACAAGCTTACGAAAGCGCTCATTCTTCGATGGTGCATCTTCCGCAAATGCTGCGACGGTCTTTTCGCCAGCATAGGCGACATTTGGGGCATGCTGGAGCAGCTCGGAAACGGAGACAGAAGGCAGGAAGGTGTCGAAGACAGAGAAGAGGGTTTCGAGTTCATCAGCGGTGAAAGGACCGCTGGCCGATAGTGTTGCGGAGGTCATGGAGGAAGCGTAACGGAGGCCGGTGGGTGAATGGTGGGAGGAGGAGGAGGAGGAGGAGGAGGAGGAGGATTAGGAGGATGGAGGTGGTAGAGGAGTGGCGTGTTCATGTATATAGAATGGACGGAGCGAACTGGGGTGTGTGGGGTTGTGGAGGAGGTGTCTCTCGTCAGAAGCCTTAGGAGGGCGGGGAGTGCCCGACATGCAGGTCGCTTGCTCACTGACACTGCCGATGACATGTGGGACTGTCACTCGCTCACGTGCGACGCGGCTCTGCACTTTGGCATTGAAGAAAACCTGCACTTTATGGTTCCCGTGAGGTTTTGTATGTGTGCGTATTTTACGTGGACCCGCATACAAATACTTTCATGTTTCCAATGTTTCCAATGTCGAGATGTGGATGTTGTGTCGTTGAGCACACTTCACGTGGTTCCCCTGTCGGCGACTCGGAAGCAGGTCCGAGACCGATCAGCTTCCCCACACATCGCTTCATCAACACATGGCACCATCCCCCTATTCACCATCGGAGATGTAATAATTTTGGGAAAGTGGGGTACATATTGTGACAGCCAGTAAAAGGGATGACATTGATCTCTAATGGCCGGGCATATTTGGGTATCTACAACATGCCTGGAATCTGGACTTCAGGCTCACGTCAGCCTCAGAATATCACACTCGGCTCAACATCCGACGGTCCTCCAAAAACTCCGGATATCAACATTACTTCATTAATACATACATTAATCCATCACACACAGTCTACACATACACGCCTCATTGTACTTTCATCCTCTTGATTCACTGCAGTCCTAGCCCGACCGCCGCCCTTGCCCTGCTCTTTCTCACAACGGGTCTCCTCAATTCCTTAAAGTCGAGGCCAGCATCTACCAGCATCGCTGAATGCGACTTGGTAAAATCCATGCAACTCTTGTACACGTCACTTTCGGGGTTGACGGTCTCCAGCTGTCGGTCCAGGAGTTCAATGTACTCTTTGACATGTATATGGGCCCAGCGGACGAGAGCGCTCGCTAGTCGATGATCAAAACAGGTGTTGTAGATTTCAACCGTGTTTTTTATGAGAGTGAATTGGACAATGGCAATCTGAGAGATGTAGGCAGAAACATCACCTTCAAATTGGACTTGACTGGAGGGAGAGGATTAGTATTCATGTGATGGAGACACAAGAGGGAGAGAAATACCGCGTGCGCTTCTTGATTAATTTGGACCGGGCTTCGAGAAAGGCTTCTCGCGCGCGGTCCTCGTAGTCAAGTTTGACCAACCAGGTGATGTTTGCCTTTACAACGGATTTATGCCCAGTGTTCGCAACCAGGTCGGCCGTTATAATCGAGGCCAGTTTTGAGGAACGCTCGTCTAATTTCAGGTTGATGAGTTCTGAAACTAGAGTGTTGCTCTTGGAAAGATTTTGCCCCAGGCTGCGCATACTCGAAACCTCGGCGACGGCTTCATCAAATTTCCGGTGTGCGATGAATTCATCGAGATCATCAAGTCGCGTTTCAATATACCGGAGGTTCTTTGTTTGGCCATCGACGGTGAAAAATGCTGTACCAGCTCCTTGCGCACTCAAACTATTGAGAAGATCACCGTGCTCCAGCAACAACGGATCCCGACCGGTCAAGAAATGGACACTATCTCTACGTCTCATGCTATCCTCAGTCTCAGCACGCATAGCCTTCCGGAGCTCGTCCGACGACTTTTTGAACTGGCGCAGAAGATCGGCTTTCTTTCCCGGGTCGTCGTTTTGGTACACAAATGATTCCTTCCCGACACGGAGGTTTATGGCATTGGAAACACCTTTCCGGTTTGATTGAAGATCCACCATTTCAATATCCGACAAAGCCCAGCATTTTTCCGCAACGTGTTTGATCTGTTGGGGCATAGGCCTCCCTCCGGCGTTTGGGTTATTATCAGTTCTCTTTTTCTTAACCGTGGCCACGAGAAGATGGTCGTTCAGCAAAACCATGTGGACTATACGCCGTGCTTTCCACGTTGCCGCATTGAGCTCAATCCAGTTTCGGGAGTCTACGACAATGTGGCGGCCAGGTACCGAAGGAAGGAATTTTTGTGCACCTTCAACTTCTTTCCATAACGCCTGAAGATGACTCATATGGAGAGCATTCAAGTCTGCCACACTGCTTCGGTTTGCAGCTTTACGGGCCTGAACGTCGCTGGCAGTAGATGAAAATGAGCTTTCAGTCTTCAAAGAGCTTGTGTTCGCGTGGAGGTCGGTTAATAGTGATCGAAGAGTCCGCATTTCGCCTTTAAGCTTATCGATTTCCTTCGAGATAATGATGAATTGGGTACGGTTGACAAAAACGTTTTTTTGTAGGTCAGTCGACGCCCTGTTTCTGATATCTTGAAGTCGTTTCTGGTAGTCTTGGATCTCTTCGTTACTGGCATCGGCCAATACAGTTGACACGACTGTCTTATATTAGGATATTGATGTTTGGATACTACTGGTGGAGGAAGCTCACACTTTTCAGGATCAAATGCCGGATCTCGAAACGCAGATACATCCAGAGTTGACCCCGTCGGTCCCGTGGGTCCTTGTAGACCCCCCTTTCCTCCAGCCATGAGCGCAGCAGGGATGCTCGGCATAGCTGGTATATCTGGAATATCCTCTCCCTCTCCCGGGATCATTGTGAATCTTGTTGACATACGTTTCTTCACCATATCCGCAACCTAGCTTGCTCATCAGTGGGCGGTCTCGCAGCCTCTAGGGGAGCTCCCAAAGCTGTACCCTATCCTTATCGCGACTTCGAACTTGTGGAGGAGCGCCAGGGGGCGCGATGGGTTGGCCGACACCTCTGGCGCCCGGCATAGGAGGCATTGGAACGAGCCTGGAAGAGTGACATAGCTGTCAGCATCTGGTGGTGGGGTGGTGGAGATGGCGGTGAGGTGGGAGGAAGCTACTTCGGGGCGCCAATTG
The DNA here is from genome assembly GCA_004786065.1 of Ascodesmis nigricans. Classification (NCBI taxonomy): domain Eukaryota; kingdom Fungi; phylum Ascomycota; class Pezizomycetes; order Pezizales; family Ascodesmidaceae; genus Ascodesmis; species Ascodesmis nigricans. Next base: position 627,252 of record ML220113.1, read on the forward strand.
TCGGCTTGATCTTGGACATTTTGCTCCGCTTCTTGCGAAGGGAGATTCCGCTCTTTTTCTCCTTCTCGGGGCGGGCGGAGCGGTCCATGGCGGCGGTTTTGTGAAGGACGTTGGGAGGAGGGGCTTCGTGGGAGGTTTAGGTGATGCTGGGCGGAGGAGAGGTGTCGCACACGGAGGTGAGAGCTTATTGAGCCTCCGCCACATTGTCATGTCACTCCACAGGCGAGTCGAAACTCACGAGAGAGTGTACCTTGTAGGGGCAACTATCATCACTAATTTACCCAGGGTTTCAATAAAAACTAATGACGATACAATACACATATGATAATCTCGCTATTCACGACGCTTAACAACCGCCAATATAGATAAGCAAACTCATTGAAAGTAACAGCTCATAAACGCCATTCCCGCCCAGCCGTCAGATGTAGAAAAAGAATACATGACAATGCAATGGCTTCAGAAGAACCCCAGCCCATCCAATCCGTATACCAGTCGTCACGTGTGGGGATGAGAAACGCCCCAGGGTCTATCCCGTAGTACGTCCGTGTCTTTTCGAATCTTGCCCATTCTCTTTGATCCACCATGTCCAAAATTCAACCACATCGCTATTTGATCCACCCCATGACCTGTCTCTACGCTCGACAAAGTTCGTATCAGCAACGATAGTTTTACACGTGTGTTCAAAGTTTCGGTTTCGCTTCCAGTGCCGGCGCAGCAGCAGCGGGGGCCTCTGGTGTTGTTGTGGTATTGACCTGCTTCTGTGCCGTTGCCTCCTCGTTCACTGTCACAGTCCCTATGTTGTCGGTATTTCCAAAGAAGATGACTTCAACAGTCAAATCATCTCTAGTGGAGAAAAAAGATTAACAAAGCTCGGTCATCAACATCCTAAGAGCAGTACATACCTATATCTCCGTGAATACGGGCTTGGTAGAGTCAGAAGCGCACATAGCATATCGCTATTCTTCCCACCAAGAGCATTTCGGACGAGATGTGTCGCTGCATTCTTGTCTTCACACACAAAACGTTCCTCCTCGCTCTTCACACCCCACTGCCTAACCCTGATCGGCGGCGTCTTTTGTCCAGTCTTCTCGGCCTGCTCTGTTTCGGCGTGTACTGGGAGTTGGTTCTTTTCCGCCGCATTATTCCCGCCTCTCCAGCTGGCAAACCATTTCCCTCCATGGTTCCCTGTAGATCCAGCGGCGGGAGCGCCAACTTTTTGTTGCTCTTCGATCCACTTTCCGACCAAACCAACCACTTCTTCATTGGTCAACATTTCCCATAGCCCATCAGTAGCCATGACCACAAAATCTCCATTTTCAGGTTCAATCTTTGTCGTAGTTACGACTGGTTCCGCAGTAACATACGGCGGCGTCTTCAGTCTCGGGTTCGGTGTGCGACCAAAATAATCCATCTTGAGCTTCATTTGGACTTCCTGTGTCCATTTGTACCAAGCATCGCCGAAGGCTCGGGTTGGTTCTAATCCCCCCAGCACTCGGCCATTATGAACAACGTATTGTTCATTGGGGTGTTCTGCTCGCAATCTGGCCTCTTCTGATGGAGAGGAACCGGTCTGGTCTACTGACAGTGGCGTCGCGACCCATTTTCCAGAGGTAGGGTTTCTTCGGCCTAGGACTGCGCGGGAGTCGCCAGTGACGGCGACACGAAGTTGTTGGGAGCGGGATTCGTAGAATGCGAGAAGAGCGCAGGAACCAGACAGCGCGGGTGCGAGGGTCTCGGCTGCTACGACTTTTGAACTGGTTTTGAGGACTTTCTCAACGCTGCCATGCACGATTTCGTGGTCGAGTTTGAGGAAACCAGATTTGATGGCAGCATCGATTTTTTCTGGTGTTGGGAGCGATTTGGTGACAAGCGCATCCTTATAGGTCGCGTTCAGCTCACGGGCGACGAAGCCGATCAGAACCTGGCGAAGCTTTGCGGAGGTTGTCCAGCCTGAGTGACCGTCGAAGACACCCCAAAACATCCAGTCTGTTGGGTCATCGGTGTTATTGCTGGGGACCTCAATAATCTTTTCAACATGGTCGTCTTCGATGGGGTCATTGGAAGGAATTTGGACGACATCGTAGCGGAAGACACCGCGACCACGGTTGACCAGGTAGCTTTCCTCATTGCGACGAAGCTTGCGCGTCGCCTCCTCTGGGGACAGCATTTCCACAACTTTCCGGCCGTCGTTGTCGGTTTCCTTCGAGATCGGGGTAGACGGAGGGACAGTCCCAGTGTACAGAGAGCCGTGGTCAACAACCAACACACTCTTTCCTGAAGGGGTGGCCGCGGAGGCTGGGGTTACTGCCGAGGCAGGCGTGGAGATCCCGGACAGCTCGGCCAAGGAATCGCGGTACAAGTAAGCAGTTGCAAGAACGACACCGCTGGCGACAAGTGCGAGACGTTTAAAATGCATGGAGCTTCCGCTGGACTGCGGGGGTGTCGACTGAGAGGACGCGGTTCGGATTGAGGCTGAGGAAGGGAGACGAGGAAGAACGACAGGTCGTGGGACAGCGGCTAGTGCAGTGCGGAGGGCAGCGGGACGGAGGAGCACTGGATTGCGGAGGAGCAGGCGGAGGGCGACAGTTCTGTGGGGTAGAGGCATGGTGAAGAAGATGATAGGAGGAGTATTAGAGGGATGGGGGGAAGGGGAGGCAGGCGGCGGCGGGAGCGTGGTGGGAGGGATGAGCACTGCTGAGGGTAGGAGGAAGCTCTGTCCACAGACAAAGACGTCAACACAAATCGAGTGATGAGCTAGTGGAGGAGTTGAAGATGAGGGACAACCCATGACAATGATAATGACGATGGCACGAGAGGGAGCTATAGTACTACACGTGGTGTCACGGCGTAACCATAGTAATATTTGATAACGCAGGTGAGCAAGAGCACTCAGCAAAGACACGTGAGGTGAATCACACCTGCAACACGAAGCTCGTCAAGCGGTTGGGAACCATGTGTCACATTTGACCCCTCTTGACTGAAGGATAATGAAAGTATCCATACCATACATTCATGGATGTTTGCATGGCTGGTCATCCGGAGTTGTGGGAAGGAAAAGTGGGAAAGATGATGGAGTTTGGTGAGTGACAATCGTTGAAGCTGGAACACATCCTCAGGTTAGCCTGAGCTGGAAAACATAGTAACTAATGGGACTTCATTACGACCGGGCTAACAAGAGAGATTGAAAGCTAACCTGCACCACTTGATGGGCTACCACTCTGAGTGTGGACAAACTGCGGCGTTCTCAGACCTCCCTCACTGTTTTGATGAGCACGGGCGTTGACTTCACACTTGAGCGAGTATTCTTCCTATCGTGTTATATAGAATCAAGTAAAACCATGTTGTATTCATTCAGCTACTTGTCGCGTTGTCATCAACAACCGAGCTTCACAGCACGACGTCATCGAGAGATCAAGTCAACATCGGTCGGTTGATGCATGCCAGGCGAAACAGCAACCCCTCTTCTCTCTCCTCTTCTCTCTCCTCTCCACTCCCTAGCCCAGTGCATTCCGAACAGTTTCCAAAGCTATGGGCGCCACTTCATCGAGCTTGAAAACTCCAGCCAGCTGGCATGTTCTCTCCTACGGAGTTCTGCTGGGATCTCAATTCTACCAAAGGTCCGCTTGCGCCTAGCTACGCGAAGCTCAAAGCTGACGACTGGGGGATAGCTTCATTGGCGGAACGATAGCATTCAAAGCGCTTTCTCGACCCGCATTTTCGCAACTCCAGGTTGGCTATAATATCACACCTCCATTGCTTAATAGATCCTACAACTAACAACCCGGCGCAGCAAAACATCTTTCCCGTATACTTTGGCCTGCAGACGCTTCTTCCGATCGCAACGATCCTCACGACACCGGGTATCCATAGTTTCGCAGAAGTCTTCCAGTATCCGTCCCGCTTGCGGACTGGCGGTCTCCTCCTCACGGCGGTTTCGTCGGCTCTTAATTGGTTCGTGATTGGGCCGTGGACGACGGGTATCATGCGGGAGAGGAAGGTCCAGGAGACGAAGGATGGGAAGAAGTATTATGATGAGGGCCCGAAGAGTGAGGCCATGGAGAAGCTGAATAAGAGGTTTGGGATTGCGCATGGGGTGAGTTCGTTGGTGAACATGGTGGGGCTGATAGGGACAGTGGGATATGGATTGGTGATTGCCGACAGGATGGTTTATAGACCATGAGATGTTGATTAAAAGATATTGAGTAATTTCAAGCGCAATATGGGAGACACTGAATTGGCATCGATGGTCGATGGTTTGCTCTTGGTTGATCGTGTCGGGTATTTGGAGGAGTCGGAAGGGTTGATTTTAATGTGGAATGGCCAGTACTTGTGAATGTGATCTATGGACAGTGAAGCATTTACGTCTTCATCAAACATTGTGTGATTTATTGTCATCTACTTGCCGCAGCCCGTAAATCCCTCTATCTCTCCTGCCGCCGTCTCCTTCCTCAATGCGCCTAGAAACATTTTTTGCACCTTCAATATAAACCCATGAATCAAACTGAAACCCACAACCACCTGAAACAAAAGAAAAACCGAAAATTTTCCGATACTGGGGATCAATCAGACTCGTAACGCCATGTATAAAGAGAACCCATCAACCCTTTTGAACCTGAGTGCTAACCAGAACAGGAACAAAACCCCGTCAAATCGAGAATCCGCTTAGTGAGAGCTTGCATCCGCCAACTTCTGTTTGTTCTCCGCGGCAAGACGGTCGTGCTCGTCGATGTCTGTGGCCTCCCACTTCGATGAGTTAGTAACACAATCGAAGAGCAGATTGGATAGGGAAACCAACAGGATAGCAGCACCACACATCGCCGGTGGTCTTCGCAGCGTAGTACTGCTGTCCGGAAATGATGTTCTTCGGGAGAACTCCCTTCTTGGGCTTATCCTTGTTCTGGATTCCAAACATGGTCAGTCTAGCCCTTTCAACCGACCTTTAAGTTTGACAGCCCCCATCTGCAACAATAGGGGGCCTTTTGTCCTCCGGAATAGGTGACATACGTGCAACACAAAGATGTAGAACTTTGTCTCCTCCTCCTCCCGTCCCATGCGCTTGGCGGCCTCCTTCACGTCCTTGGCCAGCTCCTGGACGGCATACTGGAGGGTTGTTCTTGTGTCGTCGACCTCATCAACAATGAGGATATTCTTGCCAACGAGATCGCTCTGCTTGACAGCAGAGAAATCAAGCCATTGGGTGCGGGTAACCTTAGTGCCCGGGATCTCCTCGGGGTCGGCTTCGTTGAGCTGTTCATAGAGGGAAAGACCGATAGCCTGGATGGGAATATTCGGGGAACCCGGCTTCTTAAGGAATGAACTATAGCGGAAGTCAGCGAGAGAGCGGTATCCCGTGAGAGCGGAAGGCTGGAATAGCTTTGCACGCCTGTGGTGAGCATACCGAAGGATACGGGCAGGAACATAACCACCACCACCAATGGCAATCATGAGGTGCGGCTTGAATTCAGCGAGAATGTGTTCAGCGGCCTGTTGGCACAGCTTGTGCACCTGTTTTCCGCACTCATTGTCAGCGGCTGGCGGTGGGCGAATGGGTGGTTGAGGAGCTCAGCAGCAGTAGGCCACCAACATCATTGTACGTAATGTATAGTCTCTCAACCATGTTGCTTGTCTGTAGGAGTTTTGGTGAAGTGTTGGACGGACTGGTGCGGGAGGAGAACGAGGAGAATGTGGTGTAGGAAGAGGTGGGGGATGGAGGGGTGGAATGGGTCTGCTGGGCTGGCGGGGTTGGCAGGACAGTCATTTTTGAAGCGCATTTCAGAATTTTTCCGAGTGCTCCAAACTCAAAACGCCAGGGCAACCACACCAGGGTTCTGGGGGAGCGACAGCTGAGATATCAATGCATCGGGGGAGTCCGATGGGACCCCAGTTTCCCGTCTCATGTTTGCGGTGACGGACGCACGACATGCGTGAGACGATAGATCAGAGCGATACGAGATGAGCAGCTCTGCGCAGAGTGGTTAACGGTCCAGGGCGAACCCTTGGGTAAGGTATCAAATGAATATGTCCAGGTGCAGTCTGGAATATGTTTCCTGTACTCTGTAAGTCTCTGGATATACTGATTGACTTTACACACGTTCATCAAGACGAAAACTGGGTGGCCCACTTCTGCATTTGGTGGAGTCCAAGGTTCCACTCGAGGCCTGCAGGTGTCAATAGTGGCTTGCCACTCTGTGGCTGAGCTCCATCTTCCATCACTCGGGCTCAGCTGCTGATACTCTGACATGGAGTTGCACTTCTTCATTACTTCAACGCCACTGGTCCACTGCCTGTCTGTTTGCAAGCACTATCTCCATGTCAAAGCCCCAGAATACGCGTCCACGTAGAAGACGCGTGTTTCCGGACCAAATCCCCGAGCTCTTCAGTCTACGCTTGCTGGGCCCTCTGCATGAGAACCACCAGTGATATGACGCCGCGCCCTCTGCTGAGCTGTCCGAAACTCCACATGGACGAACAACTCAACCAAATTGAGGCGTTGAAGAGCACACTGAAGACCGCCACTTGGTGACCCACAAAGCCAAAAATGCCTTTTGCGATGACTAGAGAATGTGGTTTAATACCGCCGGCCAGCACTCCATGAACTGTATAAACCGCCCACAAAACACCACCCAACGAAATCACTCACAACCTACGGTACAGTGTACATGCGAATATATTCCATTGACACGCTACACATCAATATACAAATTGATAATCGCACACCTAAATTCCACTGGGACGCAATCGAAATGGCGACCTCGGCCGAGCTGCGCGAGCAAGTTCAACAATTCCAGCTCCAAATAACCCATTTCGGGCATCCTTTATCGACGCTTTCCGCAAAGATCGCCGCTCTTGCAACCTCCAGCACTGAAGAGTCGTCCGCCCAAATCCGTGCCGCTCTAGAGACAACAAAATCACTCCTCTCATTCATTCATGCTACACCGATCGCTGCAACACCGAGAATAAATGGCGAGCTTCTCTCACACTTGGCACAACTCTTTGGACTTTTTGCTGTTGCTGAAGGGGTTTCGGCAGCCCTTGCTACAGACTGCGACCCATTGATCCGGGAGTTGGATGAGTTTGAAGAGGAAAATGGAATCCCGATGTCGGATGTGTTGGAGCAGTTAAAAGAGCATGCGCAGAAGAGTATCAATCACCTAGCGGAGCGGGTGAAGGAGTTGAAATCACAAAAGTTATCAGTCGAAAACGAAGCCGAGTCGAAGCTGGAGAAGAAGAAGGAAATGGAGGCGCAACTTACAGAGTTGACTGAGAGTGTGGCCCAAATGTATCGGCAGGTTGAGTCGCTGGGAGTTGAGAAGACGGCGTTGGAACAAAAAGCATTGAGGTTGAAGAGACGGAAATCTCATGGTGTAGGTTTTCATGAGGACTTGATAAGAACTGATGGCTGACACTCACAGGGACAAATGGCGAACAGTTTCTTCGCCGCTTTCGCGCCTGCCCTCGTCCCTCTCGCCGGTAATAGCGGTGCGGTCACCATGTACGCCTCTCCCGATTCATTCTGTTCCGTCGTAAGGCTGATTCGGCCGTCGGTCCACAGCGTCACCCAAGATCAAATCCACACGCTCACCGACCGAATCCGTGAACTCCAAGAACAAATATCCGCAGTCGCTTCGTCTTCCCTCGAAGAATCTATTGAGCAATGCATGGATGAGCATTTCCGGCTCCAGGGGATCGCCCTCGCTATGGTTGTTGCATTAGAGGAACTCGAGGCAGATCAAGAATTCATCAACAATACGTGTCTACTTCTGACGGCGCTCGACGATGAGATGGAGTCGATGAGGAGAGATCGAGTTAAAATAAGGGAAGTAGTGATAGATTTGAAAGGACGATTAGAGGCGGATGCGAAAAAGGCGGAGAGATGTAAGCACGAACTAGCGCAGACGCTGGTCGCTGCGAGTAGGATGGAGTATGGGGGTGCTAAGGAGTACGTGATTTCTCCAATCCGTACCGCATTGAAATTGCTTGAGGGTATTCCCGAGTCTGGGGGTGCACAAGAGGTTTTAGCAGTATTGACGCCTGAATGTTGAAGGAGCGCAGAAAGTCCGTTGACAGAGTTGTTATACCATTCTATCACTTGTATATATACACAGGGGAAGACTTCAAGTTGGGCATTTTTCATCCTGGCGCGCAACTGGTGGATTGCGTTCCAGTATCCACTTATCTATGAAGCGAAACTTGAACGTCACACCATTTACCGCATTCCAAAGCAACTGATATCATATTCTACGTAGTCTCAGCTATCTACTTCATCACAACTTCGTATCGTTCACAAAGCGTTTCTCATCCACTTACTTGGCCTGTGCCTTCGCCTTCTCCACCATCCGTTTTGTAACCTCCACGACATGCGCCTCATTCCAGATCCCTAACAAACTTTCCAACTTCAACACCTCATCAACCCACTTTTGCCAGGTTTCAATTCCCTTCAACTCCCCTACGAACTCTTCAGGGATCAACCCATGCTCCTTCTTCGCCAGAGCATAATACCTCACCACAAAGCTTGCGGTGTTGACCTCAGCGAGTGTTGGTTTTTTCGATCCGCCAAAGAATGGTGCTGCATCTGACAACAGCGGGGCAATGTCGTTTTTGATCGTTGCAACGATTTTAGAGGCATTAGCGCGCTTCTCTTCTTCAGAGGAGGCAATATAGAGGCCGCGCGCCGGGCCAACGATTTTGGAGACAAAAGTATCGACAAAAATGTTGATGCGGGCTCGAAGAAGGGCCGCTTCGGGGGTGCCAGTATTCGGGGCAAGGTGGGATGGGAAAGCGTCGGCTGTGGAGATTCAAGTCAGCGGTTGGATCGGAAAAAAGTCGATTGGCAAGGGCGAGAAACACACCAAGGAATTGGGTGATGATCCCGCTCTCAATGATAACCTCATCCCCGTATTTCAATGCAGGAACCAACCCACGTGGGTTCACTTCCTTGAGATACCATTCCTCCCGCGGCTTATCAAGGTCAATGATGACTTCCTCGAACTCGAGACCAAGTTCGGCAAGCGCAATGTGTGCGCGGTTTGCCCAAGGGCAGCGGTGGCTGGTGTAACTGTCGCGGCCAAAAAGTATTAGTTACGCTGACATCCTCATACGCTGGATTAAAAACCCATAGCTCTACGGAGCTCATGGATACAATGGTTTGAACATACAGGGTAAACTTCTTGGATGCCATTCTGTGTAAAAAGGATATGAAGCAGAAAAGGATGGAGAGCGAGAAAATGAATCTGGCGGGGTAATCGTAGACCTAACGGGGTTCAAATAGAGCAGAGGGGATGGAGCGGTGTTGAGTCGTTCTTGAAGATGGAGGTAGTTGGGGATGGAGCTCTCCAGGTGCTTAAGTACTGGCGGGTCAATGACGTGCTTCGTCACAGGTGTGTGATTATAGCTGCTGAGAAATCCACACGGAGGATTGCCCCACCTTCGAGCCATATCCAGCAACTGCATCGTGACAGTATCTCTGAGCAGGTCCCTAGCGAGTAAGAAGGGTTTCTACGACTCTCGGGCGGAGTTGGCGACTATAATACGAGAATCTCGTATCTGTGTAGTCGAACTTGGGATGGGTTAGTTGAGGTGGTAGGATCACGTGAGTTTCTGATGGATTACACTCGCCATCATCATCGAGTCCACAATTCACCATGATATGAACCGCTGGAAACAAGTTCGTATTGCTATTACAAACGAGAATACAACCATTATCTATCATCTACGACGCCATCCAAACTACGCCTTCGGCCCTCCACGTTCGCCATATCTATTCCAATCTCTGGTATATCCCCCACTTTACCAAGGCTGCCACAATCACAGCTCTACCCCCACCCAACTTTCCCAGGCCCCATGCTCCAGCTTACACTCTAACCTTAAAAATCACTCTCATCAAAGTCCTCACTCTCCGCCTCACTCGCCACTTCCTCGCTCTCTTCTTCACTTGAATCCTTATCAATCTTGTAATTCACCTTTTTACTTGCCGCCGTTCTACCTCTCGCTGCACGCGCTGGAGGAGCTGCTGAAACTGCTTTCTTCGGCTTAGGCTCATCGCCCATGCTCATGTCCTCATCATCGGAAATAACCGCCTTTTTCGATGGTGCTGCTTTCTTTCCTGGAGCAGACTTCTTCGTTGCCACTTTCTTGGTATGCGGAGTGTCAAGGTCAGAATCGAGATCCATCTCATCTTCATCGACTACTTTCTTCTTCTTCACAGGAGCAGCCTTCTTCGCAAGTGCAGACTTCTTGACTGGAACAAGCGGCACATCGTCGTCCTCGTCCTCCGAATCTGTGATGGATATGCTCTCTTTCTTTTTCTTCGCAGCCACAGGAGCCGGTTTTGCAGCAGCCTTTTTCGCAGCAGCGGCCTTGGCGAGTGGTTTCTTGATGGGCGGTTCATCGACATCACTATCCTCCTCTTCCGAATCTGCAAGAACTGTCTTCTTCTTTCTCGGAGCAGCTTGTTTCACCGGGGCTTTGGCCGTTGCTGAGGATGAGGCTGATTTCTTGCTGGCTTTGATGAGTGGCCGGACGGAAGCGACACTCTCATCTCCAACAGATTTCACCAACCCGCCCAGATCACCCAAATCATCGGCTGCATCAGACTCGTCAAAGTCGTAGATATCTTTCTGAGCTTTCGATGCCTTAGTGGCTGCAGCTCGAGCCGTCTTGGAAGTGGTGGATGATTTCTTCGCAGGTTTCGACGTTGTGGACGCTTGTAGCCAGACATCAGAGTCATCGTCGTCATCAGCGGCGGCGGCGGGTTTATCAGCAGACGAGGACGCATCAACTGAGGGCCTGTCATCAGCGGTCATATAACTATCACCGTCATCATCGAAAATTGGTGGAGGTTTTGATGTGGCATTTTTCGCTGGAGGAGGCTTGGAAGTTAGTAAATCGAAATCATCATCACTCAACTCTTCCTTTGGTGGTGGTTTTGACGCAGGCTTAGCAGCTGGTTTAGCGGCAACTGGTGCGCTTCTGCCGATCTGGTCAAGATCATCGTCCGACAATCCATCAACAATTACTGGCTTTTTCGTCGCATTTCTCTGCGTCGTCTTTTTCGTCGCCGGGCTCGCTGGTGCAAAAGGTAGCAACGTTTGCTTCTCATTCTTCTTTGCCGGGGCCTTCTTCTTCTTTGCGGCGACTTCAAAGTCGCTATCGTCGTCATTCAACTTCCTTCCCTTGCCCTTAGCCCCACGCGCACCAGCTTTTTTCTTGGGCAGATTCTTCTCGCGGCGCTCGTCTTCCTCAAGGGCGCGGTGCCATTCTTCAAGGAAGGTGTCGAGATCGACAAGCCAGAGATCTTTCGGGGATTTCTTCTGCAGCTCGTCGATTTCGTGTTCTTTGTCGGCGACTTGCTTCATGAGGCGCTCGGCTTTTTCTTTGGTAAGAGTACCAATAGACATCTATCAACGCGTGTTATGGCCATGAACTTCGCATACGATGGTAAAATGATGCATACCTTGAGAAGATAGTCGTATCCGGAAACCGAAGCCTCACCTTCAGCCTCAACTTCCTCATCCTCCTCCACGGTCGGTTCCACCTCCCCGGCCATTTCTGCCTCCTTCTTCTTACTGTAAGTTGGGAAGTTATTTTTCTTCAAATCCTGCGCCACGAGCTTACTAGGCCTGTTGCTCAGGATAAGCTTTCCTTCCACCACCATCTTGATGAATCTTGCTTGATGTGAAAGTTTCTCGAGCTCCGCGTTCAGGTCAACCAATAGCCTATCCTTCCGCATCTGATAGTATCGCAACCGGAGAAGATAAAACTCCTCCAAGATTTCTTCAACGCTTGTATAACGCTTAATCCTCCCCTCGGGATCAAATGCAACCAAATTTGTTGTCGTGATCGTGGAAGTGAGCTTGAACCGATTCTCCAATCCTTCTGCAAGTGCTTCCTGCATATCCTTCTCAGAGTTGAGGGTAATGATGAAATGCACCTTGGTAGGGGAGTTGTAATCGACGTAATCCTTAATCCACGATGGCGTCTTCTCGGCTTTGATAATGTCCTCGAGCTTTTCTTTGAACTGTTGCGTCCACATTCTGATTGGCAGCTCAGTAACCTCAACCGTCAACGCATCAATCTGTCTTATCGTGCCCGTGAATTTAAACTTGTGTTCGGAGAGACGCTCCATTTGTCCAGTCCAACCACGGAACCAAGGACTCATTGGCTCAACCTCCTCACCCTTCAGGAGTCGTCTGATGTTGGCGACGATGTCTTCTGGGTTATAGGATGGGATGCTGGTACTCCACCCGGTACCGATACCATCTGCGCCGTTCACCAAGATCATGGGTACCACTGGGCAGTACCACTTTGGTTCGATACGCATACCATCGTCATCGTTGTATTCCAGAAGACGATCATCCTGCTCTGGAATCACTTTCCGAGTAAATGGTGACAGCGACGTGAAAATGTAACGAGCGCTGGCAGCATCCTTACCACCCGAAATACGAGAACCAAAGTTACCGGACGGCTCCAAAAGATTGACGTTGTTCGCACCAACAAAGATTTGTGCCATGTTTGTGATTGTGCCTTGAAGCGACGCTTCACCATGTAGGTATCCCGTATGTTCCGAAACGTAACCAGACAATTGCGCAACCTTGAGCTCAGTCTTCAAGTTCTTTTTGAACGCAGCATAGATGATCTTCCTTTGACCTGGCTTGAGTCCGTCGACAACCGATGGGATAGAACGCGCGCAATCAGCGATGGAGAAAAGAATCAACTCTTTATTCACGAACTCGGTGTACTTGATCCGGTCGACAGTATGATCGATGTAAGTTCCAGGAACGTATTGACGTAACCATTCCTTCCGCTCGTCGGCTTTCGTCTTCGCGAACGCCAGCTCAATAAGCTTTCGCCCGTCTGGATCCATGGTGTCGAACTCCTTAAGGTGTTTATCGAGGTCACTGAAATACACCTTGGCATCTTCTCCATCTGAGGTACCCAGACCCTTGAAGTACTTGTGTTTCCAACCAGATCCGGCACGGACATGTTCTTTCCAGTATTCGTATTCCGGCATGGTGAAGAAGGTCACCGCTTGACTCGGTTTTTTGATGTTGCCTTTGTAAACCTTCACGATCGGCGTGATGAACTCAATCAAGAAGTTCGGGATCCGAAGCAAACTGGGGAATGAAGTTTCGAAAAAGTTGATGAGCAGACCCTTGATATGAGAACCATCATGATCCTGATCGGTCATGATCATGATGTGTCCGTAGCGGAGCTCCTTCGTCGACGTGTACTCCTTCTTGTGTTGCAATCCCAAAATCTGCTTGATTGCCGTGATCTCTGCATTCTTCATGATCTGATCATGCGATGCATCACGGACGTTCAGCACCTTACCACGAAGAGGGAAAACACCGAATCGATCACGACCGTTGATTGCGGAGATACCAGCCAGAGCAAGACCCATGGCTGAAAGACCTTCTGTCAAGATAAGTGTACATAGATGTCCATTTTTAGTACCAGCAAGATTGGCATCTGTGAGATTCGCGTTGTGAATTCTTGAGCGGCGTCCGGAACCGTCGGTTCTCTTTGCTGCCTTGTCGGCCTTCACAGTGGCGGATTCCAGGATGTTCGTAACGACCTGAGACTTCAACACCTTCTTGATAAAGTCTTCCGGGAGCTCGCACTTGCTTCCAAAATTCGCAGGTCGCGAGACTAGCCGAATCTTGGACTGGGAGTCGAACTCAGGGTTCACAATCTTTGCGTTGACGAAGAGGAAGAGATGGTTCTTGATCTGCGCGGGTCCAACCTTGGCAGCCTTGTTTTTCTTCTTGACAACTTCATTGATCTTAGTGACCAACTGATTTGCGATGTAATCGACGTGAGTTCCACCAGATGTTGTCGCAATGTTGTTGACAAAAGATATCTGCTGAGCGGTGCCGTTGCTACAAGCGAAACCAATTTCCCAGTATTCATTAATAGAGGAAAAGACGAGTTCCATCTTCTTCTCGGCTTCGTCTTCAAGTTTGTGAAGTGCTTTGATGTACATTTCACAATACTGTTTGAAGTTCCTGGGTTTCTTGATAAGATCCCCATTCCAGTACGTCTTGGTACCAAGGGTCGCTGTGGTTGATGTTAGCTTTTCCGAGGTATACAATAGAGGGATTCGAATACTGCATACCGGACATATCAACGACACGACGGTGGACAAATGCCTCAAAATCTTCATCCATTTCCGGAATCTTGAAACGTGCCAGATCAGGTTTCCAAGTGACCTTTGTATATTGTTCACCCTTTGCGGTAGTGATCTTCGGCTTGTCGAACTCGGACATATTGTTCCGCCAAGTCTGCCGATAACGATGTTTGTTGTCCTGCGTCTCGATGGAAAACTCCGTGGAGAAGATGTTCGCAATTTTGGCACCGACACCATTGCGACCACCAGTGATCTTCTTCATCTCGTCATCGAAATTTGAAGACGCCATGAGCTCACCGAAGACCAGCTGGGGATTGTACATGTCCATATCATCATCCATCTTGATCGGAATACCTGGACCGTTGTTGCAGATGGAGATGACATTTTCCTTGCGGTCAAAGGTGACCTTGAGCCATGTCATTTTATCCGAATGCTTGACTTTATTGTCGGCAGCGTTGACAAGGACCTCGTCTATACATTTGTAGAGTACGGGAATGTGAGAGAAGTTCTTGAGTTGCATTTCGCCCTCATTGTCGATAACCCAAAGCGGCTTATCTCCTTCTGTCGGGTTCATGGAGCCAGCATGAGTGTCCGGACGTTGGAGAATGAACTCTCGGAGATTCAACTGTATGCTATGGTGAGCCAATTTTGCACATATGACCACAGGGGTATCGGCAATGTCCACATACAGTCTTATACTTCTCCTGAATCTCGTAGTCTTCAACCGGTCTGTTTTCATCCTCGTCCTCGTCCTCGTCGGCCTCATTTTTCTTGCTCTTCAACGACTTTGCCGCCGCCTTCTTCTTGCCCGCAGCTGCAGTGACCTTCTGTCGCTTGTTCGCGGGTGGTGTCCCATCGAGGGTTACATCGGCATCCAGATCGTCGTCGCTGTCCGGAACGGCACGTTTCTTCGGTTTCGCGACGGCTTTCTTGGGTGCGGTCTTTTTGGGCTTTACAGGCTGAAGTAATAAAAGGGTCAGTTAATTGATCATGGAATACGTGGTCAGGCACGGTCAGGGAGGTAAATTAATGAGCAATAGGAGTGGTGAATGGAGAGAAATTACTTCAAAAACACTCGACGCATCACTATCACCGCCGAAATCCGACCCAGATTCTGACATGATTTCGTTACAAGCTACTTCCGAGTATCCGCGTCGTTGTATGGAAATAGCACTCGCGATGCTTATAGCGGCAGCGGGACGTGTCTGTCTTGTAACTGGCAGCGGTGGTCTGTGTCGGCAATGAGAACGAGTGATGGTCGTTAGGGCACCAGTTGATGGTTCCGCGGCGTGGAACTGAGAGTGTTGGGTTGCTGTCGGGGTCGCTGTTGGTTAGTATATGTCCGTTGAACAAAGGGCCGCTGGGGAGTGCGGTGGTGTGCCGTGTTCGCAGGGAGCCGTGAGGAATGGTGATGGTGGAAGGAGGTGGACGTGTTGGTGTTTGTTTTGCAGGGATGAGCGCGTCGCGGTAAATGAGAGTCACGTGACTTGACACGCGGACCATCGGACGTCTTGTTCTGACCTCTTGCAACCAGGTACGCGTACCGATACCGGCACATTTCATGTTCGCATCCACCGTATAACATCTCAAACAACAAAAATGAACACATGGGGACTGTATGACTCACCGAGATGTTCAGGAGCGCCCCATCTCATTCCCCGGGCTCCTCTCCATCCCCGGCGAAGCAGCCCACCATGCCCCAGTCTTGCCCACATATCCTAACCCGCAGTGCAGCAATCCGTCTCCTCCAGTTGATGTGGAGTGCCCCAACATAGACCGAGTCTGTGTCAGCACTGGTGAAGACGTATCGGCGAGTGTCGATGGAGGAAGTGGCGGGATCACAGTTGCGGGAATGGAACAAACAACCCAAACTCGGACATGCGGTACCAGTAGATCGCAGAGTTTGTTAGCGTCGAGTGGGTCTCTATGACTGCGAGAACAGTAAACACCCTGGTGGGGTTCATATACTGGGGTCGGCAGGACAGCCTGTGAGTGTACAAGATGAATGTACAAGATGTATTAGTATGGGTTTCAAGTGTGTTGTTTGGTGCGTTCTTTATTCGTTACAGGCCCAGTAAAATTACATTCCAAGCATGCTGATTGTCCGCCCACGAGCCATTGTGGTCAACCAGGGGGTCCCTGGGTCGATAGCCGGAGCGGGGAGTGAGATCGGTAGTGTCAGGAATTTGGACTATGGTCACTGGTCTCCGAACCTGAGTGATGCGCAATGCCCGAGTGAGACAGCGTGGTCAGATCGGAGAACTCCCCAGCCACATTCATGCAACATTCTCACGTGACGCGGCGGTGCAATGCGGCTGACACAGCCTCTCCCACACCAGACCACAACCCGCGTCCTGGAACTTTCGTCCTCCCGCACGCGCACCCGCAGCACCACCGACCGACCAACCGCACATCACGACCCCAAACTTGCCCGCTGCCGCCGTCTCCCCCGGCCACTCAGCTCCACCTCCACCACCGTTTCCTTCTCCTCCCTCCGTTGCACTTCTTCCACCATCGCATCGAGCTTGGTCGCCGGCCCACGCGCAAGACACGTCCATCCCTGTCGACATCACCTCGACTTTCCGTCATTGAAAATCGTTGACGCGCTATCAACGCTCGGCAGTGAAAAGAATAGCGTATTGTGCGCTATGCCTGGTAATCCTCTCCCTCGACCATAGCTCCCACAACTGATTAGGATTCCACAAACAGTGTCGGACACAGTAGCTTCCTCGACATCCGCGAAATCTCCAGCAACCAAAGAGGCCCAGAACGACATTGTGAAAGATACCACTGCTGTCCAGAGGACCTCACCGGGGGACTCAACCAGCGCTGACGGAAACGATATAAATACCACCGCCACGTCGTCTTCATCAGCAGGAAAGAGGAAACGGAGAGAATCATTGCCTGGGAAAATGAAGGCGGTGAATGGTGTCACCAATGAGGAACGGGGCGCGAAAGTCAGCAAGGAAGAAATGATTAAGAGACGGAAAGAGGCGGTGGGAAGCATTTCAAAGGAAATGATAGCAGTCATGAAAGAGTACGTGGCCGTATCCTTGTGGAAAGGGTTTGCAGGAGACGTAACGATAGAGTCTGTGGGGTTTGATAGGCAGGAAGAAATTGGCTGACCATGATCGTTCTAGATACGATTCCACGCCTTCTGTCCTGTCGTATCCACTATCAACGCTCTCGAAGACATCCTCGGGAATTGGTGCCACAGGAAGCCCACCATCAAAGCGAAAAAAGCTGTCAGAGTCGATCCCGGACACAATTGAAGGACGCCTGCAAGGCCGAACTTACGTATCCCTCAGTGCACTAATGCAAGATGTTGCCGTTGTTTGCCAGGCCATCAAAGCCGAGGCGATTACCCAACGTGGCCCCGACAGTATAACAGATTCAATACCTTCAACTGATGTAACGATTGCGCGTATTGTTTGTTTTGAAAGGATGGTGAAGGATCTCATCACGAGGCAACGGAAGAGGGAAGCAGATTCACTCGATTTTGTTGAAGAGCTGATCCATGAAGAAGAAGCGGATGACAAAGATGAGTCAGGTAACTCAAGTGGGAAGGTTGCCTTGACGGTTATGGGGCAGTATGGGCCGTTGTTTTCCTCGTTACAGAAACCGCAACAACTGGGTTTGCCACGAGCTTCAGCAACTTCGTCGGATGCAAGTTCGACAGCCACTTCCCCAAGGTCGGCTACATCAGCTGCTACGTCGGTACCAGATGGTCCTGCTAAGGATGTGGAAGAAGTTGAAGTTGAAGTACCGTTTTTGGGTACGAGTTTGCCGCCCCTAGTCTCTACTGTGGACGCTATGCCAGCAAACGCCGACAAAGGAAAATCTACCAGCAAAGACATAAAGTCCTTGACAATTGGCGAATCTTTCCCGCCACCATCGACTGCGCTGCCTTTGGTCCCGATGAAATTCGATAAGCCGACAATTGGAGTTAAATGGGGCGGTGAAATTGGCATTGGAGGCATCAACAGCAATGCCTCAATTGATGTGAAGAGTGAGCCTGCCAGCCACTGGCTTATGTACACTAATATCCCCCGGCCGGGGACATCCAGAGTCGGCGTCGATCCGTTTAGGAAGGGTATTGGATTGGATTCGCACTTTGTGGCTACATTCAGTTCGTTCGCTCCGACAAGAGACGAGTCTCTCGCCAAAGTCCCTGCATCTGTCACAAACAACATATGGTGGGTGAGACGTGGGGAAAAGGTGTTCAGGAAGTTGTTTGAAGATGATCCAGCTTTGAAGAACATGTTCCCTGAACGCCAGGAAGCTAAAACTACCACCGTTGTTGTTGGGAAAGGGAATCCAACCCCTATCAAAGAGATTGTTGAGATTGATGAGAAAGAACTTGAGGCTGCAATTGCAGAGATTGATGGGGAGATTCCAATTGATGAAGCCTTGTTGAATCTGGACATTAACCAGCAGGTTCCAACTGATCCAGCCTCCGCCGTCCTTACTGAAATCTCGTCACTACTTGGCACCCTTCAGAGCCAACAATATGCGCGTTTTGCTTCAGGCCTTCCGACCGCTCCTCCTCCAACCACACCCACCGATCCCGAACTCGAAACCTACAGAACTCTGACAATGCGTCTCTCTCATCTTATCTCCACACTTCCCCCTCATATCATTGCAACTATTGATGGGAACCCGGATTCTGCCCTCAACCTCTCCAAATTGCTCCCGCTCAGCGAAGGCTCCGCCATTTACAATGGCACTCTCCCGACCGATGACACATCTAAAATTCAACCCCCTGCTACGATCCGCGACGCCGCCATGAATGCCATGAATGCTGCGGCTGGGATGTCGCCTGTCTCCGCCACAGCCCCAGTGGCCCCTATGCTCCAACCACCCCGTCAATCCACCCCAATGCGCCCACAGTCTCATTCCCCAGTCCCCCAATATCATCAGACGTACCCGGTGCAACAAGGTTACGCATCACCCGTCGCACCCCAAGCAACTATGGGATACCATTCTCCTTTACCACCAGCTCCGAGAATCCCAACACCGGGGACACCACAACAACATCAAGTTTACCATCATTCTCCGGTGACTCCGGCAGCGCAACATCTCCCCCCAGGCCCTGGGTACGGATACTCCCCAGCCCCACCTGTACCGCAGCAAGTTACAACACCACAACACTACCCACAGCAGCCACAGATGGGATACCCGGTTAATCCGGATCAACAACGCGCCATTCAATTGCAACAACAACAATTAGCACAGGCTCAAGTTGTTTTGCAACAGCAGCAGCAGCAGCAAGCCATGATGATGCAACAGCAACCAAGACCAGCTTATGTCCCACCTGCTCCGCAAGGCTATGCCACACCCCGACCACAACCGCCGATGGGGGGCCCGGTGGGATATTCTACACCTCAAGCATATCCACCGCAGCCCCAAATGCCACAGACAGTACCTCCGCGACCGAGGGGCAATGTACCCCCGCCACAAGGGTTAGCGGCGGTGGGTGTGGGTGGGATGGGCCAGGCTGGGTACACGAATACCCCTGGGAGGTATAGTACGAGGAAGAGGTGAGATCAGGGGAGGGATTAGAGAATACAGATGAATGCGAGGTATAGACCATGAGGAGTATATGGGGTTACCGAAGGAGTAGAAGGATGGACGAGGAGCTGTGCATGTCATTATGTTTCGACTTTCGGGTTTTCTTTGCTGCTTTTATATTGCTTGGTCGTTGAAAGGTAGAGTGGTTCTCTGTCTCTAGTATGCTTTCCAAGCCTACCCATCGTTGTTTTGGATTTTTAACGTGTATTGGGTAAATTAGTTGCAGTGGATGGGTTTATTGATTCTTTTTTTTTTTCATCTTTTAAGTTCTTTTTTTGCTTTGTTTTATTTATTAGTTCATCCTCGTGCGATTGACTTTCATTTTGTCATGGAACATGGTTGAACGGAATGGGAGCATGCGGAATCCTATTATAATTTATCTGAGGT
Organism: Ascodesmis nigricans; assembly: GCA_004786065.1. Taxonomy (NCBI): domain Eukaryota; kingdom Fungi; phylum Ascomycota; class Pezizomycetes; order Pezizales; family Ascodesmidaceae; genus Ascodesmis; species Ascodesmis nigricans. The sequence goes on from ML220113.1 coordinate 647,335, forward strand.
ATAAAGCCATTGGATTTGTTTCGTCTTTCAATCCTAGTGTGAACTAGGGGCACGAACTCGACGATCCAGTGAATCTCGAAAGTCTGGCACTTTCTACCCCACACTCGTGCCTTGTCACAGATAGATTCTCTCTGTACTGAGCCGTGTTAGAGCAGTGAGGCTGTAAAAGATGGGACTACAATGGCGAATCCAATTAAGATCACCGGACATGTATAATTCCAGTTTCTCAGGCTCGGCAAGGATCATTGAAGAATGCGATTACTGCACACATGACTGCCAAACATTGAGGAGCAGCAGTCCGACATGAACTCAGAATAAAGCATGGTCCATGGGGGGCCTTATAGCCTCTAAATTTTCCAGATATCATGACGATCTTTCCGATTTATATCCGCTCACGGTCGGTACTCATAAGATGGCGAAGGTTTTCAAGCGGCCTCAAAACATATCTTGAAGGACAATGAGGTTATCTCCAGGATTTTTGAGTGAGGTCGAGTGACACACCTGCTGTCACCCTGACAACCGCACAAGAGCCCGCTACTGCACAGTAGTGCACCACGACGTGTCTGCTCCCTGCATCACCAGCACACGCCCAGAGCAGCTTCTCCACCGCGTTTACAAGCATCTTTATTACTTTTTGCAGCCTTTCGACACCGCCAAGGGATTCTGCTTCGGAACCTTTCTGTGGTTGTTCCGGCTGTTGTTGTTGAGCTCGGAAGCTTCAATTCCAACATCACATATCAACCACAGCCACGATGGCCTTCTCATCGGCTCCCCAACAGCTCGTTGTCGTCGACTTCAGTTGATGCATACTTACCATTAATTGCACAGGATAAGATGCACTCTCCCTCTCGCAAGCATTGGTGGTACAAGGCTCAAGTAAAATACAGAGGTGCTGACGTAACGCTTTCCAGAGCTATCCACTATCATAGCTGGACTCTATCCTTAGCTCCCTCAAGATGCAGCACTCCAAGCTCCAGACGCAGAATGAAAAGACTGTAAGGGCGGGTGTGAAATGGAGGCACAGTTGGAGTCGGTAGAAGACGGATTGCGAATTGAGGCAGAGAAGAAGCCTGTCGAAAATGCGGCGCGGAGGACTTTAGTCGGAACCGATGAAGAGGGCGGGGATTTGGGGACTACGGAACCGGTGCAAACCGTGGGGACTATGTGAAAAGATTGCCTTACATGTATCTTTGTTGGGGTTGCTCGGATTGCTGTTTTGAGGTCTCCCACAATGCAGACCCGACAAAGCAGATATCTGTGGTTATGGGCTCAGGGTCGCAGGACTATGGAATTGCAAGCAGGAGCGGGGTGGATGTGACACCGCGATGGGCGGTTTTTTTTTTTTTTTGTTCTCGGGTGTGAAGAGATGCCATAGACGCGTGGGGCACGTTACAGTCTCTGTATTTCCTGGTACATGTTCAGCTTCCCCATAATGCATGTATCAGGAGAGATATAGATAACATAACGATCGCCTGAAAACGGTGGTTGGAGATCTGTAAGATTGAGATGACCCAGCTCTATGATGTTTCACGAGGCATCTCTCTCTCGCACGGACATGTTCGTCAACAGGAACCTGTGCAACAATTGTGGATGGAGAATCTTCCTTCCTAGTGGCAGTAGATATCTAGCGGTGAGAGATTTTATCGCGATCCGAGATAATCGGCCTAGCTAACTAGATCTACCAAGGTGCTGTAGTTAAAGCTCCATAGCCCACACGCTGGCTCCTCTGACCCTACGTGAACGTGAACTTTCCTGTGAGGGGGATCAAACGCCTCCGGTGCTCGCTGCCCATAGCTCCCTCTCCTCCCATCCCATCACGCTGCTCGCTGTCCATTGCTTCCTCTTCATCTTCTCCCTCTTCTCCTCCCTCATCACCCCCCATCTCCAAGCTCCCCTTGAGCTCTCTCCATCCGTTCCAGACATCTACCGCTGATCCTGCGCTGTTGCTGCCGGGGGCGTCATGCTGTTGCCAACCGACCACCCGGCTTGTTGGACCGTTGGCTAGCATCACCCCTGAACAAAAAAGTTGCTCAGAAAGCCTTCCCCCCCGACCCGCCACGGAGCTCCCAACTCCCATCACAAGTACTGGTACCGGCACGCCAGTCAAGAACCCCATCTGGGAACCGTCTCCTCTTCTCGCTCCCACTTCTATCTTTTCCCGCTCTCCCTCCTCCCCACTCTTGTCCTCCGTCGTCACCGAGGCTTTCCTTGGATCCGCGCCATTGTGCCGTAGGGAGCCTTTCGAGTCCCACCCAGGCTTCTGCCGGCCATCCTGCTCGCTCGCTCCTTTCGTGCGGTTGCTCCTGAACTCCTCCTCTCGAACCCTCTAAACCGTACGCCTCCTTCATCTCTCCTGCTTCCCCAGCAAAAGAGTTGAGCACAGACTAACCCACCACTGCTCGGACCTACAGGCTATTTCATCCGCGCTCGTGTCATCTTCCCGGGCATCCGCGGACTCGCCTCTTCTCGAAACCCCCCCCCCCCCCCCCCCCCCCCCCCCCCCCCCCCAATCGTCAGTCTATTGGTTGTCCGAGTGTGGAGAAATCCTGCCGATAGCTCTTCATCTCCAGGAATTGCATTGACCTGAACGATCGACACCCAACCGAGCACCGGGCCTCTTTTCTTGACCGCAACGTCATCCACCGGTGCTGTTGCTGCCATCCAAGGGCGCCCAACATGCAGCTACCAATCCTCCCTCAGTTTCTCCTCACAAAGAGGCCTCCCCCGCAATGGGATCCATTTACCCCCGGTTTCAAACGCCTCTCCAAGAGCGCATGCACACATCCAATCCACACGATTGTTATCATCGCTATCCTCGCCTCGACCAGTTATGTTTCCATGCTTGAGCATAGTCTCTTCGGCAAGGGTTTCAGCGTATTCAACTATGGTGGTGCTCACAAGCGGGCGGATGTGATGGAAGGAAAGGTTGAGCTTGCCCTTGGCCAAGAAACTGGATGGAAGTGGGAGGAAAATGTAGCAGGCAAGGTCTCTGGTGCTCAGAATATGGTTCTTGTGTCTCTTCAATTCCCTGAACCCACGTTGGGGAATTCTTCCCCAGTCTTCCCCGAAGTTTCAGCTCAAGAGCTTCCCTCCGAAGATTCCACCACCAGGGTTTACTCGGTTCCCCAAGATGAGCTCCCTGGATTTCTTGCCAGCGTCCAGGCAGTCGACAGCGATGAACCGAAGCGCCAATGGGTTATGCAGATAGGGGACCTCCGTCAAGGGCGAAATACAGGACTTGCTGCGCGCATTACCGACGCAGCGTCTAATGTGTGGAAATTGGTGCAGGTCAGAAAAGCCCTCATCCGCCGGTTTTCCGAAAAATTACTGACGAAGGCATTAGAATGCGGAGACACTTGACATTGTCATCATGGTACTTGGGTACCTCTCCATGCACCTCACATTTGTTTCGCTCTTCGTATCCATGCGTAAACTCGGATCCAAGGTTTGGCTCGGAGCGACTGTGCTTATCTCGTCAACCTTTGCCTTCCTCTTCGCTTCTGTTGTTACACACAGACTGGGAGTTCCTATCAACATGGTTTTGCTTTCGGAAGGCTTGCCGTTTTTGGTCGTCACCATTGGTTTCGAGAAACCCATCATTCTCACTCGGGCTGTGCTTGACGCATCAGTTAACCAGCGCAAGAAGGGATCTGGTAGCTCTTTCACTCAATCCGCCGTTGTCGCGGCTGTTCAGGAAGTGGGCTTCCAGATCGTCCGGGACTACGTCATCGAAATTGCGATCCTCGCCATTGGAGCTGCATCGGGAGTACAAGGAGGTCTTCGTCAATTCTGCTTCCTCGCAGGCTGGATCTTGACATTTGACTGCATCTTGTTGTTTACTTTCTACACTGCCATCTTGAGCGTGAAGCTCGAGATTAATCGCATCAAGAGGCATGTTGCCCTCCGCAAGGCCCTCGAAGAGGACGGTGTAAGCCGTCGCGTTGCTGAGAATGTTGCTCGCGCAAATGAATGGCCTCGCAGCCCGATCGCCAGCAACGACAACGGCGACGGCTCTGAGTCTGAGGGTGACTCTGAAGGAACTGCTGTGTTTGGCAAAAAGGTCAAAGACTCCTCCATCGTCAGGTTCAAAGTTCTCATGATTACTGGATTCTTTGCTGTCAACATAGCCAATCTCCTTCGCTTGCCTTTCATGGAATCGTCCAGCTCGGGTCTCATTGCCAATGTTGGTCAACCTGCACCACAACTCGATATCTACACTTTCGCCGCGAAGCCCCTTGACGCCCTTTTGAACATGAAGCAGCCATTGGCTTTGACGGTTCTTCAACCCATTGACTACGAGCTGCGGTACAACACTGTTCATCCTTCCGACGTTCACCCCGGTTACACAGACATCTATGGGGAACCTGGGTCCTATGATGACAGTGCACTCTTTGTCGACGGGATGGGAAGCAAAATGGTTGACAGCATCTTGAAGAGCATCGAGGACCCAATCCTCAGCAAGTGGATTGTTGTTGCCTTGATAATCAGTTTGTTTTTGAACGGCTACCTCTTCAACGCTGCCCGGTGGACCTTGAAAGAGCCCAGTCACGAAGACTATGCTGAGCAACAAAAGGACTCTAGCCCTGCTATCAAGGTCGAGGAACGGATCATCACTGTTAACTGCACTTGTGGAGGAAAGGGACGCAAAGCTACCAAGGCTGCTGGCCATGGAAATGATGCCGATTTCCTTCCCGATGAGCCTCGGACTTTGAGTGAATGCGAGGCAATGATCAAGGAAAAGCGTGGTCATGAGCTCACCAATGCCGAACTCGTTGAACTCACCTCTCGTGGCAAAATTGCTGGTTATATGCTTGAAAAGATCTTGGACACCAACAAAGAGCGCGCCGTTGCCATTCGTCGGGCTGTTATTTCTCGCACTCCCGCTACCAAGACTCTCACGGCCAGTCTTGAACGCTCCGGTCTCCCGTACGAGAACTACGACTACGATCGTGTTCATGGTGCCTGCTGCGAGAATGTCGTTGGTTACCTCCCGCTTCCTCTCGGCGTCGCTGGTCCTTTGACTATTGACGGAATTGATTACTATATCCCCATGGCCACTACTGAGGGTGTTCTTGTCGCCAGTACTTCTCGTGGAGCCAAGGCTATCAATTCCGGAGGCGGAGCTGTTACCATCGTCACTGGCGACGGCATGACTCGTGGCCCTGTCGTCCGTTTCCCTGATGTTATCCGCGCTGGTACTGCCAAAAACTGGTGCGATTCCGAAGAAGGTCAACGCAAACTCAAGGAGTCTTTCAACAGCACATCTCGCTTTGCTCGTCTCCAGTCTGTTAAGTGTGCCATTGCTGGCTGTAACCTTTATATTCGATTCCGCGCTACCACTGGTGACGCAATGGGCATGAACATGATCTCGAAGGGTACCGAGAAGGCTCTCGCTGACATGCAAAACGAGTATGGATTTGAGGACATGGAAATCATTGCTGTGTCAGGCAACTACTGCACAGATAAGAAGCCTGCTGCAATTAACTGGATCGAGGGACGAGGCAAAAGTGTTGTTGCCGAGGCTATCATCCCGAAGCATGTTGTTGAGAAGGTTCTTAAGAGCAATGTCGATGCATTGGTCTCTCTCAACTCGTTGAAGAATCATGTTGGATCCGCCATGGCCGGTAGTGTGGGAGGCTTCAATGCCCATGCTGCCAACATTGTCACAGCGCTCTTCCTTGCTACTGGACAAGATCCTGCCCAGAATGTGGAGTCTTCAAACTGTATCACGTTGATGCATAAGTATGTTTTCACCCCAATAATATTCGTCACAATTATTGACAATGTTCTAGGACCCCTAACGGTGATCTTGCGATTTCCGTATCAATGCCTTCTATCGAAGTTGGTACCCTTGGTGGCGGTACTATCCTTGAACCTCAAGCCGCAATGCTCGACATGCTCGGCGTGCGCGGCTCGCACCCGACCAACCCCGGTGATAACGCTCGGAAACTTGCACGCATTATTGCTGCTGCCGTTTTGGCCGGAGAGCTCTCGTTGTGCTCTGCTCTTGCAGCAGGTCATCTCGTCAAGTCGCACATGGCACACAACCGGAGCGCTCCTGTGACAAGAACAACAACCCCAGCCCCAGGCCAAAATGGCGCCGTGGCGCCCTTGAAACCAGCAACCATAGTTGATGCGTTGAACAAAGAGCGAGGTGCAGCACGGTAGGCATGCATATATTTGTCGCTAGAGTTGTGGATATTCTGTAACATTCATAGTCAGTGAATGGCTCAAGGATAGAGATAGAAAAAATATTGGGTTCGCTGGCATGTTGGGTGGATTATTGGTTTGCTTGGTGTTTCTTTGGTATTTGGCTGGACCGTATGGGGAACATGATTGGTGGGGGCTGGTGTTTGGATTTGGTTTTTGTTTTATATCAGGGATGAGCATTATGATTGATGGCTAGTTGAAACGGACTACATTTTGTCCGTTAAGGCGGAATTCTTTCATTAATACAGACACTTTTGGTGTCATCGTCATGTTCTCAGAGCTACTAAGTGAAATGTCCCTCCTCTTCTCTTCACCCATCTCGACAACCACAAAACAATTGACCGCATGGAAGTGGATGTTGAGACCTTGACCATGACAATGGAGTACAATGGCGCCACAATCATTTTTCTCAAACTGCGCCTGCCTCACAATGTAGCTATTTCTCTTTTATCTCGTACTGACTTCCACCAAACCCTCCATCGGTTTATTCACACGCGCAAACGCCAGCCACAATGATAATGATGACAAAAAAAAAAAAAAGAACACTCAAAGATGCTACAAGAGAAAACCTCCAGGAGCAAAGAGGAAAAAAAGAAAAACAAAAAAGGGAAAACAAAACCCCGAAACCGTCGAAACGTAAGCACAAAAAAAAAGGGATTTGGAAAAAATTTGTTCCCACCCTTCTTTGGAACAAAAAAAAAACACATGCAGAAAGAACGGGGCGAAAATATGTCGAGGGCAAAATATAAAAACAAAAAGAAAGAGGCAGAGAAAGGTAAGACGACAATGTAGGAAAAAAATGCCTTCTTTTTTATGCTCATAGTCCCCCTTCTGCTCTTCACGACCGCAAAGCACACACAGACCTGGTGTCAATGTAACTAGTTCATCAGGTAGCCAAATCCATAAACTCATAAGCGCATAAGAACAATGCAGCGAGTCCCTCCATAGCATGCTCTTCAGGATCAGCAGTATTTAGAAAATCCATATGAAAAACAAGCAGAACCAAGAACTTGATGTCGTTTTAAGAAACAAGAAGAAAAAAAGAAATCGTGATGAGAAATCAAAAACATGTGACAGACGTCTCAAAAAGATGCGGTCGGGGGAAATCCTGAACTTTATAGGACCGCGTTGCAAATCACCTTAATTCATGAAGAATCATTTCCCGCATTGGAGCACCAAGATACGAAGTATTTGCTCGTATTGTCATCTCATTCATCGTAACCTTCGCTCTTCCAAGAGATACACCTGCAATCGAGCCTTTTTCACCCCTCCACGTCATGCTACCGTGCTCCATTATGGCGTGCCTGTTGTGGAGGCGGACTTTGGTGATGTCCTCCTGGTGATACAGCCACCTGTTGTGTCTGCAGGTGATTTTTCCCAATCTTGAGAATAATCTTGCGAGGCGGGACCATAGGATTCGTGCCTGTCGGTGTTGGTGGGGGTGCCATACTAGCCGATGACGGGGTACCCGTAAATGACGGAGTTCTGGAAACGCTCGATTTCTTCTTTTTCGTTGGCGGCGTTGCTGTATGAACACCGTTCGGAGTGCCGGGGGTTGATGACGGGGTAGGCGGAGAAGCTGAGGATGGTTTTGGTGTTTTGAAGTTGATCCGGATTTGGTTCGGGCGGTTTGCGGTGGCAAGGGACCCAGATGAGGTGGAATGGCGTGGTTGGGAGGTAGCGGGCGGGCCGGCATTTTTTAGGGGTGCTGGCCCAGGTGCAGTAGGTTGTGGAGTTATATCCCGGTAGGCCCATTTGAATTTGACAACGCCCTGGAAGAGATTAGATTTTAAAAAAAATACGTGAGTGATATCAAGGACTTACCTTGCCGAGGTGTGTGCAAGTTAGATGCTTCGGACGCCTCATGATAACAATCCAAGAATCGCGGGAGTCGTAGAGTAAGGGACAGATGTCGAGAAGGAAACGAAGCTCGATGATCCCCAGCTCGGGTGACCTTTAAAAACGTTATTAGTGACTCATCAGCAGTGAACAATGATCAAACTTACTTTATGGCATCCCAAAGAGCCTCTTTCATCACCTGATTATCCGCCAGTTCACTTTTCAGCGCAGCCATAGAACCTTGTATTGTCCCTTGTTTGAGTGCATCCCTTCTGGCATCGGTGCCATCGGCATTTGTATCATCCAGGACCATCAATCCGGACATTTCCATCCCTTCATCCCTATTCGCCGGTTTCTTCTCAAGCGCAATCATTCCTAACCCTCGCCCAAATACACCCTGGACCATCCTCCTCACATAAGGCGACGGATCACTTCCCATGACCTTGCAAATGAGTTTCAGCAGTACTGGATGCTTGAATGCTCCAAGTTCCACAAGGCAATCAAATGCCTTCACTCGAAGCGTGTCCAGTGTTCCCTCGCGTACATACGGCATAAATATCCGGAGATCTAGTTTCTGTACACCGGCAAGCGCAAATCTCCGACGAATGTCTAGTGCAGTCTCCGAGATAATGTTCCTATACGTCGGTTGCCATTGGTCCATGCGCTGATACCGCTCGATTTCTTTGATGGCGTCTTCTTCCGCAGATGCCTCTTCTGGGTCTTCAAAATCCAGATTCATATCGTATTCATTATGCAATAATTTCTTTTGGCTGGCAATAAGTGTATTTGCAAGCGCGGTCATCAAGTTTGCGACGTAGTAGCAGTCATCAAAGGAATTATTCGAGTTGTCATTGTACCGAAGTAAATCGAGAATCCAGCGCTGGACATTGACTGGACATACTCCAGAAATGTTTCGGATTTGAGACATAGCTTGAGGGATCGCGTTCTGGACATAATATGCTGTAAGGTCTGAAAAGTCGTTGCTGCGGGGGATATTGGAACCGGGGAAGCAGAAGAACTCTTGGAAAGCCTTCATCAGATGAAACTGGCCCTTCCATTGAAGGTCAGCCGTAGCACATCTCGCAAGTGCCATGGCGGCTTCTACTCGGATTCGATAATAATATCTCCGATCCATCAGTGTACGGACAAGGATTGAGGACACCAAAGCCGATTCTCGAATTGTCGCGAAATGGCGGATTGAATCGTATTGAGCGATGACATCGCGGTCTTGTTGTAATTGTGAGAGAAACATGTAGTCGGGTTGGTTAATCTGAAGCGTACAGATCCACTCAAAGTCGGCGTCCATACGGATCCACTCAAAGCTTTCCTGCGCCATCTTCTCTTCATCTTCTTTTGACCAGTCGACTAACCGCCACTCGTCAACCTCTTCTTCGCCTTGCAGCACGTCGCCCAAGCAATAGAGCAACACGTCATCATTTTGCTGCTCCAGAGAGACGTCGACACCAGCCCCCGCTGCAGCTCGCTCCTTTTGCCGTCGTGATCGTTTAAGCCTCTTGTACTTCGTGTTGTATGGGATATCGAGTTTCATGAATCCTTCCTTGAGGTCGACAACATGCTCATACGGTGTTCCGTCGGCTTCGTGTATCCGGATGGTCATCGGGCCCGTAAAGACTGGCTGTACAGCGCCCGGAACAATGTGTCTAGATTGGTTCAAAGCATCCTTCAAAAACTCGTCCGATGTCACCGTTTTCTGCGCCGCCTGTTGAGCCTGTACCTGTCTGATACCCATTTCAACGATCATACGTTTCTTATTAAATCGTTGAGAGACCTGAAACATTGGATATCCCGCCCCATAAACCCATTGAGAGAAGAACTGTTCCAACTTATTATGGCTGTTCTTCTCGCATAATCGAATGAAATGAGCCGTGCTCATCAAACCGTTTTTCAAATCGCCGGCCACGGCTGAAAGGAATGTTTTCCTTACTACCCGATGAAGCACCATCGATGAACTCAATTTCCACAATCGTTTTTCGAGAATCGTCAGTACTACTGGGGCTTTGAGCTTGATGAAATCGAGTTGGGCCGGTTCTATAGGAACTTGGAAGCCTTGCGCGTACAAAGAAGGTCGCCCAATGTCAAGTTCGCAGATCCGCTCGGCATCCTTCTTTAGTCGGTAGCGATATTCGTTGTTGCCGGTGAGACTCCTCATAAAACACCCGGTCATCCAGTATGCTATCCCGACAATCACCCATATATCCGCCCAATCCTTCGGCACAACTTGTATGCCGGACCACTGCGCTGTAAGAGCGTAAGTGATTGCCTTTGTGACCGGCCATAGGGGATCAATAATCGTGTCGGGGAAAAGCAAACGATTGCTGCACAATGCCAATGATGCTGATTCAACTGTGTCGGTTGGCAGGTCGTCCACGAAACACACTTTGAACTGTGCAAAGACGTATTGGCCGAATTCTTTGACGAGAAAGTCTATGGCCTTGTAGGTGCGTTAGTGCGGGTATTTTAAACATATAAAACAATGCTCTACCTTTGGAAGAAACATGCAAGTGTTCTTCAGCTCAGCTTCCCGGCCTGGGAGACAGTATCCAAAGACATCAACGGACATTGTTCCCATCGTCTCTTCGTTCTCAACATCGCGAAATTCCCCTAGATTGATCTTTTCGAATGGACCAACGGCCAAAGAAATATGTTGGGGAGCAACCGGTTGGCTTTGGGTAAACTTGACAATCTTTTTCCAAGGTTGTGTCGGGTGGTTCTCCTGTCGCGCATAGATTAGCCTTGTCCCTTGTGTGAGGAAGCGCAGACTATCACCTCATCCACATAGTCGGCACTACAAACGACCATGAGTTCCAACTCATCATCTTCCTCGTCATTTTCCTCAGTCTCCTCCAAGCTATCCACCCCGTTGACCATCGTGGTATCGCTTTCTGGAGGCTTCACGGCTGTTCGCCCAATATCACCCACTATCTTCGGCACAGTGATTTCCAAATCCCATGTCCACCGCTCATGAATGCCATCCAGTGTCGGAAACAGGCAACATGCAGCACCCGGAAGTGGAGAGCTTGTGGTATACGCGTGTGGATACCGCTCATCTCCAGACTCGCAACCAACAAACATGAACCCATCGCGTATATTATCCAGAACGAACTCTATCCGTAACTGGAAAGGTACATAAGGCATTCCACTATCTGTTCGGGCAGTCATCAGAGCTGGTGTCGCAGGTGCGCCAACATCCGGAGTGGCTCTCGATGATGAAGGATTGCGACCGGTTACACCACCGAATTGTGAATTGAATGGGTCCTAAATAAAAAAAAAAAAGTAGATTCAGTTTTAGAACTATTGCCAAACGTGTTGTCGCTACTCACAGCAGGCTCTATCCGAAACTTTGACGGCAACGTGATAATCAACTCATGTTCTGGTGGGTCATGCAAGACACCTTGAATTTTTCTCTGGAACATGTGGTGTTGGTGTATTGTTGCTGTGTCATGAATTTTAAAGCTGGCATAAGGCTCCTCGTACTTCGACTGAGACACAGTTTTTCCGTTGATGGTGTACTTTTTTATTTCTGTGTAAACCAAAACCCCAACCCTGGTCAGTTACTGTCATGTATTATCAATCAATGCCGCATCAGGTTGTTCATACTGCACTGTCTGGAATTCAAGCGGACTTGCCGAAGCATTGGATCTGTGGGATGAATGGTGATTTCGGTCCATCCCTATATGCAAACACAGTCACATTGTCAACACTGTACAAGCAAGCCATCATCGAAGTTTTGAAATCCATACCTCAATCTGCTTCTTCATCAAATCAACATCAAACCCTACCTTCTGATGGCCTGTGCACAGACAATCAGCTTATCATGCCGCCATCAGAGCACCGCCAGATGTCCACCAGAAACGGTATCCTCCATCACATCACAGAACTGGTCCAGTGGGGGACTTATATATTGAACCCTCGGTTTACCAACATCGGCTGCGGCGGTGGCAGCACTCCTGGGGTTTCCGCCATCATAGTCGAACCCGAGAAAGAAGGCTCCATCATCATTGGCATTGTAAAACAAGCGGTAGTCAAATTTCTGGACAAGGTGAAGATTGCGGAGGCGGGGCGGCCCTTGAACGAGGGGGGAGGCGAGATAGCAATGAAATCTTTGTAGCGAAGGTTGGCGGTCCTAAAACGCAACTCCTGCCGCGCTCATTATACTTTGCGCTACGAACTGGTGGGCGGCGACGATGATGACGGAAAGCCTAGAGTTGGCTGGTGGCCCTCGCGGCGGTATCGGTAGCCTCAAAGAGCCTGGCCGTGTACTTGATGCGCGCGTGCGCTCCGCCGCGGGGAGGAAGGCACGGGAAGAGCAGAGAGAACGGCAGCGGTCGATAAAGGCAGCGGTGGAGGCGGGGGTGAGAAGACCGGCGGTGTGAGGAGGAGCGGACGGTGGAGCGCGATTGGTTGCGATGGAGGAGGGAGGAGATGTCCAAGGGAGAGCGCACAAGTTGGAGGATGTTTGTGAGGGGGTAGCGGAGTTGAGAGAGGAGGAGCAGTAGGGAGGCGCTCCCAGATGCTCGATATTCCTATGGGAAGGTTGTTCGAAGCTGGAGTCTGGTGGGCGTGATGGAGGTGGTGGTGTTGCAGCTGCCGGATCGTCACCATGCAAAGGCGAAGCTGGGAGCCGCATGCGCGTGTGCATTCGACCATCCAACGCGCCAGACAGACAGGGCGTGTAGCCAACCCCCAAGGGTGGTGCACCAATGTCACCGGCCCCATGCTTATCAGATGTTGAAACTATATCCCATTGTAGGGCTAATATTTTTCTCAGATAAACAGTATCTATGTATGCAGTGTTGGGTGTCAGAACGGTGAAACGAGTGACTGTTGGTGTTGAGCTCATCCAACTCTTCACACCAAAAGCCTCGAGATAGAATTTGAATATGTTGTAATTACACACCTACCCTTATCAAAAGCTTCCCAAACTCCAACTATCGAATTGTTTACCAAAAACAAATGGAATCCAAACGTGCTGGCACCAAAAGCTATCTTACAAAGTATTATGACTACCAAGTTGCTTCTCCTCTAATAAATATTGGGGGAGCGCATATTCCTGCTCCTCAAATATTACTGTCGAAAGCGGTTGCCCAAACGCCGTTAAAATCCTATCGCTCTTTCTCCGCCCCGTTCTCAATGCCTGATCTCTCTGTACCTGACTTGAATAAAACGAGGTAAACTCTGGTTCCTGAGCGTGGTGGTGATGGCCCTGCTCTTTTAGTAATTTTCTTATTGAGCCCGGTGCCTCCAGAGACAACTTCCGCGTCTTGTTCCGTCTCTGTCCATCGCCTGCATCCTCGTCGCCAGAATACATGGCCATCTGATCTCTGTCGCGTGCATGGTACGGACTAAAGCTCCGCCTTGCTGCTCCACCTTTCGGTTTCCGTTCTGCATCTGTGAACCGCTTCTGCTTCGCAATGAAGTTGGCCATGTAATCTTCCAGCTTTGCTCTGCGTTTTTCCAACTCTTTGGGGGAGAATTGGGATGCAGTGGCAGTGCTAAGATTGATAGCCTTCTGCCAGCCGGGATTCCGGAGAGCCGTAAGGGTTTGTTCGTAATTCTGGGCGGCAAAGGCTAATCGTTCGCGCTCAATGTTCCGAACACGAGACTCTCGTCGGACATCACCTAGGTGTGCAGCGGTGTAAAGGGAGTCTGGGAGGGGATCGGATTTGAATTTTGAAGGGTGCCGACCATGTTTAGCCAAGGCTGCATCCCAATCAAATGTAGGGAATTCCTCAGACAAGAGTTTTGTGGATTTATCAGGCGGCTTAAATTCTGATGGCGATGCTGCTAATGGTGGTTTTGAGCTGGAAGGCGCAGAATTGAGGAGAGTCGGTTTCCCGTCCTCTTTGAGCCAGATGACTGGTATTGGGGCGTCATAATCGACTGTATATATGGCGTCAGTCCCGGAATCTTTCTGAAAGGGCCAAGTAACTTACACTCAGGTTCTTCCTGCAGTTCAAACCATTCTTCAAATTCACTTCTTTTACTCGGGGGTGCCTGACTTCTCAATACCCTTTTCTCCTCTGTCTTTGCGGTCTCTTGGCCACCACCGGCCTCTCTAGACCCGCCAACTTTATCTCTTTCGCCGCCAGCAATTATCCGCGATCTCTGGTTGTGCGCTCTCTCAGCTGCCTCTGGAGGTGGGGGTGTATCTGGAATCCTTAAAAGCTCGGGAGTTGGAAGCAAGTCCCCCTTTCCGCCGCCAATACACTCCGGTATCTTTCGTTTCCGTTTCACAGATGTAGCATTAGATGTCGTGGCAGAGGGCGTCGGAGATCCTGAGGCCGAGTGAGAACCGGACGTAGTGCCTATGGGTGGTGGTTTAAGCAGCGTCTCATTCGTGCAGTCTCCTGCAACGTCACTTTCGTCTTCCGTGGTGAGGCGGGAACGTTTTCTCCTCAAGCTTCTGGAGGTTGCGGACGAGCTTTCCGTAGGAGCGACCTCGGTAGTCGCTGGGACGGTCGAGTAAGTTTCAGCAGTGATGCCATCACCGTCGTCTTTCCGACGTTTCCGCCCCGTTCTACCAACCTCGTCTTGCTGCTCCGCGCCACAGCGTACGTCTTTCGTGGAAGTAGCAGCAGCTTCTCCGGAGGAGCTATTACCGCCTACTTCTTCGCGCCGTCGCCGTCGCCGACGTGGTGTCGAGCCGTCGATGGAGTCGGGTGTCGCAACGAGGGGAGAGGGTGGAGGAGGCGGCGAAACGTGCTTCTTGAACACCAAGCGGATGAAGGGGCGGTGAGGTGATGGAGCGGACATGCTGGGTTCGCATTGCCGGTCTGAAGCAGGAGGAGTCGTGTCTGTAGGCGTGGTGGCGGTCGTGATGGTCGAGAAGGAGGAGGAAGCAGCAGAGGGGGCGCCGAGGAACGTCCCGAAGGAAGACATGGCGGTGAGCGAGCGCGAGCACAAGAGGAGCAGCGCGTTACTGGCTTTCTTGAGAGTGGCCGGAGATTCTTCAGAAGTGGTGGCTTTCGTGGCTGGGAGAGGCCTGGTGCCGAGGACATATGTTGTTCTAGTAGGCCTCCCGAATAGTCTCTGAAGAGTGAGCAGCAATCGGAGTATCTCGGGCAGTGGGCGAAAGGTATATGTTATAGTGACGATGTTAGGTCAACGCCGCAGTATAAAAGCTCTGTACCGGTTTCTACAAGGAGGTGCACGAGTGTTCAAGGTGGTCAGTCTTGATGTTGCGAGCTGAACAATAACATCACCTTAGACCAGTGTGTGCATGCATCTTAATTGCCATAGAAGTCACAACATATGGGGTGTTGGAATGGTCTGCCTTATAACTCAACCCTTAAGCACATATGTTAGTCTTTGGCCGAGTAAACAAAAATTCTGAAGGACAATGACGAGCTCCATCGACCGTTGTTGTAAAACCCGGAGAGTTGACATGTATAAAGGTTACTCTGGGTTTTTGAAATATCAAACCTGGCTTCTCAACTATGGCCCAGCCAGATAACAAGATTTGAATGCCCCCAGCAGAAGCAACACACTTACGGCCTTCACAAGAGATGCGAAACCTCCAAGCCCAATTCTCAAACCAAGTGAGGTTGTAAGAAACGTTGGTATGGTATCACCGCGGATCCTTTGAATCAATCGCAAGATAGAGAGTAGTTCCACCCCATACTATTTACAAAGCCACGCGTTATTTACCCCTCTCTCCTCATTACAACCATCACAATCATCCTAGATAACCACACTACCGCCATCATCGGTTATCACACTCACACAGTTGCCCGTGCCCGTCCCCTCGTCAAATGCCGACTATCTCTATCCCTCCTCAACTCATCCAATCCCAAAAGCAAGGTGATAAAGAACGTAATAAATGCAAACCATTCAAACGCCGTTAACGCATTCGCCTCCATACAGCGCCTCTTCATGTGTGAACTTCCACCGCCATTCGTGATACCGTTTCTCAGCAAAAAGTCCTATCATTGGCTGTATCAGCAAATATTCTCGCGCTATGAGTTGTAATCAAAAGAAGGTGGGCTTACGCGGTCTGAGCAGCTATTTCCTCCCATCTCAGCAGCCATTGCCAATCCCGCACACAGCATGAAGATCGAAATGAGCAGATCCAAAATGACCTGGATCAGTGGATGACGGAGGGTAGGCGCAAATGCGGATGGGAAAAGATAGAAGAGACATAAAGTTGCGAACGCGGCGGCGTATATGGAGTAATTGACCCGAGTAGGTGTACCACCAGAATGCTGTTGCTCAATGAGAGCTCCAGCGAGGGCGAGAATTATTGTAGTGAAAACAAGCTTAAAATGTTTTAGTAGTCAAGCTCCGCGATACTGGTCTGTAAAAAGCTGAAAAGGGGTGGACGATACCTGTATCAGACGAAGTACTTGATGGCTTACTGTGAGAAGCGACATCTTCAATGCTTTTTCGAGATATTCAAAAGGATTAGGGGACTTGCAAAAGCAAGCAAGCTGATACGGAAGAAGGTATCAAAACGCTGAGATAAATTCGTGAAGTATCTGAGAGCTCTCGAAGTTCTGCATTTAAGGTCCCTTGGTGGCGCTCGGAGAAGCGTCCGGAGCTCAGGGAGCATGACCTGTCACAACGTCATAGATCCATCCTTTCCCGGAAGAAAGTGCTCGGACGACGTGGTGCTGATGGAAGATTCCGGTGATGTGGAGCGCGGAGAACGGATCCAGCGCGGACTATGAATTTCACTTCGGGCACAAGAGATCACTCGAAGCACAGTAACGAGCAACGACAATCTCCGCCCACGGTTTTGGGTGCTGAAGATGGTAATGCAACGCGGAGCATAAAATATGGCCGAGTCGATGAGCATTATAATTCAAAACTCTTGGTTTATACGTTGGTATTCGACAGAGCAACATAGTTATCTCGAACGGATGCCAGCTCAAGAAGCGCGGAGAAGCAAAAGATATCATCACGCATCAATACATCGCTACCACTGGTATACCCAAAATACTCCAATACACAGCTCCTTATCATCCTCCGACATGCAACAGTTTACTTCTCACTCTTCCTCGCTCTCTCGCTCTCTCTTCTCTCTCTCTCCTCATACTCCCTCAGCATGCTCCCATCCACGGTTTGAATATAATACTTTCCGGCCGAATCGGTCCAACTGACTTCTCTCGAAAAATATTCTCGCTCGACCATCCTGAGTCTTCCGACAGGACTTTCCTTGTTCCTCTCAGTAATGACATGGTCCTTCGGGACAAATGGCTTCAAGCTGACGATGATTGCGCCTTCCTTTAAATCCAAAAACATGTCTAATAGCTTCTGATTCAAGTCCGGCTCAAACGCAAAATTATTGACCAATAACACATCGGCCCGTTTCATTGCTTCAGCAATGTTTCGATTCTCTAAGAACGTGTCGTGTTCTAAATGTACTGGCCCATGAGAGACCCCCCACATTCTACAGCGGGCGAGGAACTCGTCGCGTTGACGGAAAGCGAGAAGTGCTGGCTTTGACATTTTTTCGCAGCCCCACGACTCACAACCAGTTTCGAGCGCA
The DNA here is from genome assembly GCA_004786065.1 of Ascodesmis nigricans. Classification (NCBI taxonomy): domain Eukaryota; kingdom Fungi; phylum Ascomycota; class Pezizomycetes; order Pezizales; family Ascodesmidaceae; genus Ascodesmis; species Ascodesmis nigricans. Next base: position 664,892 of record ML220113.1, read on the forward strand.
GCGTGGAGGACCACGTTACCAGTACCAGATCCGAGGTCGATAAACACTTTGTCTGGGCCAAGGTTTGTTTCACGGAAGATTTTGGAGGTGAACTTGGGAAGAAGTTCGCCGTAAACTTCGTTTGAAAAAGCCTGATAATCCTTGAGTCCCTCTACTTCTAGCGCCACCGTCCGCGCATACGATTGCTGGAGAATATGTTCCACAAGTGGAAAGGGGATTTGAAGCATTCCAGCAATACGCCGTTTGAAGGTACCGTCTTTCCTGCATTGCCGAACGATGGAGTTGTAGGTCTTCAGGTTGTCGAGGAATTTTTGGGTGTCGCCGTGCTTGAGAGCGCGACGCATGCGATAGACAATGCCGCCACAGGTTTCAGAGTGAATTTGGTCGGAGATATCGGGCGGGCAAAGATGATCTGAGAGCTTTTCCATGGTAGTAAGAATTTCGGCGATTGGATCGAATTCGTCGGGGTCGCTGTGGGAGACAAGTTGGAATTTCTCTTGAGAGCCAATGCCGGGATAGTGAAGCCCAACGTGCATCAATTGAATATCACTATTTCGGAATTCTAAGAACAAATTAGTATCCACTGACACTGGAGTAAGAAATGCCGCCCATTGGAGCTTGTCCACTTACCAGGTCTGCGAGACCATCCCTTCAAGGCCACACTCGCAATCTGATCTGCATGGACGAATTTACACTCCGGTACTGGCTCACCCGTTTTAGGATCCCTCTTGTGGAAGCTAATAGGATGTACCATCTTCCTTCCGGGTCCATCCTTCATCGCCACCCTAGGAGGGGTGGACCCATGCTTTGATCTCTTAGAACTTCTATCCTCTTCCGATTCTTCATCGCTACTTTCCAGCCTTTGAGGTCTTGGGGAGCGGTGCGATGAGGATGCCACGCTTCCTGCCCTCACACAACGACTATACCCATTCGCGGCAGACGCACCATGGCGATGACTAGAGTCTGAAGGCGAGGGATGCTTCGAGTGTCGCGACTCCGGACCTGCATGGCGGGGAGCTGACGAGGATAAGGATGACGGGGATGGGCGCTTCAGATGAGGGGTCGAGCGCGCGGAGTCCAGTTTTCGCTTCCTAGGGGAGGTGATGTCGGGGGTGGCAGTGGAGGAGGTCAGAGTTGAGGGGGTGTTGACTCGAGAGCGGTTTGAGATGAGAACAGTAGAGGAAGCCGCGCGGCGAGGGGTTCCGACAGCGGTTTTTGCAGTCCCAGGCGCAGAGGTGGATGAGGAAGAGGAGGAGGATTTCGTTGTAGAAGAGGCGGAATTCCGGGGCTCGAAGGTCCGCACAACAGGTTTCTGGACTGCGATCGGGGTGCTCCCAGCGGGTGTGAATTTTTTGAAGAAACTCATGACATCGGAGGCGGATTTGAAGCACTAAATGGACGAAAAGGGAGGGGCCGGCGGACGAGTAAACAGATGATAGGTGACTACTTGGTGACACAGACAGTAGGCGAGCGACGAAGACGAGGAAGCGGGGGGGGGGAGGTCTAAGGAGTAAGGATGCGGAAGGGGGAGCGTAGGCGGAGCGTAGGCGGAGCAGCGGGCCGGCCGGGAAGGGGAGTTGTGGTTGTGGTTGTGGAGGCCAACGATGGTGATAAGGCAGAGATGGCGATGCTTCTTGCAGGGCATGGATGGATGGTGTTTTCCAGAAACACTAGGCCGATTCGGCGTACGGCACCCTGCATTCTGCTCCCTTGGGAACACTTTCCATTCCAGTACATTCCATTGATGATTCTCGTCCATCAGAGGCCCGGTTCCTGAATGATACCAGTCCTCCATTGCAGTACAAGCCCCTGCAATTAAGCTGGGATTCAGGGTCCAACATTCTCTCATTCCCTCCGTTTCTATCATGTGCTGACATCAGACGTCCCGACATTTCTGGTATACAACAATTCGGTCACTGTCATCTTCTCTCTCTTCACTATAACGGCTGCACCGCGCCTTGATGCATCAAAAGCCATCCCAGCATTGTGAGGCATCCATTAAAGGGAACTCCGTTAATCGAGGATATCTTACGTTTGAATTTACTGGAGTAAAGCTTCGAGGTCAAAGTGACAGGGTTGATCATGATTACTGCTACATGTATGTTGGATGTCAAATGCGTCAAAATGGGATCTAAATCGTTTCACAGAACTTGGGCGACCATCGTTACCTGAGGGCCCCTAGAGACCGATGGCTGTACTATAAGAGCTACCGCCGTTGTGTAAAGGCTTCATGATAATAGATTTGTGTATAGGTGTCAAGTGGTGGGTTTCTTGTTTTGCTCTAGCCTCTCCCAGGCCTAGGTCGCGCACGCCAAGATTTCGCAAAAAATAATCTGTCGCAGTCGCTGAGGAAAAGAACCTCTCCGCTAACACTGCCTACACCACCCAAACCCCGCCTCCCTCCCTCTCCCAAACAATGGGCCCAGATAAGAAACGGAAGCGCAACGACGCAAAGCCCGACCAACAGTCGAAGAAGCCCGCCGCCGCCGCAGCATCAACCCCGAACAAGAAGCCGAAAACAGAGGCCGACTATGCTGGCCCCGCCGTTGTTACCAATTCGACCTTGAAGAAGTCTGCGGCGGAAGAATCACTATTCCCTCGGGGTGGCGCCTCCGCACTCACTCCACTGGAGTACAAGGAAGTTGCAAATGAGGCCGCAAAAGATGTGTTGTTCGAAGCTGGAGGTGGGGCGTCAAGGAAGGATGAAGAGGGTGACGGTGTGAAGAAACAGCACAAGAAGCACAAGCAGCGGAAGCAGGATGGGAAGAAGGGGAAAGGGGGTGAGGCGAAGGAGAAAGACACTGGCCCCAGAGTGGAATCGTTTAGCTACAAGGTGGGTAGCATGTGCTATGGGCGGCGCCGGAGCGAACAATGCTGATAATATCTGCGGACAGAGATTGATACCCGGAACTCTCGTGCTCGGATGTGTGGAGAAGATCAACAAGACCGATATTGTTGTGTCACTCCCAAACAACTTGGTCGGTTACATTCCGATCACACAAATCTCGGAAAAGATTTCAGCGCGGCTGGAGGCCCTGGCTGCGGATTCTGGCTCGGAAGACGAAGAGGAAGACAAAGAGGAGGAGGCTGCCGATAATGACGATGACCTCGACCTCGAAACTTACTTCCGAGTTGGCCAATACTTGCGCGCCTATATCCTTCACTCCACTGAGGACGTCTCGACATCAAACCAGACACAAAAAACGACGAAGAAGCGGATAGAAATGTCACTTCTTCCAAAACTGACTAATACGGGGCTGACCGCCAAGGATCTTGCCGTTGGGTGCACCGTGCAAGCTACAGTCGCATCCGTGGAAGATCATGGTCTTATCATGGATCTTGGACTCGGGGGTGACCTGAAAGGCTTTTTGGCACTCAAGGAACTTGGATCGACCTTCACCGTTTCGGATATGAATGAGGGCCAACCGCTGCTGTGCACCGTAACTGGTCTAACACCGAATGGCAAGATTGTCAAACTTTCTTCGGATCTGGAGCAGAAGTTCACCAAGAAGGGCAAACTTGCGGGAGGAAAGGGGTCTTGGTGGCTCACAGAGGCACCAACGGTTGACGCTTTCCTTCCTGGTACTGGTGTTGAGGTCTTGGTTACCGATGTTGGAAAGCAGGGAGGAATTGTCGGAAAGATTATGGGTATGGTTGACGCGGTTGCCGACTACTTCCATGTTGCCGGATGGGAGAAAGAATTGGAGGATAAGGTCAAGGAGGGTAGCAAGATCAAGGCTCGAATCACCGGGACATTCCCAGAATCCGATCCCAAGAAAGTCAGCTTCTCCATTCTCCCGCACATCCTCCAATTTTGCCCTGCTTCTGAGACGGATCCTCTCACCGCCTTACCGGTCGGAACCATCATCGACGCCGCGAAGGTCATTGGCGTCGAGTCGAAGTTTGGCCTCTTTGTCGATGTCGGCGTCACTGGCGTTCCCGGATACGTCCACGTTTCGCGAATATCCAGCGAGGAGAAGGTCGAGGATTTGAGTAAGGATTCCGGAAAATACAAGATCGGTAGCACCCACCAAGCACGAATCATCGGTTACAATCCCATGGACGGTCTCTACCTTGTGAGCACTGAAAAGCGTGTCTTGGAGCAGAGTTTCCTCCGAATTGAGGATGTGAAAGTGGGCGCCATTGTGAAGGGTAAGGTCGAGCAGAACCTTGAGCGCGGCGGCCTGCTCGTCAAACTCTCAGATGGCATCAACGGCTATGTTGAGGAGGAACATGTCAGTGACGTAAAGCTGAAGAATCCCGAGAAGAAATTCCGTCCTGGCACCGAAGTCAAGGCACGCGTTCTTGCTGTCGGCAGACGGAAAGCAACTTTGACTTTAAAGAAGACACTTGTCAATTCAGACAAGCCCATCATCGATTCATATAACGTCCCTTCCGGCACGCAGTCCGTCGGTACTATTGTCAAACTCCTTCCTCGCGGCGCAGTCGTCAAGTTCTACAATAATGTCTCGGCATTCCTTCCAGTCGGGGAAATGAGCGAGGCTTTCATCCATAATCCTGCGGATCACTTTAAGCAGGGCCAGTCCATTGAAACCCATGTTCAATTTGCAGATCCCGAGGCCGAAAAAATGCGGGTATCTTGCAAAGATCCGTCCGCCTTTGGAGAACAACAGAAGGCAGCTCTTTCGGCTCTCCAACTTGGCCAGATTGTTTCTGCCAAAGTTTCTGAGAAGAACGATGAGGATATCGTGTTGGAGCTCGAAGGCGTTGGCGCCAGTGGGTTGAAGGGAATTCTTACAATCGGCCATCTTACAGATGGAAGCCGTGAAAAGAACATGAATATGATCAAGAAGATTCGCGCTGGTCAAGAGATGAAGGGTCTTGTGGTACTGGACAAGAACGAGGACCGCAGGCTTATTCACCTTAGCAACAAACCTTCTTTGGTTGAATCCGCCAAGGACAAGAATCTTCCCACACGATACGAGGATCTCAATGAAGGCATGCTAGTTAAAGGATTCGTACGCAACGTTGGCACGCCTGGTGTGTTCGTTTCCTTTGCTGGGAGCGTAAAAGGCCTTGTATTGAGGAGCGATGTCCCCGAAGAAAAGCAATCCCTTCCCAACTTTGGTTACTATCCATATCAAAGTGTGGAAGCGCGAGTGGTTGCTGCTGATCACGAAGCGCAGCGTATCCGATTCTCTCTCAAACCAGCTAGTGAGCAGCCTAAGAAGAAGGGAGAGGTTCGGATTACCAACGTGGATCCGAAGGCTATCGTCAATCCAGTTGACGGGACAACTGTCACCGTCGACGAGTTCACCACTGGAAAAGTCACCAAAGCCAAGGTCCTTAGTGTGCAGGAAACTCAGATCAATGTTGCCCTCGCCGATAATGTTCAAGGCCGCATTGACGTCTCGCAACTCTTCGAAAAATGGGAGGACATCCCCAACCGCAAAGTCCCTCTGCAAGGGATCAAGAAAGGCGCAATTCTTGACGTCCGCGTCACTGGCATCCACGATGCTCGCAACCACCGTTTCCTCGCAATCACTCACCGCGTATCCAACACAAAGACCCCGATTTTTGAACTCACTGCTAAGCCCTCCGACATCAAGGCTGATAACCTCGAGCTTCTCACTTTGGACAAACTCGCAGTGGGAACTGAACACGTTGGCTTTGTTAACAGTGTGACTCCTGATCACCTTTGGGTCAACCTTACTCCCAGCGTTCGTGGTCGTATCAGAGTTCTTGACCTCACTGACGATATCTCAAAACTCCGGGATGTGGAGAAACATTACCCCATTGGATCAGCGGTCAAGTGCCATGTCATCTCTGTCGACACTGATAACAATCGCCTTGATCTCTCTGCCAAGAGCGCTTCTGCCTCGAAGCTCGACATTGCATCTTTGAAACCCGGGATGGTTATCCCCGGCCGCGTCACCAAGGTCGTCGAAAACCGGATCACCGTTGCACTCAGTGACCATCTCTTTGGCTTTGTCAACCTCATTGACATGGCTGATGATTTCGACAAAGCCGACGTCAAGAACTTTGCAAAGAATGATATCATCCGAGTCTGTGTTCTCACGGTTGATAAACCAAATAACCGCGTTTCTTTGTCCACCCGACCGTCAAAGGTGATGGATTCATCTCTTCCTGTGAAGGATGCGGAAGTTTGCTCGATCGAGGACGTGAAAGAGCGTGAGCTTCGGCGTGGTTTCGTGAAGAATGTGTCTGATAAGGGATTATTCATTTCGCTCGGGCAAAATGTCACCGCTTGGGTCAAGGTGTCAGATATCTCTGATGGGTTCGTCAAGGAATGGAAGAAAATGTTCAAGGTCGGACAAGTTGTTGAGGGACGCGTCGTTTCGGTGGATTTGCCGAGCGGGAACATCCAGATGAGCTTGAGGCCATCAGTGATTACCGGAAAGGTGGTGCGTCGGAAGGGATTGGAGGACTTCAAGGAAGGTCAAATCGTCACTGGAAAGATCAAAGCTGTCGAGTCATATGGCGCCTTTGTCCTCGTTGACGGCACCAACGTGTCTGGTCTTTGCCATCGCTCGGAAATTGCAGATCGGAAGGTTGAGGATGTATCGAAGCTCTACTCCGTCGGTGATGCGGTTAAAGCGAAGGTCATTAAGATCGATGCCGAAAAGGGGCGTATTAACTTCGGGCTCAAGGCCAGCTACTTCCAAAAGGACGATGATGACTCAGATGCCCACTCGGACGAGTCTGGGGATGAAGCGGATGATTCGAGTGACGACGACGGTGGAGTTGAACTCGATCTCTCCAAAGTCATTGATGCTGGCGCTGAAGACGAAGACGACTCAGACAACGATTCAGACGCAGATTCAGATATCTTGATACCCGATGCACCTGCGTCCGGCACTGGACTCTCTGCTGGCGGTTTCGACTTTACTGGCGCAGCAGCTTTCAGCAAACGTCCTGCCGCTGATGATGGCGACTCCGACTCCGAATCATCGTCTCACCTCTCAAAGCCCCGGAAGAAGAGAAAGGCGGAAGATACCCACAAAGATCTCACTGGAGCCATCATGTCTCGCGCTCCGGAATCAGCAACTGATTATGAACGTCTTCTTCTTGGATCTCCTAATGACTCTGCGCTGTGGATCCAGTATATTGCGTTCCAGTTGCAGCTGAGTGAGATTGAGAAGGCGAGGGAAATTGCAGAGCGGGCGCTGAAGACCATCAACCAGAGAGATACCGAAGAGAAGAAGAACGTATGGATTGCGATGTTGAACATGGAGAATTCTTTCGGCGATGAAGAGACTTTGGAGGAGGTATTCAAGAGGGCCGTACAGTATAATGATGCCCGAGAGATGCACGAGACACTGGCAAGCATCTACATCGCCAGTGGAAAGACCGAGGTATGTCTTCATGTCAAACTACACATCTTCTCTCGATTTTCAATTTGGACCGAGTGCTAACGCCCCAAAAGAAAGCAGACTCGATATTCCAAACCACGCTCAAGAAATTCACCCAACACCTCCCAACCTTCCTTAACTATATCTCCTTCCTGTTCACCGTCCTCTCCACCCCTACCCGCGCCCGCGAACTCCTCAAACGCGCCCTCCAGTCTCTCCCACAGTCCAACCACCGCGAGCTCCTCACAAAGTTCGCAAAACTCGAGTTCTCTCACGGCGACCCTGAGCGCGGGCGGACGCTATTCGAGAATATGATCAAAGTCTACACGAAGAGGATGGATCTGTGGATGGTGTACGCGGAGATGGAGTTCAAGTATGATGGCGGTGAGGGAATGGATAAGGTTAGGGAAGTGTGGAAGCGGGCGTTGAAGGATGAGAAGTGTGGAGATAAACAGGCGGCCGGCGTGTTCAGGAGATGGAAGGAGATGGAGACGGCGAAGGGAGATGATAAATATGTAAAGGATGTGGAGGGTAGGGCGAGAGCATGGATGGAGGCGGCCAAGAAGAGGAAGGAGAGTGTTTAGAGGTCCGTGAATACTGATTGGATGGTGTTGTCTTTAGTTAATTCTGATTGTATATATTTCTCTTAGCAAGTCGCGTTGGAATACAGTTTCAAAAGTTTATTGGTCAATACGAGTCTGTATTTAAGATCGAGTTCCAAGTTATTATGAGTTTCAGCAAGAGATAGCCGGACGCAATAATTCATTAGTCCTATGTGTCATTTGAATACTTCCATTACAAGATAAATTGAACCAAATGTCACCCATTCATACAGAAAACACCTCTCCAAGTCCACCAGGACTTCCACCAATAGCTGTCAGATCCATCCTCCAACCTTTCCATTTATCCAATCCCCTCTTCACTTCCCTTATCCTCTCTATCCTCTCTTGCTCCAATCTCTTTCTCTCTTCTTCCGCCGCTTTTGCCTTTGCCCTAGCCTCCTCCTCTTTCGCCCTCTGCATCTCCATTTCCCTCTTCATCAACTCACCAAAATCCACGTCGGCATCATCATCAGATTCCAAGAATCCAGCAGAAGAGACGATACTAGCACCCCTCTTGCGTTGAATCGACAAGCTTTCTCTCCTCACCTGCTCAACATGCTGACGATACTGGCGTCTCTCACTCTCCAAAGTTCCTTCCAGGGCCTTAACCTTTTCACGGAGACGGGCACGCTCGGCATCTTCCAGATCGTCGACGGCTTGATCATAGACTAAATCCGCGCCAGTGAGCTTACGATTCTCCAGCTCTGCACGTTGGAGCTTCAAGCGAAGCTCTTCGTTTTCGGCTTGATGTTGCGAGGCTTGTTTCTTGCTTTCCGCAAGGGTGTCTTCAAGTTCCTGGAGCTCCCGGGTTTTCGATGATGCGAGAAGTGTGGCTTCTTGCAGCTTTGCTTCGGTCTCGCGGTAGACAGCTTTAAGGGTATTGTAATCCTTCTCAACGTTCTCTGTTTTCTTGATGGTATTCTTAAGCTCGCGAAGCTCGGTTTGAAGAGACTGGATTTGCGCCACCGATGCAGCGCGGGCAGCGGACTCGGCAGTAAGTTTGTTACCTGTTTCCTCGAGCTCAGAAAGGTATTTGTTGAGCTCTTCGTGGAGAGAATCGTAAGCGGTCTCTTTAGCTTTAAGGGAGGATTCGGTGGCCGTGAGAGCGATTTGGAGCCGTTGAACGTCTGTCTGAAGGCGGGAGAGATCCATTTCCATTGCTTCAATTTGAGACTCCTTGGAGGAGAGAGATTCAGAGTGGTCCGTCGAGGAGGAGGCGGAGAGGCGAAGGGAGGAAATCGTTTGATCTTTGGCGGTAACTTGAGATTGAAGATGAGAAACTTGCCGCGTAAGGCCAGCAACTTCAGACTTCTGTCTGGCTGTTAGCATGCCAGATTCATGAATGAGTCAGTAAAGGGGCACCGCACCAGGCTCTCAAGCTCCTCTTCACCCTTCTTCTTCCCTTCCTCAGTCCCCGAAGCTTTCTCGGTCAAAGACCTTACTTCCTCTTTCAGGTTTGCAAGCTGTTCCAGCAACTCATCCTTCTGAGCTTCAACATCTGAAAGCCGTTTCTCCTTTTCCTTCAATTCTGACACTTCCGAGGTGAGCTTCTCATTCTGCTCCGTAAGATCAGATATCGTCTCTGCTTGTCGCCGATAGATGTCACTAGCATCGGTAGCACTCAATGGACTTTTTGCTTGCCCGCGGATGTCGGCAGCAGTCATGGATGGCCTACGGAGGTGTCCGCCTGTGGTTGAAGAAGGTCGGCGAGTATGAGACGGTGTAAGCGATGGAGAACGGGAATGACGTGGGGGACTCGGTTTTGAGGTATCTGGAGTCGTTTCTGCGGAGGGAGGTGGTGGTGATGATGACTCTGTTGTAGTATCGGTCGGGGGTGCAGGAGAGGGAGCTTCGTCAGTGGTTTTGGGCTCTTCCTCGATGGTCTCTGGTGTTGAATCGGCTACAGCTGGGTCTGCGCCCGAAGTACTTCCGTTACCACCAGATTTCGTGCCCTTCTTTCCCTTCTGTTTCTTCATCTGCTCGAACTGATGGAGACGTCAGTGTGCTGTCCACTGTCCAACCTGACCATCCTGGGAAGTCATGAGAAGTAACTAACCCGCTTCTTTGCGGCGGCGAGCTTCTCCGCTCTTGCAGCTTCTTCGGCGTCGGCCATGGCGGAGATTGTGGGAGTAACAAGAGAAGTCGATGAGGTGGTGAGTTTGGAGAGGTTGCAAGTTCATGCGGGAGCTTCACCCGACATCCTGGAGGTGGAGAGCTGCATGATTATCTGCCACATCAGATAAGATTCATCATTGATAATATATCTTCCTCTCTATCGTTTCAGCTGTTTTGGTATCAACCCCTTTCTGCTGCCTTTATATTAATATGGGAGCAAACGTGTTTTGTGGTTATTTTAATAATCTTCTAGTCCCATAGTTTGGATGCGGCAAATTACCCCTTCCGGCGAATTTGAGTGACGCGGAGAGCATGGACTCCCGACGGGAAACAACCCCACAAGTCGGAGTCGGGTTTACTTGGCTCCGGAGTATTCAAGAAGTTGAAGAACTGGCCATAAACCAGTTTTTTTTACCGCTGCAGATTCAACTGGCAATACACAATGCCGGTCGCCGAGGTCCGCCCATCTCAGCCTATGCCGACAACCATGGCGTTATTGTTCATGCTACTGTAAGTTTATTTCCCTCTTCAATTCAACCCTCAGCCCCAAGTCTGATGTGAGAGCCTAAGCTGTGGATATTGCTATGTGCTTATATTCCATGCAAAGCCCCTGTTTTGAGTACTGGAAGAGCTATACTTTATACGGGCCTGGGGTTCTAACCTCCATGGATGGTTTGAGTTCTTGACCGATGATCTATGCCTTGAAGCTTCAAGTGAATATGAAACACCGGAGGCAAGGGATTAAGGCTTGTTGGAGAAAAGACTTGATGGGTTTGAGCGGCCCCTCTGATACCCATAGCTCAAGGGCAGTATGTATCGGTACCGTGATCTAATGATTCCAGCAGTGCACTCGGGACAGTCCATAGTGCATAGATTAATTTATTCGTTTATTCTTCATGAAAAAGAAAAGAGAAAAACTCCAAAAAAAAATAGAAGGAAATACATCACAGTGCTTATCCGGGTCCCAGAACACCACGGTGCTCATTCCTCCACCTAGGTGGCGCTGGCTTTGTCAATAAAACAATATAAAACGCTCCGCTCAACTTCTCAATGCCCTCAACCGCTCTCCCAACTCATCCTCCTCGACCGGAGCTACGGCAATCTTCTGTGTGGCAGCAGCTGGCATCTCGTGCTGCATCTCCAACCCAGCTTCGTCGGCAATCTGACCCATCAAACGATCCACGTCCTCCTGTGGTGTACCAACAGCGGTGGCCGAGGAGGTCGCATTTTCGTAGTATTGGGTAGCCACGTCAACGTCCTCGAACTGTCGCTCGAACTTGTCCATGATAATAGAGATCTGTGGAATCACACATGTCAGCGTCTGTCCGTTAGGCAACAGCTTGCTGCAGCAAACACGTCCTGGATCAATCAAGAGCACCAAACACTTTGACAACTTACCTTTTCAAGATCCATGTTTTTCATAGCACCATCCATTCCCCTTACCACCTGCGCCATGCTCCCAGATACCTGCCGCATTGTCACAGCGGTCTGTACCCTACTTGCTACTGCATCAATCCGGGAGGCCAGGCGGAGGAGGTTTAACCGCTCGTTATTTTTCCGAATAGCATTCTGTGCGTATAGCCGTGCAATGTCATTGTTTCCTTGTTGCATAGCTTTCTTGATCTTGTTCTTCTCTGCAATCTCCTCCTTGTTGGCCTTAGCAGCTTGCCGCTGGAGCGACTTTGCTGTGAACTTGAGCTGGAACAGCGACTTTTCGAGGCCGGACATGATTGATGTTGGTTCAGGGCTCTAGTACCGGTATTGACAGAGGCGGTTTCGTGGCGCTGGAGGGCAGAGGTTGGATGTCAAGAAGCTACCTAGGTCGGATCGCCGGGGAGGTAGCTCGGAGCGGGACGTGATCGAGTGGAGCGTTCGCACACGAGTGAGAGCTGTTGAGGAAGCAGACAGGGATCTCCTCAGGGCGTTAGTGGAGCTCGGCGGAGTAGTGGAGAGCAGTGAGAGGAAGATGAGGAGAGGGAGTTGGTGGGCGTTGCAAAGGAGGAGGGCGCGGGGTGACGCGGGATGATCGGCATGCAATGAGGTGGGATGGTGAAGCAACAGAGTTGTGGATGTCGAGGTTGTTCAAGTTGGTCACAGAGGCTGGTGGGGTAGGTGTAGGATTATTCTGAGCTTCAGCATGGGACTAATGGTTCAGAATGATGTATTCATGCTGCGTAAGTGTCTGGGTCGGCGTGTCCGTCCATAGCTGACGTTACCAATAATACCAGAGGCATAAATCTCTCTACCCACGCCGATGACGATGTTCACAATACCGGTATATACCTAGCCCCCCGTCTGACAGCCGTGTTATAGCATAAATAAGGTTAGTCTACTTCAGTACATAGTTTCTTAAGTAGCTCCTACTCGGCCCTTTTGATGATCCGGAGCGAGACCGAAGCGAGACGGCAAGAGTGGAGCTTCAGTAATAGATAAGTTGGTTGCTCCCATCCCACAGACCTCCGTTGAACCCCTCAGGGTCCCCCAGTCACCCATTCAACAGAACCACCACCTCCTTTGTCATCCTCACCATCGCCCTTTACCACCGACCAGCACCAGCACCAGCACCAGCACTATCGCCATCGCCCTTCCTCCGTCCGTGCCTCCAGGCCATCCGTTCGCTCACCTCCCTCGTTTATACTCCTGCGCCAGCCGCTTCCGCTCGTTCATGCACTGCCTTCGACCCCTGTAGCTTCTCCGCGACGACCTTGACAAGAAGCCACCCAGTTCTTTCTTGCCTCCAAAGCCCCGACACCACCATTGAGCGCTCAAAGGAAGTATAGTCATGGAACAGCTTGAAGTGCCCAGTGGGGTATGTTTACCATCTATCCCCTACCATGACCTAGTACTGACCTTCACCCCCCTAGTCGTACCTGATCCGTTGGGTTGAGTGTGCTATAGGAAACACCATTCATTGGTCTGTAAAACCCCATAAGAAGTCACTGTACGCTTCCCTTCCCCGGTCTACAGTTTCAAAAGCTCATATTAGGGAGAAACTTTGGCCTTTTCCGACATCCTGGCCAAAATTCCAACCGCCCATCGACTGCCCAATCGACCGATTCCACTACGAGTACAATCAAAGATATCAAAACCCGCCCAACACTGTCCACTCAAAAATCAGATGATGCGAGAGAGAGGTTGAGCGCTGCCGGGTTGATTGCGGTCCTGTGGCATGGAAGGTGTGATCCGGACAAGGTCACAACGGGGACCTGGCAGGTTACCGGGCAAGGAGGGATGTTTGCGCTGGTGAGCGATTCACTTTGGATAGTCATAGCTTCGAGAGATGGAGGATGTTTGCTAATAGATAAGTCGAGTCGTAGGTTTTTGATAATACGTTTTCGAGACAGATTTCGAAGACAGCCACGTTTGTGCTCATGACTTATCCATCTGACGCCCCTCCTCCGGCCACGCATGCATTGCACCATGCCGATTCAAGTCCGGGGTTGAAGAGCCCCGATTCATCGAACAAAGCCTCTCCATCGGCTGATGCGATGTCTGTTCGCAGTGGCGACCCAGGGCAACAACCAAGAGGAGAAGAGACTGCAGGTTTCCGTACGGGAGTTTTGAAAAAGCGAAAGAGGAAGCGGCATCAAGGCTATGCCAGGCGCTTCTTTTCGCTTGATTTTACAAGCTCGACTTTATCTTATTACCTCAACCGCGATTCTTCGGCACTCCGAGGCGCGATTCCCTTATCGCTTGCGGTTATCAGCGCAAACAAGTCTGAACGCGAGATTTGTATCGACTCGGGGGCTGAAATATGGCATTTGAGGGCATTGAATGATAGGGATTGGGAGGCTTGGACGGCTGCGTTGCAGAAGGCAGCACAAAATGCGAATAAGCCTAGTACGGTGAAGATTACGATGTCTCCGGCACAGGATCAGAGGCCCGCGGCGGCAGCGCACCTACAGCAGCAACATGGGTTGATGGAGGAGAGGAGCTGGGCGGGTGTCGAGGGTCTTGTTGGTAGGATCTCAGGTATCCGTGATGCCGTACGCAGGCTTGCGATTACAGCAGAGCAACATGCGGCAATGCGGAACATGGGATCTGAAGAAGCATCTTCCTCGCAGACATCAGTGATTTCTGCCGATTCGAACGACCATAAGCGAAGCCGAAAAGTGTTTTGGAAGAGGAAAAGTCCCGGACAAAATCTGCATCCCCAAGACGTCCGAAAATCTGTCGCTGCCTCGGTACTGGCGTCTACTTCTGTTGTAGGCACTCCCCCAATTCAGTCTCAACAACAGGATTTCGCCCCGCATCTTCATGCACTTCTCCGGGATTTGGATTCGGTTGTGTCTGACTTTTCGACGCTTGTGTCGGAGAACAAGCAGCGCCGTTTGTTGCATCGTGCCAGCACACAATATGGTGCTCCAGCTCTGCAAGTCAATCCTTCACGGATGAGTATGGAGTCACAGACTTCAGACGAATTCTTTGATGCTGAAGACGCTCTTGATGGTGACCACGTGGTGATGCTGAACGACGATGAAGGCGATCGTAGTGACAGGGACGCTGACACTTCATCTGTTGCCGATAACGAGGCGTCTGATGACTCGGACAGTGGCGAAGAAGAGGAGGATGTCAGGACTTACAAGGGAGAACTCACGAAACCTCCCACCACCCCTGGTGGAACAACTGTTCAAGATCTTACTCCACTTCCACTTTCACCAATTGCCCGTCGGGCCACTATTCCCCCACCCAAAGTTATGCCTCCAAGTCTTATTGGATTCCTCCGGAAAAACGTTGGGAAAGATTTATCAACAATTGCTATGCCGGTATCTGCGAATGAGCCCACTTCCCTTCTTCAACGCTCTGCCGAACAACTCGAATACTCTCAGCTCCTCGACGCTGCATCCAGCACAGCCGATACGGGAGAACAACTTCTTCTCTTAGCCGCTTTTGCTATCTCTGGATTCTCTAACACCCGCGCCAAAGAACGCAGCATCAGAAAGCCTTTCAACCCTCTTCTTGGAGAGACTTACGAGCTTGTCCGTGAAGACCGACAGTTTCGTTTCTTGGCGGAGAAAATTTGTCATCGTCCTGTTGTGATGGCCATCCACGCGTCTTCTCCGAACTGGCAATTCTGCCAATCTCCCCAGCCGACACAAAAGTTTTGGGGCAAGTCCGCGGAACTTAACACATACGGGCGTGTTAGAATCTCGTTTAACAACAGTGGAGATATGTTTTCTTATGCTCCTGCAACGAGTTTTCTTCGCAACATCATTGCTGGGGAGAAGTATGCAGAACCAACAGGGGCCATGCACATTCACCATGAAAACTCTGGTGCTAAAGCAACTATCTCCTTTAAAGCGGCAAAAGGCATGTTCGCTGGCCGCTCCGAAGAAGTTGATGTCGTCGCTTATCGTTCTGACGGCACTCCATATGACCTTACCCTCTCCGGAAAGTGGTGCGAATCATTGACCCGGTCTGACGGCGTCGAGATCTGGCGCGTGAATGGGGAGACAATGGGTTATGGATTCACAGAGTTTGCGGCTCAGCTGAACGAGATTACACCCATTGAAAAGGGGAGAGTGGCGCCTACGGACTCGAGGTGCAGACCGGATCAGAGAATGCTTGAGAGGGGAGAATTAGATGATGCCGAGGAGACGAAAGTGAGGCTGGAGGAGAAGCAACGGGTGAGGAGAAGGGAAATGGAGGAAGCTGGCGAGTCATGGAAACCAAGGTGGTTTGAGAAGGTGAAAGAGTATGCAGATGAGGAGGTATGGAGGATTAAGGAGGGCGAGGAAGGCTACTGGGACGTTAGACGGCGGGAGGATGAGGCCAGGTGGACGGGTAGGTGCCCTGAACTGGGCTTTATGGATTAGGTGCCTGATGCGAATGCTCCAATGGGCGACGAAGGAAATGCGGAGGACAAGCTGAATGTCATAATAATTTGGTAACATGAACGTAGACTTTGGTTGACATATAAATTTTGGATTGTTTCTCAAAGCTTTGTGGATGTTTACAAGCTTGATGTCCTGTTGGCCCTTGATTACAATGTTCTGATAGCGCACTGAAAAGCGAAAGTCCATGGCAACTTTGAACCAGCTTTCTAATTCCGTTTCACCAAGCACATTTAGATCCCCGAAAGGACGCCTTTTGTTCCTCTTAAGGTTATGTCCCTGACAGATGCACGTGATCTTGGCAGTTGAGCTGCGCAAGCTCGTCCCATCTCTCGGGCATCTCCCATCCTCCCAAGCAACAGTTCGGTGCGAGACGCTCTAATCCTTTCCCCCGAACGGCTGCCCGCCATGTTCTCCCGACTCATCAACGCCATCGACAGTCAGATTGCTCAGGAACAATCAAAGAGCTACCAATCGTCACGCCCTTCAGCTGGAAACAACACCCGTTCGGCATCCCGCCTCCGGCCTGATCCTCGTGCTTCGTCAAACAAAACCGGCTCGACCACCACAGCAGGAGCTGGCGCAAAGGAAAAGGATCCTGCGGAATTCGAGTCCGATCTTGACACCTCTGCCCCGGCCTCTTCCATAGGGACACCAACACGAGGAGGTACACCAGCGCCTTCAGAAGCTGTAACCGATGACCCTCTTGGCGCTCTAAAAGAGAAAGATAACGACGACAACGAGAAAGACAAGGAAAAGGACAAGGATTCCAAAGGAGAAGGGGATGAAAAGCCGGCTGCGACAAACACCGCGCCGGAGAAGCCAGCTGGCACCACATCAAGAGCACGGACGGGATCGCTATCAACCGCCGCCCTCGCGCAAGACCCGAATCTACCTGCCGAGGTTCGCCAAAAGCTTAGAAAACTCGACAAGATTGAAGGAAGATATAATGGCATGTTTCCGAAGATTCTCTACAGCGCGATATACTGACGGGTTGACTGGTAGATCTCCTCCGAACCTACAAGACCGTTTATGCGCGTAACCAGCTTATCGAGCCGTTCGAAAAGGCGCTCCGAGAAAACACCCCATGCGAATCAATTGCCGACCCGAAAGCCCTCATCGACTATATCAATAGCTTTTCCCTGCGCGCCGATCTTGCGAAGGAGGAGATGATGCGGGTTGCCAAAGAGCGTGACGACTACAAAGCTCAAGCGGCCAAATTTAAAGCTGACGCCGAATCCAAGTCTGAAAAGGACGCAAAGTCTCCCGGGACCGAAAGCCCTCCCAAGAAAGACGAGCCGAAAAAGGAATCTTCACCGAAGCCCGGCGACGATCTCTTTAACTTTGATGATGAGCACGGTGACCTTGAGAACAAAGTTGGGAAGCTTGAAGAGGAATGCGAGAAGCTTAAGAAGGAGCTTGAAACAACAAATGAAGGCAAGAAGGTTGCAGAGGAAGCTGTGGAGAGCATGCAGAAGAATGTCGAGGACGCCCAAGCTGAGCTGGAAGGACTAAGAGAAACCGGCCAGGCTAAGGATTCTGAGATCAGACAACTGCATCAGAAGCTCGACGCGCTTGAGAAGGATGCGGCTGAACTCCGGACGAAACTTGAGAAAGCTACTTCAGACGCGGAAGAGAGCCGGAAAACTCTAAAACAGGCTCTGGCTCAGGCGGAGTCAGAACTATTCAAGTCAAAGGCCAGTGAAAGCGCCCTCACGGAACGTAAGCAGCAACTTGAACAAAAGCTCCACGACGCTGGTTCCGATCACGAGTCTCATGAATCCACTCGCAAAGAACTCAGTGAGAAACAGCAGGCGCTCTCTGTACTGGAGAAGGAAAAGGCCGAGCACCTTGAAAAAATTAAAACTCTCGAAGAATCTGTCAAGGCCACAGAAAAGCTTTCACAGACCAACTCAGAGCTTCAAAGAGCCATAGCTAGTCTGGAGGACCGATTGCGCCAACAAAAGACGGCAACGCCCGAGCCCAAGACGATCCCCGCAACCGCTACCGAAACTGCCATTCCTAATAACTCGACCCAAACTAATGCAGCAAGTGGTAGCGGCAATAAAAAGAACCGCAAAAAGAAGAAGAAGGGTAAGGGAGGAGCTGCTGCTGCTCCTGCCGAATCATCGTCGGACCCGCTTGTCAAGGAAAGCGAGACTGTTGAGGACGATGCCGAGACAGCAACACCTGCTGAGCCGGCATATTCATCTGAGTCTATCATTACCGATCTTCAGAATCAGCTCACCGCCCTGCGAGAAGAATTGGATGCTAAGACCGCGCGCGTGGCCCAGCTTACGAAGAAATCGATTGATATCGAGTCTATGGAAGAAGAGCTTGAGTCTTTGCGTGATGACCTGAAGGACATTGGTGGTGAACATGTACGGACGAAGGAGAAGCTCAAGAATCAAACCAAAGAACTATTGGACATGACATTCCGACGAGAGGAGCTGGAGAATAAGGTGAAAGCACTGGAGACGGAGCTTGAGCAAGAGAAGGAGAAGCATTCTACCAAGTCGGCAGATGTTGAGAAGGATTATAATACCCTTAAAGAAACAATGGAAAAGATGAAAGAGAACACGAAAAAGCTAGAGACCGATCTCGCTTCAGCCCACAAACTCGCCGAGAGCCAATTGAAAGAGATGTCTGATCTGAAGGAAGCATCAGGCAAAGCTAACGAAGATCTTGCATCCCTTCGGACCGAGAATGCATCTCTCAAAGCAGTAAAAGGAGAGCTGGATAGTCAAATCGCTGATCTCCGCCGCCTCGAGCGCACTGAGAAGAACCTTAAGAATGATCTCTCAGTCCTGACCCGAAAGATGTCGGAGAGAGATATCGAAATCGCCAACCTCAAGAAAGCCAATTCCGAAGAATCTTCGAAGCGCCAAAAAACCGAGGAGCAGCTCAAGTCTCTCCAGTCAAATCTCGAGCAAGCTCAAGAGGAACGAAAGAAGACCACAGATGCCCTATCCAAGACCCAAGAGGAGCTGAAACGCGCGAAATCTGAAATCGATCGTCTCAAGCCCAAAGTCACGGTTATGGAAGGCGAAGTACAGAAACTGCGGAATGAGAAGAGCGACATCCGTGAAGATCTTGAACTCAAGGTGGCCCAGCTTGCTAGCTCGCAAAGCCTGATGGATTCCTTGCGTGATCAGACGGATGAACTCAAAATGCAAATGAAGGAGGCTAATCAGCTTCGAGAGTCGGCGGAAGAGGAGTTGGTGGAAATTCAGCGACAGCTCACGGATCGGACTCGGGAAGCAGAAACCATGCGCCGTCTACTGAATGAAGTTGAGACTCGTCATGAGGTCCGCACACGAGAGATAAAGGAGCGCATGGAGCAAGCGATCGAGGAACGCGATAAGGCTGAAGAAGAAACCGCAACAATTGGCCGTCGGAAAGCTCGAGAGATTGAGGAACTGAAGGACCGGGTTCGTGAAGCTGAGCGTGTCCTCCGTAGAGCTGAGGAAGCAAGAGATCTTGCTGAATCGGAACTCTCGGGCTTGCGTGATGGAAAGAAGAGGCTAGAGGAGGCCCTCGAGCGTGAGCGCCAGGAGCTCGAAGACACGAAGCGGGCTATGGCTCGGATGACGGCGACACTTGACGATACGGACACTCAAATTCGTGACATCGAGCGGCAACTAAGGGCCCGCGCCGAGGCAGCGGAATCCAAATATGACAAGCTCCAGAAACAGCACAGGGTTAGTCACAATATCTCAGCCTGCTATTCACATTTATCTAACCATTCTTCATAGACACTCCAAGATGAAATAAGGTCCATCCAATCAATGCGTACCAAAGCCCTCGATAACGACGAGAATCGTCCCGGCTCACGAGCATCATTTGACTCATCACGTTCTGGCCCTGCGGCACGTGCCCTTTCACCAAGACCCGGGTCACAGAATGGTGGACAGCCGAGTGTCGATATGGTTTATCTCAAGAATGTCTTACTGCAGTTCATGGAACTTAAGGACAAGACACAGAAGACACAATTAGTTCCGGCGTTAGCCATGCTTCTGAGTCTGGATCGGAAAGAGGAACAGAAGTGGATGAATGTGGTGAAGTCGTCCTAAAAGGTGCTTCAAGTCAGAATGGAAGTAATGCGAGTAGCTGTGGTGGGGCTGTGCCTCATGGTGATTAGGATACGTTGCGTTTAGATCTATTGTTGAGCGGGATATGCGGATATTGCTCTTGGCTAATATTATCAGTTCACAGTTTAGGCGTTTGATGTTTCATTTTTCTCACTTTCATCTAGGCCATGTGCTTGTATCATGTAAGCTGTCGAATATCGTTGTCTCACCAAGTTATCACCGTGTTCGTGCCTCTTCCCTCGCCTTGGTAGGTGAGGAAAACAAACGAGAGTCAGTGGACCGCGAGAGACAAAATAAAAAGAATTATGTAATGACAGGAGTGGGACTTGAACCCACGCTCAGTTTCCCGAACCAGGAATCGTTATTAAGGTAACCTTAACCTGGCGCCATAACCAACTCGGCCATCCTGCCTTGAAATGATGTCTCTAAAAAAGAGTTTATACTAGTTCATGTAAATAAAACAGATCTGTATGGAACAGCACCACCCGCAATCAGAATGTCCGGGGGATTCGGAAACCCTCATTAGCCCACATCAGCCGGCTGACCAACGAAGCCAGACATCTAGAAGAGAAGCAGTGGTTTGGGGAGAAGTGCCAAAAGTACTACCCCCAGCAGTACAAGCTCAGGAAGTCCACCAAGGTAGACCCAACAGCGGCAAAAGCTCGGAAAAAAGTCGCTCTTCAATACTACAGGTTCGCGGCAGACCGCGCAGTCACAGCGGTCTACTTAAAATCGATAGGAAAAAGAGACAGTGACGAATGCTGGTGGTGCGACAGACCCCGCCAGACCCGCGACCACCTGTTCAAA